>CM044007.1:53179670-53669670 GCA_024085815.1 Flaveria linearis | reverse complement strand
CAACAGGTATCTTTGATCACTGGTTAACAATATAAACAGTTCATTAATCTATCAATTTCAGAGTTCAAATGTAAGTTAAACCTCTAACATCAAGTTACTGCAGAATTTGGAAGAATTTCATTCTATCTAATAAGATATTATCTTCCATAAACACTCGACCTTGATGAAGAAAATTGGAGAAACATCTATCATCACCAATCAAATTGACTTAAACAATAACAGAATCAGCACAACTATTGTTTAATTTGGGAAACATGTGGACGATGCAGACACGAATACACATGTGGATATATAGAAACAATTGTTTGAACATGAAATTTGAAGATTAGAAGAAATAATTAAGGAAGAATTAGGGTTTTTAAGTGAGGTCATGTTTAGTAAACCAACTTTTTAATAGATTTTTGACTTATTAACTTTTAAAAAGTTAAAAAGCTAATAATTATATTAAGAAAAATTTAAAAAGTTGATTTAAAAAGTTAATAAATTACTTTTGAGAAGTTAATAAGAGTAACTTTTGAAAAGTTACTTTTTAAAGTTACTTTTAAGAAAAAATAAATAATCTCAAACATGAGCTAATTTGAAACGAAGCATACTCTGATGCGTCGTTTTTGCTTGTATTTACACATGTTGTTGCTGTGGTGATTCTTTTTTTTCTTTTTGAAAATTAAGGTTTTGTTTTTGTAGTATTGTGATAATAAATTTAGTTGATTTTAGGTTTAGGATTTATATTTTAACTTTCAAGTTCATGTGTGAATGATTTATATGTTGGTAGAGGGGGTGGGGCTAAACTATAATCTAAGTTTTATATCAGAAACCTGCTACACTTTGTTCTGTTATCCTTTCATCCGTTGAACCCATCCGATTTATATGACCTAAAGTATTTGTTAAATTTCACCTATTTAATCTATATTAATAAATCAAAATATTTATAAATCACATGTCATGTTTTTACATACTATCTACCCATGCTACACCTAGGATTTGTAAACATGTCTCAACTAAAATAAAAGTTAAGCATTTAATGACACATTAAATACTAATATTTTTTATATACTTTCCAAATTATAAATATATTTTTATATATTAAAAACATATTTCTTTATATTAAAAAACATACTTTTTTAAAACCGCAAGGTTATGAAATATGAAGTTTTTTTAATATCAAGTGCTTTTAAAAATAAAATTATTTAAAAGAAAGTTTTGTAAAAAATTTTATTAAATTATTTTTAAAGTAAACGTTTTTTTAAAGATAAAAGTTTGAAAATATATTGCTATTGTTTGATTACCTAAAATAGTTAACTATAAGTAATTTTAATCATAATTATCTTAAAAGTTATTATATAATTTTTGAATATTATTAAATATTAATTTATTATTTTTATTCAACCCATGTAATATATGGATTTCTAAACTAGTTTTTATATATCGTAAAGTTGCACAAGTCACTACTTAAATACAAGCCGAATTTACAATACAAACAAACCGGCATAATAATAGATTTTTTAATCTATTTCTAAGCTCGATGTTGTTTATCTAATCTAATCGTAATAAAACATTATATATTATATTACCAGCGGTGAGTGTAACCGCTGGTTGGAACAACCTGGGCCATTGGATGAAGCTAAAATGAAATCATGTCCGTATAAACTCGACGGTTATGATGGTTACAAGTTGCTTTCTGGCGGTTATCAGCGGTTCTCTTCTTCCTATTTTTTCTACCGACGTCTTCTTGGGAAGCAGTTTCTCCTGGATTAGACACGATTTCCTCTACCACGTTGCTGTAACCATGCCTATAAAAACCCTCGCTCAACAATTCCTTTTGTTTTTCATCTGGTTTGTACAGGAGAATAAAAGAGGTCCGATGAGGCTGTCCTATTTCCGATTCGATCTCCACACCGCCACCAGGGAAAGAGATATTCAGGTATGATTTATTGCTTTCACCATCTCTATTTCTTGAGCTCTGTGGTCTCTCTCTATCAAATTTATTTTGACCAATGGATTTGGGCTACAACATTAGGTTAATCGAAGCAATAACATAATCTTAATCGATTCTACCATTGGATTCGGCTATATAACATAAAAGCAACAACAAAAAAGGTTAATTGCAAAGGTAATCATCACTCTCCATTTTCATTTTCTAGAAGTAATCAGTCCATCTAACCAGTTTAAACCAATCGATTGGTACTTTAAAAAAAAATAGTTTTAAAGCCTCTTGGGGGCCTTGGGCTACAATAAAGATGATGATGGGGGTGGTGGGTTTAATCTAGGAGAAGATAGGGATTTGAAACAAATGCCATCAAAAGTTAGGCTGAGAATCTTGTATCCATCTTTCCTTTAATTGTATAGTACAAAATTACTGAGAATCAATTTGGTTTTTGTTGTTCATCTTAAATTCTTAATGTTCATTGTTTAAACTGGGTTATGTAGTTTGTGGATCTTTGAACGAATCTAGCACCAACAAAGACAAGGGATGAGCTATGGTTTAAAAAATTCTGTGTCATTTCTCCCCTCTCGGATGAGTTCTTATTTTATAATATTGGTTGTGGTTATTTTTGTGTTTCGGGCTTCTAATAATGATGAAGTTTTTAATTAGGAGCTTCTAAAAGATGGCATTATGTGTAAATATGATTCATGGATTCTCAATTGTTATCTCTGATTTTGGTCAAACAGATGAGAATTAAAGACTAATGGGGTTTTTTGTGTTTGTCTCAAATTCGCATATTTAAGGTTATTTGAGTTTTGCTTATGCGGAGCTAACATCAATCTTATTTCTACAAAGAAAATGAGATTTTTTAAATATATGATTTATAAGGTGGTTTGGGATTGCATTACTCTCCATACTGCTGCAAATGATTTATTAATCTCTTACACTGTTCTCGTTCACCTTATATTTGTTTAATAAAATAACCATAATCTGACATTGGTTATCCTAATTTAGATCTTGAGTGCATCTTCACCATTAGCTCTGACGTTTTGAAGAAACCTGAAAACCTTGATAAATTGTTATAGACAACAAATTTTCATCTTCAAAATTTGCAGATCAAGCCTGCAGTGCGATTTTAAATGTAAGGTTCCATCATTATTCATTCTCAATTGCATCTTAAAGATTTTATGCTGTTTCTTTTCCCGTGCTCCCAGCCTGTTTAGTTTTTCAGCATATTTTCTTACAATCAGGTGGTGACCCTTTCAGTAGGATTGCGTTCACATGGCATTGGTACATGTATAATTTGAAATAAATATTTAACGATATTGACTTAGTCTACTAATGTTTTTAACCATTCTCATCTTAGCACTGCTAACCACTAATTTTCATCTTATGTCACTGGTGATTTTGATAATGATGATTATCATTATCATTGTTGACACATTCATCAACCTGATCATTGTTCGTTTTGTGGCAGATTGATATATGCTTTAAATACTGAATTAAGTTGTTTATCTATATTTAACCCCCGTGAAATTATATTGATTTTTAATTTAAATTCGAACAGAAATTCTAATTTGTGATGGAAGGGTCATATTGGCTGTTTTTGCCAACATTAATTTAATTGTATTGAAGTTGTTGATTACATGAAACTATAATAATATATTGTAGGTTAAAGCATACTGGAGTATCAAAAATTTTAATAAGCAGACTAAAACCTTTTGTTTTTTGGATAAAGGAGGTTGTTATTGGTTATGAGTTATGGTTATCTTCTATATAATATGAAATATATATTTGCTTAAGCAGAAGCATAATTAGTCTATTAAGGAGTCAAAAGTTTCTTTATTATGATGGTTTTCCTTGTTGAATGTATCTATCCTGCAGAATCATGTCAAACTACTGGGAAGACAAGGAGCATCTGTCTGGTGAATTTGAAATGGGAGATATGCTATGGATTATGAGATTCATAGTGGAGATATTCGTTTAGACTGAGATGGAGTGAATACGGTTACATGGTTTGTTTTAAATCCCTTTAAATCTACACATATATCGACATAATGTTAAGTTACAATGTGGGTGTAGTTAAAGGCACAAACTTAATCTTCCTGTGATCAGCAACTACTGATGTAACGCCAATTTTTGGTACATTTCTCTCTAATTCAAGTCTACATGTTTTGCTATTATTATTTAATTAATTAGGCATGATGACAAGGCAGCTAAAAATGCAATGAAGAAAGCTTACTCTTCATTCATCAAAGTACATAAGTTTCATATAATTTAATATTTACAGCTACTATTTTGATAATATGTATAATGCTGTAGCGATATGGACATTGTCCTTTTTAGCAACGATGAAGTAAACTAATACACGTTCTAAAACCTTAATGTTAATCTTGGGTGTGCTTCCTACACTTGAAGTCTTGAAGTCTAATTTATTGCTTTTTTTGGTATCTTTTCATATGTAGTACATGTATAATATATAGCTTTATATGATTTCAATCAAATGTTGCTTTTAATTTTTATGACCCATTTGTTGCTCTCTATTGACGTGAAAAGGCCTGTCAGGCCATGCTTGCTAAAGCTAGTGCTAAGTTACGAGACCCGTTTTTATTTGTTATTGATGTGAACATGCCATGCTTGCTAAAGCTAATGATAAGGTATAGAAGTTACGAGAGTTAAACCTTAACAAAAGAAAGAAATGAAAGAAATTGGGGGTGTCCCTTTAAAACACATGAAATGCAAAGAGATTGCAAAACCCAGTCGCATTGCAGAATAATATAATATCTTTGACTATAGTTGTTAGGTGTTCAAAAGGTTTCACATAGATATTAAGATATAATCATTGTAATCACTTGAGGCATCTGTAAGTGTCGATGAAATGATTATATTAATGAGTTTTAAAATTTGGAAAATAATGTGTTGATTTGAGGAATTATCATGTTTCTATGTTTGTTTTATTAGTTATCGGTGTTCTCTCTCACAACCATTTTTCTAGAAATATTCAAAAGAGCTTGGCGAAGTCAAGATGTTGGAGATGCTGGATCTAAGTGATAATAATTTAATTTTCACGACCATTGCTAAATCATATAGAGATAATTGGAAATAATTGTCTAATCAAATGAGGCTTTAACCAAAAATCACTCGAAATATGAGGAAATATGTATTATTCACATGTATAATTATCAACATATCATGTATACAAGATTTTATACCAGAAACGTTTGTTATGTTATAATCGACATTTCATGCCCGTTCTTGAAATCGCACCCTTAATGATGTGTATTAGCCGGACAACCGCACATAAATATTAATGGTCGCTATCTACCCTTTAAAAACAAAATAGAATTAAAACAAAACTGCAAGTACTCAAAGTTTTCTTTTGCTTAGGCAACAGACTCGACAACCTGAAGCATTGGGTGCTGATATTTGCATTCTAAATTTAAGTAAGCATTACTTTTACATGCATATAAAATATACACTCCAAATATATGATCTCCTATTTTCCTTTGATTAAGATGATCCAACATGCAAGTCATTACATAAATTCAAATCGGTTTATATCATGGAATTGCTAGTTGAAAATTAATATGAACATAAATAGTTTAAAACCATCAATTTTGAAGTCCTGAGTACAAGAGAGAGAGAGAGAGAGAGAGATAGATGATCACTTGCCTTTCTTCGAGAATGGTGCTTTCACGTGTACAAGGCTCCAAGCTACTTAAGTAAGATCCATTATTCGCAATTCTTCATATGAAGACCACATCTAATTTAATAGAGAGAAGACGGTTGCGCGGACAAAATTAAAGTTACTTGGATGCTTATATTTCGTTTGTTAAAAGAAACCACCACGTCACCGCTAACAAAAACCGCCACCATCAAACGGTATTTTGTACCAATGTTATTCGATTTGGTAGCTTTCATACCTTCACGGTAACATGATTTTATTGTCAGTAGATACAAGGATGACTCAATCATTTTAGGGGCCTAAAGCGAAGTCAAAATATGAGACTTTTTTTTTCATTTCTATGTTTGGTTAACTTTTTTTAAATACTTAGTTATGTATTTTGTTAAAATCCTGCATATTTGATTCATAATTTGACCCGCTACAAATTTAAATAGTTAGTTATAACACAACCCTAACAAATGCATTTATGCCCATCTACAACATATATCAGTCAAATAACAAAAAGACTAATATAGAAGCTCTTGCCAGAAAATCTAAACGCATCCCCTGTGAGAATCTCCAATGCTACCATGGATGTAAGTCAGGGCACTTGGAATTTGCACCATAACCAAACCAAATGGCTTAAGAAAAAAGTGAGTTTCAACGATATATAATCCACTAACTTTCAAATCAATTAGGACTACATAGTGTAATGTAGGATTAAGCTAAAAACATGCAAATCAAAGAACAAATCTTCACACTTCAAGAATGTGTTGCAATTACTGAATTTCAAAATATAAGATAAAGAAAGGAAACCAAAAGAAAAAAATATATATATATTCTTGCTTGAATTGTATGGACCGTGAATTTGGAATCAAACTTACAACGTAATATTGTAAAACCTTCCGCTTCATCAATGCGCGCGTGAGAGATTATGACCCTTTGGTATATTGCAGGCAGCTTTGGTTGGTAAAATTTGACAAAAACAAAACACTTTAATAATCTAAACAAATTTTACAAAATGAAAAGGTAATACACATACATTGCTGTTGTGTGTAATATTTTCAAAAACCCATTTGAAAATCCATTAACATACCTTGAGTAACCATCTTTCCCCAAATCAATCGATTATTATCAAAAACCATTAAATCCTTCAAAAGCCACTCAAGTATGATGGGTCATTTCACTATCAAAGAACATTGAATGCGGAAGATTTCTGATTTTACATCGGATCTGCTCTGCTTTGAACAAGAATAAAAGGGATGGGAATTCGGGTTTTTAATCTCTTCGGACAACTACAATCACCGGTATGACTATTGGTTAATCCAAGATGGGCCTAAACAAATAAACTTAAAAAAAGAAATACAGAGCCTAAAAAAGTGGAGGCCTCAAGTAACTGCTTTACCTTTAATAGGCTTGGACAGGCCCTGAGTCAATATAACACCATCGACCGCCACCAACCATTGACATACTGCCTCATACCCAAGACCCCGGAGGCCACTCATGCTCAAGGGGGACAATAACGAGCCAGACTCACGTGGAGCATGGCATAATGGAGGCCATTCATTTCGAACCGGAGTTCCCCTCACCCTTTCATAATACTCGGTCCCCACCACTTATCCTGTACGCCTCCACGCTACCACTTGGCGACTGGTATAGATACATTTGTCGTTTTTCTAAAGTTTTATGAATGCTTATAGAATTAACAAATAATGTAATAAGATAATATAAATAAAAAATAATAATAAAGAAAAAGTATTTTGAATAATAAAGTTTTATAACCTGGTTTAACCTGATCACATTAGAACATCTCACACAGACCAACCTAGACCCGCCCGCTTGACAGTTGACATCTACTGAAGCAATCAAACATCATCCACCAAATGGCTTATCATTAGTTACTCCAATTTCTTTCCAACACATTTACTACTGATTCATGATAAGATAAGGCAGCACAGTTGGACCAAGATACATGCAATCAAGGCCATGTTTTTTTTTTCTTATGTTGAAGCATTCTTTTTCAGTTTAAAGATAGCAGCTCCTCCAACATGCAGGCCTCTTGACGATCTATCGATTAGCAATCTTCCTTTACTTTATCAGTGATGACACAGACCAGCATGGATAAAAAAACCTGATGAAGCATTTATTGAACATTTACCATCTAAGAGTAGAGAAAAGTTAGATTGTTGTTTCAAAAATCAAAAGTATAATTTTCATAATCATTTCATGCATTAACAGTTTCTTAGATCCAAAAAATGACCCAAAATTGTTGATGGGTCAACCCAAATTGACCCATTACTAGAATCAATATATTTTTCCACCTCTACTTACAAGCTTTAAATGCAACCGAATTCAAAGCAAGATGAGTGGGGGAATATATGAAAACTGCTTATACACTTTATCAATATTGTTTTCAATGGAGTTAATTAAAGACATAAACCAGAAGATTGCCTTTTGCCATGCTAATGCACCTGAATCTGATCAATATCTTTTCTCATTAGATATTCCTTCTCTCATTAATAGCGGCCTCTCTATCCTTTAGGATAGAGAAAAGGCTGCCCCATTGTACCCCTCCCAGATCCTACACATAGTCGGACTATGCGTAGTGTAGGCTTGCCCCATTGTACACATCCCATGATTTGCTCTCTCTCTCTCTCTCCTCTCTCTCTCTGCAACACCGACACCTCCAACGTTCAAATCACCAACACCGGCGACCACCGGCGCCCTTTCCTCACCGGCGACCTCCGCCGGCCAAACCCAAGAAAACCGGCGCACTCGATCGACCCCTTCGAGAGCACCGGCGACCCCTTCGAGACTCCTGCTACGCATCTCTCCACATCAGATCGACCCTTTCGAGAGCACCAACGCAATCGATCGACACCTTCGATCGACCCCTGCTACACATCTGTGTCTCACATCTGTGTCTCGAGAAAATCTTCGATCGACACCTTCAAGAAAATCTGATCGACACCTTCGATCGACATCTGTGTCTAACATCTCTCGACACCTTCGATCGACACCTTCGATCGACACCTTCGATCGACACCTTCGAGAAAATCTGATCGACCCCCGGTGAGGAAGGGCGCCGGCTGAAACCGGCTGAAACCTTCTGTTTGGTGTTCTAGGGTTAAAACCCTAGATCTATTGAAAGTACCCAATTCTGGTTCTGGTTGTTTTGCTAAAGGATTGGAATACCCTAACTTGGGTACCCCTGGGTGAGTTCGTTCCTTCATTCTCTTCTTCCTGTTTTTTATTATTCTGCATCACGAATATTGTCTTGTTGTAGGCATTGTTTGGGCTGGGTTAGGAGGACCAGCACTGTTTTAACAGGGAGAGCCATCCCCTGTCTCTATTTGTGGGCATATAATTGTGTTCTTAATTTGGGTGATCTATTTATATCTTGTTCTTAAATAGCTACTTGTTCGTTTAATTTGGGTGATCTATTTATATTTTGTCATTTGGACTGATTGTTCTGATTGTTAGGTTATATCTCTGCTACTAGTCTGATTGCTAGTTTATATCCCTGCTTCTAGGCTGATTGTTAGTTCATATTCTCTGCTCCTGATTGTAAATAGCTACTTGTTTTGATTTAAATAGTTTAGATTGGACTGATTGGCTGGTTAGGGGTACCAGCATCCTGATTGTGCCAGTCACATTGTCTTGTGATTTGATATATTGCTGTTGCTGGTGGTAATTGTGTTCGACTGCTTCTGTTTATGCTTTATTGTGTGGCACCCTCTTTGTAAGGTGTTTCTTGTCACGTTGGGTGGGTGAGGTATAATAGATAACAGGAGACATTATGTTGTCCCGAGATCATGTACAGTGACGAGAGATGCAACTACAGGGAATAAGGGTTATAAATTACGAGTGGCATCGTGGAATGTAGGAACACTTACTGGTAAGTTATTAGAGATAATAGATGTGTTAAGGAGTCGTAAGGTTCAGATAGCGTGTCTCCAGGAGACTAGATGGCGAGGTGGGAGGGCGAAGGAGTGTAATGGGTATAAACTATGGTACTCAGGGTCAGATGGAACAAAAAATGGAGTAGGTTTTTTAGTAGCTAAAGAACTTCAGGATAATGTAGTGGAGGTTAGAAGAATCGATGATAGACTGATGTTGTTAAGGATAGTAATAGGAGACGAGGTAGTGGCTGTAGTTAGTGCGTATACACCGCAAGCTGGACTAGGGGATACGGAAAGAAAGAAGTTCTGGGAGAGTTTAGATCACGTTATGGGAGACATACCCCGAGAAGAAAAAATATTCATAGGAGGAGATTTTAATGGGCATATCGGTAAGGACAACGATCATTTCCCGTTGGTGCATGGAGGCTTTGGGTATGGTCTGAGGAATGACGTCGGTAGGGAGCTTCTTGACTTTGCATTAGCGCATGAACTAAGCATCATAAATTCGTTTTTCAAGAAAAGAGAATCGCATCTAATTACGTTTAGCAGCGGCGGAGACAACACAGATAGATTATTTGCTGATGAGGAGAGAAGATCGTAGCTCGTGGAAGGACTGCAAGACAATACCGGGACAGACAGTAGTCACTCAACATCACATGTTGGTGGCAGATATACGACTCAAGAGAGCAAGTGTCCAACCAACTAAGAGAAGTAGACCTACGATCAGATGAGGACAACTCAAAGACGAAAAGATTACCATCTTTAGAGATAAAATCATACCAATGAACACGAGTGAGCCACAGGAAGACGCAAACCAAAAGTGGGAGGCTATGGCAACTAGAGTCATTCAAGCAGCTAAAGAAACGCTTAGGACTACAACAATAGGAAAATCGGTCACAAGGAATCCTGGTGGTGGAACGAAGATGTACAGGAGAAGATAAGAATTAAACAACAAAGTTTTAGAGAGCTTCTACGCTGTAATAATGAGGAAGAACGAACAGAGCTAAAAGATAAATACAAAGAGGCAAAACGAGAGGCGAAAAAGTCTGTGTCAGAGGCAAAGAACACGGCATACGACAGGATGTATAAGCGATTAGAGACGAAAGAGGGTGAACATGACATGTTTAAGATTGCCAAGGCAAGGGAACGTAGTAGACAGGACTTGAGATCGGTTAAGTTTATAAAGGACGCGGATGGAAAGGTCTTGGTGAGGGAGAAAGACATCAAGGGGAGATGGAACACTTACTTCGCTAACCTTTTCAACATAACGAACCGTAATCAACAAACGGCGATCGACGAAACAACTCAAACGACGCAACAAAACAAGTGTTATTGTAGAAGCATCACAGTCGATGAAGTTAAGAGAGCTTTGAAGAAAATGGGAAGGGCTAAGGCGGTGGGGCCAGACAACATCCCGATTGAAGTGTGGAAATGCCTAGGAGATGAGGGCCTACAATGGCTAACGGACTTATTCAACACTATCTTTAAGACAGGAAAGATGCCAGAGCAGTGGAGAAGCAGTGTCATAGTCCCCATATAAGAAAAAAGGAGATGTCCAATGTTGCGCAAATTACAGGGGAATAAAGCTATTGAGTCACACGATGAAGCTATGGGAAAGAATTGTTGACACGAGAATTAGACGAGAAACCCAGATAGCGGTAAACCAATTTGGATTTATGCCAGGCCGCTCTACAACAGAAGCTATACACGTCATAAGGAGGATAATGGAGAAATATAGAGAAAAGAAAAGAGACCTGCATATGGTATTCATTGACCTAGAAAAAGCATATGACAGTGTGCCACGGAAACTCATCTGGGAAAGTCTACAACTTAGAAAGGTACCAGAAAGGTATATCAAAATAATAAAGGATATGTATGATGGGGCAAAAACATGTGTACGAGCACCTGTCGGAGACACAGACTACTTCCCGGTGGAAGTAGGACTCCACCAAGGATCGGCATTGAGCCCATTCCTCTTCACAGTGGTGCTGGACGAGATGACCAAGTCTATACAACAGCCAGTCCCATGGTGTATGCTGTTTGCGGATGATATTGTCTTAATATCAGAATCTAGGACGGTGCTTAACGAGAGATTAGAACAGTGGAGATCAGCAATAGAACGCAGGGGCTTAAGGATAAGTCGCGCTAAGACAGAATACATGCATTGTAACTTTAGTGGTGAGGCTGAAGAGGACACCCAAATCAGTATCCAAGGCATGGCGGTCCCCCGGACGTCTAGGTTCAAATACCTTGGCTCGTACGTACAGGAAGATGGAGAGATACACAGCGATGTAGCACACCGTATACAATCAGGATGGTGCAAGTGGAGAGCAGCATCAGGGATTTGTGTGATAAGAGGTTCCCGGCAAAACTAAAGGGAAAATTCTACAAGTGGCAGTACGTCCAGCTATGTTATACGGCACAGACTGTGGGCCATAAAGAAATCGCACTAGAAGAAACGAAGAGAGACAAGAGACAGAGAGCAAGCAAGGTGCGTGGATGGTGTGGACACACAAGAGGATCGGATAAGAAAGCGTAGGAGGCGTATCACAGAAAAAATAAGAGAGGGAAGACTAAGATGGTTGGGCACGTGAAGAGGAGAACGATGGCAGCACCAGTCCGAGCAGTAGAGAATATCAGCTTAGAGGGTAGGAGGAGCAGAGGTAGACCTAGGTTGACTTGGGACGAGGTTATTAGGAGAGATATGATGGACTTGCATCTCTCTGAGAACATGATCGAGGATAGAAGTGAGTGGAGGCGTAGAATTAAAATTAAGGACTTTTAGTGGGTGTTGTGGGTGGGAAGGGTATACGGTGACATATGGCCGTATCCCACAAGTTAGGTGGAGTTTCCTCATTTATCCTTTTTGGGTGGTACATGCGCATTATCTAATTCTTCTTGTGATATATATCATTGTGTTATATGCTTCGTATTATGATGATTATTGCCTTTGTTATGCTTGTTATATGCTTTGTATATGCGTTGTATTATGATTGTTATTGTTATTGCCTGTGTTAACGAGTCGGGGGTCTCTTCGGAAGCGGTCTCTCTATCTTTCTAGATAGAGGAATGACTTGCCACCACATACCCCTCCCAGACCCTGCTCCTCAGCGGGAGACACTGGGTATGTTTGTTTGTTGTTTGTTTATTCTTTATATTGTATCTCATCTCCAATTAGTGATGCTTTCATCGACCTACAAGTGGTCAATCAATTGTCTAAAAGATGGTGGTTGATGTTTCGAACATAGTAATACTACAAACATAACCTTTTAGTTCTCTGATCCTAGGTACTTGAATCCGTTAGATCATATGCAGCTTTCAATGGTAAATGATACGCCTCTTTTGAATGTTCTATTTTGATTGCTTTGCCTATAGAATTGATGAAGAAACATGTCCAAGACTTGGAGGTGGTTCTTCTACTAAAGACAATGAAAAAATGCAACATTATGGTAATTTCTTGGTTGTTAAGGTTATAAGGTATCACAAAAAACATGTTATAAAACAGTACGAGTAAAGATTTGGAAAATGTAATGTTGCTCAGGTGTAGTATCAAGCACAATATGATATATCCTCACATGTCCAAGGCAGTAGCAATGTTGCTCATTGTTGCTTAGTTTACCATTTGGAAGGAAAAAAGGATTAGATGCAATGTCAGTTTGCAATCGTCGAACTTCTTATCAAAAGATAGCATAAGAAGCAGATACAATCTACCATGGGCTTGATCATAATGCCAAAGGCAAAATCTTGATAAAATAACCTATTCTTAACTATGGTGAAATTGGTGCATTTTGTTAGGCATAAATTACACAAATGAGTCTGTTTGTCCATCAAGGCTTCCTTAAACGTTAACAACATTCTTTTCCTCTTAACACTTTTATTTTGTGGGTATCCATATTTCTTCCTACATCCTTGAAATTGATATCAATCATGGATCAGTGAACTAGTCCAACTGGAAGCCTTTTCAGTCATAAACTACATGGATGCGTAGACACCTTTTTTCATCTCTTCCATAAAACTAGGATAATCACCTGCAAAGGAATTCGGATCAAGATGTAGGCTCTTGCATTAACCTTTTTTTTGTTCTCTCGCTGTAAATGCAGCTCCACTAGTGCAATTGGCTACGTGTATAATGCATTAATTCCATCCTACACTCTTTTTAGTGTGCTAAAGTAGCAATGTCGTTGCCTGGGACACATAAGGATATATGACACTGTAATTGATATAACTAAAATGCAAAATTATGAGTTTACTCGACTAGAGCAAAATAGTAGGAACTAACCAATCATGTATTCATTGCAACAAGCTAAAGAATCTTAGTTTATTTCTTCAATAATGATTATAGGTGATCATTTCTAATCATACAGGTAGCAAGTATGAAACCATATAGATTAGGATAAGGATCTCAAATTCGAATTTCGTAACTAACAGGCATGCAACATTAACTATTAAACTGAAATTTCCAACATACCTAGCACACAACAGCCCGAGAGAAGTTACTCGATTTCTAGTCGTTGCTTGTCCGCAAACTCAAATAACCTCTCATTAAAAATAACCTGAGGATCTTTATGAATCAAGACTCCATCTTCCCCATAAGCATCCTTCAAGAACACAACCCAATTCATCTCCGTCCCAGCAAGTAAAAACTCCGAGGCTGCCTCATTAGCATCGAATAGTGTTTAGTGAGACTCAACTCCTCTTTAACTCCACTATATGGTGAATCGACGCTCTCTTCTCCAACGTCAAGCTCAAGAACTCATGAATACACCCACCCTATACTTCTCAGCCTCCAACGTCCAAAGATCCAACCTCGCCCCATCTGAATAAGGCGAAACAAGCGGAAGAGTGTTCAATAGATTCAACTTCCTCTCATCTTGCTCACCCAAATCCAACATCTTCCCATGTTCACCTTGAATTGGAAAGCTTTCTTCGCCCGATCCTCATCAACCATGAACTCACGCTCCAAAGCACTCACCGCGAGCTTCGGGTCCCAACTCACCAACTCAAGAACCCTCTTCCCATCTTCCTCCACAACAGTGTTGAAAAACTCAGGATAATTCCTCACACGATCCCTAAAATCTTCAGGAATCCCAAACAATGATCTGCAATGGTAAATCTTACTCAAGGAATCCGTTGCTTCGCAGACATCATCAACAGCTTCCTAACAACATCAATTCTCTCTTTTTCCATCTCATCCATTATCACCTTCTCTTCTTCCAAAAACGCCTCCATGAAATCCGTAAACCCGAACCATATCTTATCATTGGAGTGACGATATGCTTCAAAAACTAAGGGGTGGCGTTGGATGAACTTGAGCACTGAGCGACCACGGGGAAACCCTAGCTCACGGTAGAGTTTTCCGGCGTCATCGAGGCGGAGGACTTGCTGGGGTTGTTTCGAGAGGTAATCTTTGGTTTTGATGAAGAATCTGAAGTGGGTTATCGCGATGGAGGATGTTTTCGAAGTGTGGGATTCGTTCTGATTCGTGCTGAACGTGCTTTGTTCGTGGGGATTCTTTTTTCTTGCGCTTTTCTTCTGTGATTTGGGGGTTTTGGTGATTAGGAATGAGGTGGAGAAGAAGCATGTGGGTGGGTTAGGGTTTGGTAGCAGCTTGTTTCTGTTCGTGATGGTAGAGAAGAGACGCCAAATCGCCATTGATGGAATCAAAAAGTTGCAGAACCTTGTGCATACAAGAAATAACATTTGAAAAGAAAATAGGCGTAAATCAGAGTCACTGGGAAAAATTAAAAAGTTTGTTGTTGCTGCCCGGGATCGAACCGGAGACCTTTTGCGTGTAAAGCAAACGTGATAACCACTACACCACAGCAACAGGTTGTTGCGTTATTTTGATCATTCTAATTTAACCGAAATTGTACATAAGTAATTGCTAGTATATACGCCACGAAGGATAGAGTAAAACTCTCCCAATACATTTCCGTAGAAACATACGGGTAGTTTGGTTCACGCACTTTGTTAAAATTGGAATTAGAATTTAAATTTGAATTGTAATTCGAAGTAATTGTATTTGAAATTTAATATTTTTCAAAAAATTTGAAATTCAACGTAATTATAATCTATAACGAGAATTTAAATTTAAAATACAATTCTAGTGACAAAACACTTATAAAGAAATTGAAATTCATCACTCGTTGCAAAACCGTCACCACCTCAATGACCACCTATTATCGCCGCTACATACCACTGACCACCGCCGCCGTCACCGTCGACAATCGACTCCGACCACCAACCGTGCCCGTAGCCGAAAATCGACCGTACCCCACTGCCGCCACCAACTGATGACGCCCGTCGTCGAGACATGTTCGGCAAAAGCGGTCGGCGACAATCGACGGTTAGAGGTGGCGGCGGTCTGTGACGGGTGATAGTTAGCGGTCGGGGAGGCGACGGACGAATGCGGTCGGCTGTCGGGGGTGGACGGCCGATGTCGGCGGTCGGGGGCGGGGGTTAGCGGACGACGGTTTCACACCCCAAAAATCGAAGCGGAGGGTTACGTGACGTGGTGGTAACGGAAGTTGAAATTATTCCAACAATTATAGTCAAACATTAAAAATCAAGGAGTTGACTACAAGGGTTAGACCTTATTACGTTTTCAAACACATCATTGTGAAATTCATATACTAATTACAACCGTCTTGTTCAGTCAAACAACAACATTTATTTATTATAAAGTTCCTACTACAGGTAGTCAACTAACACGTTTGACCCTCCAGAGACCCATTCAGTTAACTCCCAACAGAGCTTACCTACAACCCTGAAAAGTATGAGAAAATACTAGTCAACATAAAGTTGGTGAGCATTTGAGTTTTAAAACTTTATAAATAATCAATTTTTCAAAACCATTATGATGTAGCGAGATAATATACACAACATAGACTAGCTAGGTCCTATGATAACAATCAGATCATAAGTCCATAATCAAGCTAAGAAACACGTCGTTGCCCCACAACAGTCCAAACATATAAACTCCCTCGCCACATATATCCTGACCAGCATGACTGGTCGTGAGAGCGGCCCTTCTAACCCGATAGATCTACCAATATAGTCTGTGGCCTCATCCCAGAGGTTAATGATTATTGTAAGGCCCATTCCCGGGCACCTCACAGTTGTTCATTCATCGCACATAAATCATACATTTATTTAAATATCACAGCGGAAATTAATTTAAAACCATTTTATATATTAATGACAGCTTTTGCAAAGTAATACAATACAGTTAACTGTTACAAAATATCATAATTGCATTACATCACAAAAACGTCGTTGTTATACAAATGGATGCCATCCTAAAATGCCAAGTAGCTGCCCCGTGCCATCCTCAGCAACTCTTACCTGCCAACTGGAAAATACATAAAAGTCAGGGTTACTGAGTGAGTTCTAGTTTTATATAAAAATATAACATACTTTACTTTCGTTAAAACGCTTTTTTACTTTCATATGTGATCATGCATCATACGTACAAATAGATAATATCGTTATTATCTTCCATTATCATTCGTTATCTTTCCTCACCATATTCATTCTTTCATTTTATTTCATTTGCATTCTCTTTCGTATACATTCTTTCGTTTCATACTTTGCATTATCTCCTACTTTCATTGTCATACTTTCGTAACGTACTTTACATCATTCTTTTACTCTATTACTTTCTTACTTTCTTTCGTACGTTACGTCATTCTTTTACTTTCATACGGATCGATGAACAATACCCCGAACATTGTGAACGAAGCTCGTGTTGGGCCTGTGGTAATTAAATCACGTACATTATGCACGAAGCTGACCCAGTCACCTAGGGCAAGTCATCTCTCCTATTCATCCAAACCAATTGGTAATACCCCGAACATTGTGCACGAAGCTGATGCTGGGCCTGTGGTAATTAACTCACGAACATTGTACACGAAGCGACCAGTCACCTAGGGCATATCATAAAGGTCTTGTCAATCTTAATGATTGACCCTGCATGCATCCTTCGGGTTATTAAAACCGCACACAGTTGAGCTAACGACAACGTAGTCGTGCACCTCCTTTCTATTTGCTAGCAAGCCATTCTTTCATTCATTACGTTTTATCTCATCTTTGTTATCTTTCACTTCCTTACATTATTATTTACGTTCTTTCATTCATTTGTCATATTACGTAAAGTAATAACATAAATTTAATGTATTTTATAATATAATATAAATACGTTTGAATACTATTAAAAGATAACACATATACATACCATACATCAATTATACATACAATAACCCTAAACCATCCCATACTCATGCTTAAAATGGGTAATCATAACCATCGATCAAATCAGGTCAAACCCTACAAATTCTGGTTTTCCTAAAAATTCAGAAATTATTCTAAGTGTTTGGGTGCATGGGACATATTGGGCGTTTCTGCCCTGTTTGGGCGTTTTGCCACTATGTGGGCGTCTGAGGTTACATAAACTATTACCATTTAGGCGCATGGGCTTTGGGTGCTTGGACATTATTTAGGCGCATGGGCCTGACACTTGGTCATTCTGGGCAAATTCCCAGACGTTTGGCTACTGTTTAGGCGCATGGGGTTTTAGGCGGTTGGGCACACTTAGGCAATTTGACCGGGCGCATGGGCCACTATTTGGCGCATGGGCAACCAACTTATATCTTAATCAACATAATTCAGTCCTAAATTCATATCTAACCTGTTCTAAGATTAGTTCTTACATTCTAAGCTACAATACACATTCTTTAACATAATCATAACATCATATTCACCCAAAATATACACCCACCCACATACACATTCGCACACACATACTGGTACATACACCTATTTTATAAAACATATTTACATGCATTCCAGCCCCAAATCAGTTAAAAACATGTTAAAAGTGGGTTCTAGAAAATCACCTTATGCAGCTTTCGTGTATGACTTCTTCAAAACCCGAATGCTATGAGTTCAAATGCCTAAAAACCCACCAAAAACACACAACCGAACATACAAACACATGTAAGCATGTAACCGAGGCTAAATCTAGCAAAGAACAACTTAAAAACACTAATTCTTACCTTAAATTCAGTCTTCTTCTTCTTCTCTCTAGAAACTCGAATTCTGTTCTTTCTCTCTCTAAAACCGAATGAAATGCAGACTAGAGTGGGCGACCATGCCCAGTTTTGTACCAAGTTTGATATTTTGTTTTTTGACATTTTCACTTTTAGACCCCTTATAATCGGGTATTATTTTCTTCTTTTATTCACGTTTATTATTTCTTTCTCGTCTATTGAAGATGTCCGGGTGTTACAATTATGGGGGGATTTAGGACTCAATAGTCACACATTTGTACTATTGATCAAAACTTATACCTTCATAAATATATTATCCTCGTTTTACCCATCATGTAAATAAAACAGTTACCATGCTTTTCCCCAAAACAGTTTTAACAAAACAATTTAAAGAAAATGGGGTCGAAGTACTCACCTTCTTCCGTGATCAATAACCGATCAGAAATGTCTTGCACTGATCTATCCAGATCCTAGACGTGGAAGACTTAATTAACATTTAACAAAGCATGTTTATGAAAATGCTTGTTCACCCAACTTATTTCTTTTAAAATAAAATGTTATTATCGTAGTTTAAGGAAATTCATTGATATTTGTAAATGTATATCACTTTTCCTAAGGAACTATGAGTTGCATTGCATCCTTCTTATAAACTATCTATCTTAAACAGTGTTTCTTATTTAACTAGGCATTTAATATCAGTAGTCTATTTGTAAATCCTACGTTTATTCCTTACGTATTATATTCTTAAACTAGATTATTCATACATTACATCTCAAATTCATATTCATTTTATAGTTTGTGGTAATTGTTCAAAGATTTACCAATTCCTTTTATAAATAGTAAATTTTGATTTTTATTTTAAAAAAATCTATTTCTTTTATAAAACAGTTTCTAAAGATGTCAAGATTGTTATTAATAAAACATACATTCTTTTTGTAAATTAATATATGTTTTTAAATCTACGAATGTATTAGCTATCATTTCAAAATCCATTGACTAGAGGTTGTTTGTTTGAAAATATATTTTTATATATATTTTCCTTTTATTCGTTATAGTTGTTCAAAATATTTATATTATTTTTCTGTTTCATATGGTTATATTTATAAAGTCTTGGGGTCTCACCTGTCATCTTTTATTGAGTCATAACATCCTTTTAGTCTTACGTGCGGTCTTTGATTATGGTTTTCAGCCCTCAAGTCTTTTGTCATCCAACTTTTATCTAAGTGGTTTTCTTATAATATGTTCAAGTATACATTATATATACATATTAAAGACTTTGGTCGGTGGCAACCGACCCAACAAACCCTAATCCCCATACCAAACCCAAACGCCTCCGTCAAACCAAAACCAAAGCGAATCGAGTTCATCGGATCTCAATCCTTCATCAAACCCTCAACCTCGATTCAACGAAGTCCAAACCTGAATCCGGCAACGGTAATCGAGTTCATCCGATCTCAATCCTTCATCAAACCCTTCAACCTCGATTCAACGAAGTCCAAACCTGAATCCGGCACCGGTCATCATCAAAAGCGGTAATAAGCGATGAGCAGAAGATAGACTCGCTGAATTTGCCGAAACAGGAGGTGATTCGCCGGTTGAGGTTTTTGAAGCAGCTGGTGACGTTGTTTGGGGAGAGTGATGACGACCGGTTGGACGGTTGAAGTATGTGCTGAAGGCGGGGTTGTTTGAGCTTGATGATAGTGATATGACGGAGGGGCAGATGAATGATTTTTTGAGGGATATTGTTGAGTTGAAGAAGAGGCAGAAGTCTGGTATTGTGAGTGATCGAAACGGAGGGCGACGGAGGAGGCGTCGGAGGATAAGTCGGAGGTGGATTGGGGCGGATGCAGAGTTATGATCAAAGTTGTGATCTTTTTTATGAAAAGGGTGATTAATAACTTACGCTAGGGTTAGAATATTACCCCCTTTTGCTTCTAATTTCATGATTTGGTTCTTGAATACAGTTTGTGCAGATTATGTAAGCTTTTTCATGTGGTTTTGTAGTAATTTTGATCTTTTAGTGTTGTTGACTTTATTATCTCTAGCAATTAGTTGATCGCTTGTGATTAAATTTTTTTATCTACTCTTCTGCTATATTGTTGATTGAATGTCTTCGAGAAATCTGATTTTTGATCTTTCAAGCTCTATCATAGCACCTTTCAAAATCAAATTTACAATAGATTGTATGTTTATTAATATCTTTATATGTGTTGTTTATGTGGATTTGATGTGCATGATTTTTCATCTTGAGAACTTATTAAACAATCAAATAGTTAGACAACTTTCTTGTGATTAATACAGTATGTTTCAGTAACTTATCGTAGAACATCTATTGAAGCTAATTTACGATTTTAATTCACTTTCTAATTCAAATATCATTATTAATTGTGATCCACTTCAGGCACAATAGGTAAAAGTGTTGGATCATCTTTGTTTTCTTGTTGGCTGCCAGCTTGGTATGTGATGCTCGGGATTTGACTGAGACCTTGAGAAGCAAGGTTTCTGCAATTTCAGGTATTTTTATGTAATCAATTTTGATATTTTTATAATTTTGTAGTATAGAAGATTTAATTGAAAAATTATTCATTCCTATGGTTCCCAATTTAACTGCAATGTTTAATGAATTGAAGATTTAATTGTTTTAATGAAGTCTTTTGACTTAATGGATTTGTGGATTTGCATTTTAGTATTGATTGTCACGACTTGTGGTTGCAGTAATAATTTGTTAATGTTTGGATAAACAGATTTGGTTCTGATTGTCTGATTATCTAGGGGTCAAATAAATAGTTTACATACAGGCTGCAACACAACTGATTATCTAAGTGTGTACTAGAAGTACCTACTACCCATTCTTTTAGCCTAATTTGATACTTTTGTTCCCATTTGGTAATTTCTAATTTGAGAACTTTACTCCGTTCTTTTGGCCTAATGTCACAAATATCCTTCTAATTAATAATATCATACATACTCTCTGAACCATTAGTAATATCATATCTATCCATTTCATAATAATAAGATCAAATCTATTGCTTATAACAGTTTGTTTTCATTGACTTAACAATTAGGAAAACAATGTTATTGATGTGAATCATCTTGGATTCTTAGCATGTAATGTTTTTCATTATTTGTAAAACAACGCGCTGTGACTAATGTTCTTTATTTACTATTATTTGGGCTTATATGATAATCTCAGTATTTGAAAGGTTACGATATATACATATGAAATTTTGAGCTTTTAGAAAGAATATTTTGAAAATTGGCCCCATTTTCCGTTTTACCAAAAACGAATACGAATGAAGTAAGGGAATCTTTTCCAAGATATTTAAAAAAATATTTTTTTACCCTTGTAGTTTTGCGATCAAAGGCTGAGAAGAGAATCGGAGTTTTGGGAACATGGTTAAAAATGACCAATTGTGCACTTTGGTGTGAAGAATATACCAGTGACACCTCTTATGTATCTTGAACAAAACAAAACCCAACAGGAAAATATTTTGATTCTTCATGAATCTTGCTCCAAGCTACATTCATTGAAGCAGCAGGTGTGTTTTCAAATATCTTTTAAACGTGGCAAAATGGGTGGGTCGGTGCATCGTGTAACGAGTCAAAACCGCGGTCTTTTTGTTCTTATTTGACGAGTCAAAACCGCCGGTCTTTTTGTTCTTATTTGAATTGTATAAATATATAAAGTGTTAAACACCATTACAAAGTGTATAGTATTACAATAATAATATGTGTTTTTAAATAAATTGATTTAGAAGTATAAGCGATTTGAATACACTTCTGAATCTTACGGATTGGTTTTGTATAGAAAGATTTGGGTTTTGAGTAAGTCACATGAAACACTTGCGATAAAGTACACATCTTTGGTGATCCTAGGTCTGTTTTGGGTGTAAATTATTTTGATTGTTGTTTTTGTTTTGGTGTAATTATTTGATTGTTTTTTTTTTTTGCAAAGAAATGCTTAAATCCCGAAAATTTAGCATCTTTTATGGATTAAAAGTTTGTATTTTTTTGGTTTTGAACCTGTGCAGTGCATTACTTTAGTAGATTACTACGCTCCTCTTTTCTTCTTCGTGAGATCGCCACCATCCAACCTGAAGAATTTTGCGGAAAATCAACCTTTGCAATGAAGTTGTTGCTTACGCTCAGGAATTTTCAGAAAACAGCTGTGATGTTTGCAATTTGGCTGTTTCAGAAATCATTACTTTGTTGAAAGATCCTGATAATCAGGTATTGCTCTTCTACTATATCATTTTTGTTAGATATGTATTTGACATTTGAAAGTCAAAATATGACAAAAAGTTTAAAAAGTTCTATTTGAGTATTTTCCACGCATAGGTGGGTATGGGTCGGATTTTTAACAAATAAGTAAAACTAAAAAGAAGCTTAAATTGTTTCAATTCAAGATTTTTCATCATTTCTATAATAAATGAAACAATTCATGATGTTATTTATGTTTCATATTCATCATGTTTGTCGGTATCTTATCAGTTGCAAATCTTGGAGTTGCTCTTGAAACAATGTAAATCTGTGGAGAAATACTTATCGAAGGTTTGCTCAATTCTAAACTTTACTCGTATATGTATATTTATTCTTTGAATGTTTTACTTAAGTAATATTTAAATGAGCGATGACTCATGGATTCATACGAGACACAACTAATGGCCTATGGATACTTACCTGATTTCTTTATTGTCAGGTTCCATTATTTGATTTCTATTAGTTAATTTATTTTATATATCATTAGTTATATTAAGTATTGAGTATTCCATTACTTGATTTGTATCGGTTCGTTAGCTATATATGTTATATATTGAATATTAAATCTTCTTATGTTCAGTTAGTTTTTCTTGAAATGGTTGATTCCCTAATCAGTTTGATTTGTATCAGTTTGTTAGCTACATTAGCACTACCCTTGGTCGTTCGACCAGCTCCCCAAATCCCAATTGCATGAATAGATTCATACAGGTATGTATCTTGCTTTTTGTTTATTTCTTTCTGTGTCTACTTCTGTTTCCAGCAGCACCATGACATTCTATCTATTTTTACACCAAAAATGGGATGCTGGTGTATGTGATGCTGATGAGAACCCAAGGCTAGAAGCCTAGAAGCACTTCTACTTACTAAAAAATAAGAGCAAATTAATATATTGACCTGGAGCTTTAGGTAACGATGATTATAAATCCTCTTACTTTATTGTAAACATAAATCCTCTATCTGTATTGTGATCTGTTTTTGTTTATTTTATTTTAGTTTCTTCCTGTGCTGCGGTGACGTCGGAGTCTGATTTTACAGGGCAAATTAATTAATACCACAGGCTGCAATGCAATTAAGCTTTGTGTGATTTGGGGTAAGTGATTACTTATTTGTTATGTGTTCTCTGTTTGATTATATTTGTAATCTCTTATGCAATATTGAACTTGGGAAAACAGGCCATGGTTTGCAGTGGCTAATGCCCGACAAACAAGTCGACATTAGGTTTCTCCCTGCTCTTGTAATATCCCTTCTCAATTATGTTAACTTTGTTACCTGAGATGGATCTGTGTTTGTTTTTGCAGCTTTTATGAATCTATAAATGAAGGATGGCTCATGGATTCATATGAGACACAATAGCCTATGGATCAACTTTCTATGCTCATCTCATTTCTTTATTTCCAGGTTCTTTTATTTGATTTCTTTTAGTTAATTTATCTTATTTATCATCATTAGTTATATTGACTATTGAATATTCCATTCCTTGATTTCTATCAGATTGTTAGCTATATCTTTTAAATATTGAATCTTCTTATACGTTGTTATCGTTGCTAACGATGTGTTAGGTGTGCCTTCGTTTGATTAGCATTTATGTTTTCATAAACCACGCATTTTCTAATTAGGCTAAAGTATTACCATTCTATTAAAGACTTTGGTCGGGCTTTTCTTTTCTTTCTTTTTTTTTCCTTTTTTGTGTGAAATTTTCTTTTTTTTTTGTGTGTTTTAATTTTTTATTGTGTTTTAATATAGGTTGTTTTGGGTGTTGGTTTGAGATTTTGGGGTGGAGTTTTTGTGGGTTTTTTTATACTGATTTTGTGTTTTTGAACCTTCATTTTGATTTTGATTTAGGGTTACATTAAAACTCGCATAAACCACGTGTTTTTATGTACGTTTTGAGTTGCTATACTTTTCGATATAATTTGTTTTAAAAATAGTTGGCCGAATATAACATATTGTTATTCAATGGTAAATATTCGAGTTACTCTACGTTTGACGTAAATTTAGTTGGGGAACGAGTCGGCTGGTCGTATTTTATACTTTATCACGCCGCAAACGCCGCCGCAACGCGCGGCGGGTTAAAACCTAGTTTGATATCAATATTTTGTCTTAAACTTTCTTTTCAACATTATCCATTATATCATCTTAATCACATCCCTATGTACTTTATATCTAACATCATCCATCATATTTGCTTAATCCATGTTTTATGACTTTATTTAACATCATTCCAACTTAGTTATCCTATGAACTTATGATGTCCAATTTTCTCAATCTACACATACATACACATATATATACGCAACATATACAACAACTAAATATACTCTTTTGAACCTAAATCATATCAACAACATCAAACTAATACCCTTTTAACATGAAATTTTCAGATTTATAATCCCTTTTAAAAGTCTACTTTTCATCAAAACAGTATTTTTTATCAAAATATCATTTTCATTACACATTCAAGTGAGTGAAACTAGGGTTTATCAAGATTATCATCTTGATCATCCATGCATAAAGTAATAAGGATTATCTAACTTAAATAAGTATACCTTGAGCCTAAACCAATGGTTTCCGACGTTAGTACGAAGACTCCTTATCACCCGATTATTCCTCCAAGGCTCTTATGATAACTTAGCTAGTAACCCTCTCGTTTTAACTCGAATGAAGGTGATGAAGGTTTCTTATAGTGGTGATGGTGTGTTCGAGAGAAGGGGGTGTCTCGTGCTCGTTGGCCGACGGGGTGGGGGTTGGGTGACCGAGAGTGGTGATGGTGTCGGGTGGTGATGATGGTTGATGGTGATGGTGATTCTGGGTTGATGTGGTGGTGGTTCCGGGTTGATGGTGGTAGTTCTGGGTTGACGGTGGTGATCGGAGTGGTGGTGTGACGGTCGGTGGTAGTGCTCGATGGCAAGGGTGACGGGATGGTGGTGATGATCGGTGGTTATGGTGTCCGACGATGGTGGTGCTCGGTGGTGAGGTTACAGGATGTTGTGATGATCGGTGGTTGTGGTGGCCGACGGTGGGGCGGCCGTGGGGCGGCCGGTGGTGGTGATGGTCTTGGCTGTGGTGGTGGTATCCGATGGTGGTGGTGTGGGTGTGGAGGTGGTGAAGGTGAGAAGATGGAAAGGTAGTGTGTGTGGGTATGTGTTTGGAGTGTGTGTGTTTAGATGGTTTATAGAATCAAGTGGGTTTAAGTGTCATCCATGCATGACACTAGACTTACCAACTATTATTTATATTAGTTTTATTGTTATTATTAGTGTTATTATTATTATATTTGCATTATTATTGTTATTAGTATTACTATTATTATTATTATTAAACTTAACGGTTAACCGATTGTGTTCATTAGAATCGTTATTTTAGGTTTTTCAACTAGTCAAACACAATGAATAACAAATAAAGTATTATTATTAAATAGTCTAGTGCGAGCGTTGACCTGTTTTGACCGGGTGTCATAGACGGCGGCGATCGACGGTCGGTTGGCGGTGGCGGGGTGGTAGGGCGGGGGTCGGGGGCGGCGGTCGGCTGTCGGGGTCGGGGTCGGATTTTTTGGATTGGATTCTCGGATTGGATTCAGATTTTTTGGATTGGATTCTCGGATTGGATATTTGAACACCCTGAACTCAAAGTGTACATAAGAAATTAGCACATAAACATTTTTAATATGACTCTGCTTCTGATGTAGCGTAACTTACACATATATAAAAAACTACTGAGCGGTCTCTATTAGTGTCTGGAGTAATAGAACTAGTTGCATTTTCAGTGAAAGATGGTTTTTATGTATGTGTTTAATATGTATTTAATGAACTAGGTTATAAACTCATATGATATACGGGTGGCAGAGAAGAAGAAAGTTCAAGGTAAAAAGGAGAAATCCTTACATATTTAAATAATTATTTTTGCATACAAATCATACATAATGAAATTGTACAAAATATATTACAAATTGCTAAATACATCTTTGTATACCACATTTGTTGTTCAATTTGTAAGGTTCTCTTCTTTATCTGCAAGTAATAGTTTTAATCATCTTCTACTTTTAACCCTAGACAATACAACGTATACTGACCATGTATATATACTGGATGTTTCAAATATAATCTAACCCTGGATAATGTTGTCATTGACTTCTGTTAATAGTCATGGTGAAACATAAAGCCACTAGAAATTTTATTCTTTTAAACGGGAAAGAATCCTCTTATCTAAAGCTGTCAAATCAAGTATTGGGATAAAAGTTCACAATTAAACTACTGTAATTCATGCTTAGCATGATGGTTTTTGACGATTTAGCATGTAAAGATAACGGAAGCCTATGCATGCTTCAATCTAGAATACTAATTCACCAATTAAACTACTCTAATTCATGCTTTGATTAAATTAAAACTAGAATCTTCACATTCATAAATTAAAGTATATATACATGACTTGTGTGCTTTGTTCTAGACACTTGGAGTTACACGTTTTAACAAGGACATACCTTCCAAAGATTTTCCATCTTTTTCTACCTTATGCACTCTTTTTTCAAGCAATTTCGGGTGCTAGGTTAATCCCAATAGTACAATCTGCCGAGACTAAATGCCATAAGGATATTATAGGTTCACCTACGTCACATGAAATTTGTTTTAAGAGAATACTTTTGTATAGAAATCCTTAGCTGCCACATCTGTTTCTTTTGTTTCATTTGGACCTACTACTTATTCTTCTTTACCTCATGTATGGTAATCTAACAAATCTATATCTATAGTATCTAATAAAAGAACGTTTATTTTGTCACTTGTCACTTATTTGACCAAACTTTTTGCTACATCATTATTCTAAATATTCTCATATTAGTTTTCCCTCCAAAATGGTATTAATAATTTAAGGGTCCTAATAATAGACACCCAGTTTTATAAATCGACACCCCCCTATACGCCGCGTATGGGTCCATACGCGGCCCATGCCCTGCGTATAGGGTACGACATTAATGAAACATTAATGACTGACAACCGACGTCACATCAATTTACCTATACGGGGCGTATAGGTCCATACGCCACGTATAGGTCGGTGTCGATTTAAAAAAGAATATAAGCTATACGCCGCGTATGGACCCATACGCGGCGTATAGATCCTCGGTACACTATCTTTCAAATTTTCTCATTTTTTACACACACTTCAAAAAAAACACTCTCGTATAGCACTATACTACACGTATTGATCTTCGATTTTTCACATCCAGGTACGTATTATTGTCCATACATCATTATTATGTTAATCGTTCATTGATTTAAACGTTAAAGTGTGTTTTTATGCCCCATAATGCATGATTTAAAACTGCTATAAAGAACTATACGCTGGTACAGCCCCGTGTATAGGGCTATACGCAGCGTATAGTTCTTTGGTTGGGGACGAAGACACATCGGTGGTACCCTATACGCGGCGTATAGAGATATAGAGCGGCGTATAGGGTGTTGCAATACGCGACTTGTGGACCATACGTGGGTCCCCTATACGCCGCGTATAGTCCTATACGCGGCGTATAGGGTCGGATTCGACCTATACGTTGCCATGTGACCCATACGCTGCTACCCAATACGCGGCGTATATCCCTATACGCGGCGTATAGGTAAATATATATATATACAAATGCATATATGTATATACGCATATACATATACATATACATATAATATACATATACTATACTATACATATACATATACAATACATATACATATACATATACATATACATATACATATACATATACATATACATATACAATATACATATACATATACATATACATATACATATACATATACATATACATATATATCATATACATATACATATACATATACATATACATATACATATACATATACATATACATATACCAATACATATACATATACATATACAATACATATACTATACATAACATATACATATACATATAAATATACATATACATATACATAACATATACATATACATATACATATAAATATACATATACATAACATATACTATACAATACTATACATATACATATAATATACATATACATATACATATACATATACATATACATATACATATACATATAACTATACATATAATATACATATACATATACATATACTATACATAGACATATACATATACATACATATACATATACATATACTATACATATACATATACATATACATATACATATACATATACATATTAATATACATATCATATACAATACATATACATATACATATACATATACTATACATATAATATAATATCATATACATATACATATACATATACATATACATATACATATACATATACTATACATATACATATACATATACATATACATATACATATACCATATACATATACATATACATATACAATATACATATACATATACATATACTATACATATACATATACATATACTATACATAGACATATACATATACATTACATACATTACATAATATACATATACATATACATATACATATACATATACATATACATATACATATACATATACATATACATATACATATACATATACATATACATATACATATACATATACATATACATATCATATACATATACATATACATATACATATACATATACATATACATATACATATACATATACATATACATATACATATACATATACATATACATATACATATACATATACATATCTATACATATACATATACATATACATATACATATACATATACATATACATATACATATATATATATATATATATACGTATACGTTGTTTTTGACCTATTTGTTCACCTGTGCAGATATGTCTTCCGATTCTGAGATTGAGGCTGACGTTGTTGACCATATTGCCGAGCATCCTTGGCTGCAGTTTGATGCCGGTTCCATTGAGCACGCTAAGTGCTCAAAATTTATTCGGATGAAGATCGGTCATCAAAAGGCCGTAGATTGGGAGGTTATTGCTGAGTTGGGAGAGCGCGATCGTCTTGCTGCTATTATCGGAGACGATACGCCGTGGAGACGTCTTTTTGAGATCGCATTCTTACCGTCCCACCGTGAGCTGGTAGTGGAGTTTTTTATCCACATTTACATATATTCGTCCAGATGAGATGGAGGAGGACGATGAGCGATCGAGATTTCTTTTACGCTTTGTGGACATGCACATCAGATGTCCATTGAGCAGTTTGCAGTTGTCTCGGGGCTTTATTATGAGCCGGAGACTGTTACCCTCTGTTCACTGAGGGTATTACTGAGATGGAGGAGGGCACATTAAGAGAGTGGTGGCCTCAGATTGCCGGAGGTCCGTTTCAGAGGACTAAGGGCAGGGTCACCGGCATTCGAGATCCTCTCATCCGTTATCTGCATCGGATGATCGCCACGTCCATCACGGGACGTGGCAAGAGTCGGGAGTGGTGTACCATTCCCGACTTATTTTACTTATACTGTTTGATTACGGGGACCAGGTGTAACCTGGCGAGATGTTTGGCGGAGTATTTTGCGTCGTATTATCATCGCCAGGAGCGAGGAGCGGTGTACGGCGGCGCGTACATCACGTTGATTGCCCGATCTTTAGGTTATCTTCCTCGGCATTTTGGTGACGTGTCTCCGCCGATCGAGCCGGTGAGATTAGATCGTCGTAAGCTATTCGGCATGCGTATTATACGCCAGTTTCCGATTGGCATACGATTCTCTCTTCGAGCCGGGGAGATCTGGCAGCCGGCACCAGTTCAGCAGCTCGGCATTGTCGATCCACTGCAGCGGCACGGGCAGCCGCATGATCAGCCACCACCCGACGAGCAGCCACATGATCAGCCGCCTCCTCAGCCGCATCAGCCGCCTCCTCAGCCTCAGTTCCCGCGACATATTTATAGAGAGGTGAGGCTGCCTGCACGTGTGGAGACATTGTTGCAGGATATGTCTAGGAGCTTACGGCAGCAGAGTCGACGGCTCGATCGCGTTGAGGATCTGATGGAGTGGCAGGTTCAGTCAGAGATTGCGCGGCGTTCTGGTACTGATCCTCCGCCGTTGCCACCGCCTCGAGATTACCCTGACTCCCCGTAGTTTTGCATTGTAATTTTTATTTTGTTACGTAATTTAAAAACTTTGTAAATATATTATCAGTTTATGTTTATCTTTTATGTTTATTATCAGTTTATGTTTATCTTTGTAATATATACATACATACATACATACAGACATACAGACAGACACACATACATACATACATACATACATACATACATACATACATACATACATACATACATACATACATACTACATACATACATACATACATACATACATACATACATACATACATACAGACATACAGACATACATACATACGGACATACAGACATACATACATACATACATACATACACAAATACATACATACACACATACATACAGACATACACACGTACATACATACAAACATACAGACATACATACAGACACACATACATACATACATACATAAATAATTTAAATTCAAATTATATATATATTAAAACTCAAAAAATTAAAAAAAACATATACATATATAACTATACGCCGCGTATAGACCCATACGCGGCGTATAGCTCCTCCACTACAGTGCTCTTGCGACCACGTATAGTGCTCATGCGACCAATTCTTTTGCACTATACGTGGCGTATGGCTCCATACGCCACGTATAGGTGGTGTCAGATGTACTTTTTGTACCATGTACGATTACAAGCAACGTATGGGCTCATACGGGGCAAACGTGGCAAGACTATACGCAGAGTATAGAACCATACGCTGCGTATAGGCAACTATACGTGGCGTATAGTCCCATACGCTACGTATAGTTGTCAGACGTCCTATAAAGCGTTTTTGTACTATGTACGAATATACGCAGTGTATAGGTGCCATACGTGGAAGACGTGGCAAGCCTATACGTAGCGTATAGTCCCATACGACGCGTATAGGGGCCATACGCCAGCCTATACGTGGCGTATGGACCCATACGCCACGTATAAATTATTTAAATATGACGTGACCCAAGATTCGTTTTCACCTATATAACAACGATTTCGATAACACTTTCGATATGCTTTCGATTCCTGTAAATCCCAAACGTATTTCTCTCTCAAAATATCACACTTTTTATTCGTTCGGTATGTCGTTTTGGGACGGTAACTATTTGTTTGGTGAATATTCAAATGAATATTCAAATGAATATTCGTTCGTGGTGGATAGTAATCAAGATGATGCGTACGTTCAATCTGCTTACGAGACAGGACTGCCAGATTTAAACCAATCGTATGTTCCCGATGATGAAGTTGAGTTTTGCCGAGAGGCAACTTACGACACGCAACAAAATAATATACTCTCGAGTGATGAAAAACAAACGACAAAAGTATCGTTTGAAACATCTCAAAATTTTTTATCTTTCGATGAGCTAGTCTGTTGGGCTGTTAATAGAGGACGTGATAATGGTTACGTTATTATTACACGAAGATCAAAGAAAAAGAAGGTCAGGTCGTAAAGATATGGCTTATCTGTGATCGTGCGGGCGAACACAAAAGTAAGCAACAGTTAGACGATCTGGTAGCAAAAAAATCGGATGTCCTTTTAAATTAGTAGGGATATACGACAACAAACGTCGTTTGTGGAAATTAGAGGTGCGAAGTGACGAACATAACCATGTTCCTGCTCAACATATGGAGGGGCATCCTTTGTAAGAAGGTTTTCTCAAAACGAATACAATTTGGTGGAGCAGCTTACTATCAGAACATGAAGCCTCGTAGCATCTTATCAGCTATTAAAAAGCAAAATCCTAATAACGCATCAATAACCAGAGACGTATACAACGCTCAATATAAGATAAGAAGTGAAAGAAAAGTCGGTGAAACACCAATGCAAGTCTTAGAAAACCTTTTATCTATTAAAAGGTACGTTTATTACACCCGAGGTTTTTTTTTCAATAGACTTAATTAAAATGAAGCCTAACTTGTATTTGTATCCTCACTTAACAACATCAATTTTCCTTCCTTTTTCTATTAAAAGGTACGTTTATTACACCCGAGAAGATCCCGATACTAATGTCGTAGAAGATATATTTTTTTGTCATCCTAAATCATACGACACTTGGCGTGCATTTCCGCACGTGCTGATGATAGACGCTACATATAAAACAAACATGTACAAGCTTCCGTTTGTTCAGATTGTTGGTGTGACCTCCACACACAAGACATTTTGTGTTGCTCATGCGTTTATTAGCAAAGAACGGGAAGATAATTTTGAATGGGTGCTTAATAGATTGAAAGATACGTTAAGCAAGTGTATGGAGCCGCGCGTCATAATAACAGACAGAGATCTCGCTTTAATGAACGCATGTGTTAAAGTGTTTCCGAATGCTTCAAAGTGTTTATGCAGGTGGCATATTGATGAAAATATCGCGAAACACTGTAAAGCAAGTTTTACAAAAGATGACTAGAGAAAGTTTAAATATGCATGGGCACGTTTGTGTGAGTCTCCCACGGCGGAGATTTACGAGTATAACTATAACCTTCTTTACGAACGATTAGTTGAAGCGAATCGAGAAAGTAAGTTTTTATTATATTTTAATTATGTTTTATTATATTTTCAATATATAATTTAATTATGTTTTATTATATTTTCAGAGGTATTGTCATATATAAACAGAAACTGGTTAGAGAGTTACAAAGAAATGTTTGTATCAGCCTGGACTAACTTGAACCGCAATTTTGGCCAACGCACAACAAATAGGGTGGAGAGTCAACATGCAAATTTAAAAAGATATCTTAAATCAACAAATAGCTCACTGGATAGACTTGTGGAGTTTGTAGATCAATTGGTGAACGCACAAGAGGTAAATTTAAAAGAAAGCTTTGAGACAAGCAAAATTAAAACCATGAATCATCATAAACTTCCGCTATTTGATTACTTAAGAGGCAAGGTTTCACACATAGCTCTTGATTTATTAGTTGCCGAAAACACTAAATTGCATGTGATGCGCTCTGCAAATGCAACATGTGGTTGTCATCTTTTCACTAGTTGTGGCTTGCCTTGTGCTTGTCGGCTGGAAAAATATGAACATTCTGGTAATAGTAGCTCCATCATTATCATTTTTCTATTAAAGTGACAAATTATGTATTAATTTATACTTTATAATGCAGGCACTAAAATTCCATTAGATGCAATTGATGTATTTTGGACGAAGCTTGATAACATTAAGCCATCATATACGGTGGATGAAAAAGTTGATGTTGAAGAAGAAATGGAACGGGTGAAACAACAAATAATGACACAACCCGCAGCTGTAAAATTTAGTTTGGTGGAAAAAATAAAAAAATTGTGTATCCATGGAAAAATAACAAAAAAGCGCCTGTTGTTCAAACAGATATTCGCGGTCGTCCAACGTTAAAGGTTCAACAACAAAAGTACGACACTCAACAAAGTACGTGCGACATGCCGAGACATAGCTCGTTTATTGCGTCTCATATTTCCGGAAGAACAAGTTCAGCTGTAAAGCCCCAGAAGCCTGCCATGCAACGTAGTCGTTCAACGTCATCTAAAGTATCACGGGGTACTAATGAGTTTTCTTCGATTGTCGGAGATCACCAATTAAACAATATAAACAGGTTAAAAATTGGATTCCGTCAATCTTTCATCAGTATATTTCACGTATACGAGATGTCCGACCCGATGGGAATTGTGGTTTTCGATCAATAGCTTTAGGCTTAGGGTTTGAAGAAAATAAGTGGATGTATGTGCGGACACAGCTTTTAGAAGAGTTGGACAGACATGAATTGGAGTACAGAGAAGTTTTCGATACTTTGTACCCCGGACAGTATAACGAATTACGTCACACCATCGATTGGCAAAGTGTGGAACCTGCACCAGAAGAACATTGGATGATAATGCCGTATACGGGATTAGTGGTTGCTCAAAAGTTTGGGGTTATTCTTCATTTACTAAGCAATAATGGTTGTCAAACATTTTTCCCATTATGAGCTGATCCGAAAACTGTCATGCCTCATCATGTCGTGTCGATTGTTCATGTCAACAACAATCATTTCGTCCACGTTAAGTTAGAAGGAGATTATCCGATGCCAACATTAAGCAATCTTTGGATTCTTAACCGAAGCGTACGTGCTGCAGAATGGGAGATTATGTATAGGATTCGTATCTCGGAATACAACGTAATAATAGAGAATAACCGAGAACCCCCGGCTTATATAAATTTATTTAATTTATAATTTGTAATATGCGAATTATATATTTTTAATTTTAATTTTATTATTGTATTCGTATTGTATTGTTTAAATAATTTTAATTCAAATTATGTATATATTAAAATAAAAACTCAAAAATTAAAAAAAAATAAATATATAAGCTATACGCCGCATATGGTTCCATACGCGGCGTATAGCTCTTCCACGTATGGGTCATAAGTCACGTATGGGTATAAAATGTCAAACCCTATACGCCGCGTATGGTCCCATACGCCGAGTATAGGGTATAAAACGTCAAATCAACAACATACCCTATACGCCGCGTATGGACCCATACGCGTCGTATAGGGTATAAAACGTTAAATCAACAATGTACCCTATACGCTGCGTATGGACCCATACGCGGCGTATAGGGTACAGGGGTGTTGATTTAAAATTAAGGGGTGTCTAAATAAAGGGACCCTAATTTAAACTCTAAAACTAATTTCTCTCTCTTATTAAATATCAATTTTATTAATTGGAATATTTCTCTCTTATCTAGATTTTTTAGAATCAATGTAATTTTTAAAATTAGATTTTATTAAGAAAATAAATAAATAACATCTTTTTATTAAAATAGAACTAATAATGTATTTTTTATATAATATGAAAGTTTCAAAAACACTAAACCTTTTTGAAATAAAATATTTTAAATCGGTTCTTTTTTTAAAAATTATAAAAAGGTCAACGTTTCTAAAAACAATCTTATTAAAACAACCAAAATAATTACAGACCAGAGTTTTTATTAAACAAGATTTTTATTATTTTTTTTAAAAAAGAATTTTAAAACGAATGTCTAAAAAATAAACTATTTAGATAAGAGAGTTAAAAAACATAACATAACTGTTTTATTTTCTTGAACTATTACGTATGTATAATTCATATCTTATATTAAAATTTCGTACTGTTAATCTTTATTTTTATTACTAACTATAATCCGTTTAAAAAATGAGTTTCTAGCCTATCTATCTATATATGTATTTGTCTATTTGTCTGTCTATCTATCTATCTATCTATAATAAAGAAAAAATAAGATAAGACGTGATATAATCGTAAGCCTAATCATACTAACTTTCTTATTCTCTCTATTATTTGAACTAATATTGAATACTAATCATATTACTCATACCATTTTCAAATTAAAATTTATATAGTTTAATAAATTGAAAATCTATTTTTTAAAATAAAAACAGATTTTTAAAAACAAAAAAGCAATGAAGTTTTAAAAAAATCATTTTAATTAAAACAAAATATTTAAAAACCACATATTTTTTATAAACCAAAAGTTTAAGAAAAATACATTATTGTTTATTACTTAAAGTAGCAATTTATACGTAACTATAATCATATTTATCTTCAAATATAGTTTTATAATTCATAAATTTTTTTACTAATCATTTAATAATTTATTTATTCAACCCGTGTAGGGGTACTAACCTAGTTGATCATAAATAATAGTGTTTATCTTTATACTATGAATAGTGTTCGTAAAAACTTAAAACAAATTTAGATACACCATTCATATTGTGTTTTTAATAGATTTCTTCTTTTCTGTTTTATTCATAACAACACCGTTTCAGCAAAAAAATTTCCATTCTACAAAAATTTTAGCATTGCTTTGATAAAAAAAAACAAGTTTCAGCATTATTTTAGCAAAAGTAGCACCATTCTTGACAATTTTCAACATTACTTTGATATAAAATTGTATAGTTTTCTGAATTTAACTTCTAAAGTTTCTTGTTTAGGAAATAGCTACACCACCTTCAGCAACGAATGCTTCTTCTTCAAGTACTATATTACCATTAGTTAAGTTGGTAATTAAATTGCAACAACTGTTGCAAACCATGCTGAGAAAGTAGATAGATTTTTTGCCTGCACTTTAAAAGTTGGTAATATAAGATATTCTTCTATCTTACTACTTTGAAAGTTGATAGGTTCTTGACTGAGGCCTCTCCTACTGCAACCAAAAAGGAGACCAACTTTTGATCTGTGAGCGCCATGGAGGCTTGAAAGTAATCTGAGTTTCTATATCATAACTATATAGTGAATGGTTTTGTGGATGCTTTATGTAACGTGTACCACAAGATAACAATTGACAAGAATTTTGGGATTTGTTGGAACGCATGTATAAAATGGAGGATGTGGCATTAAGAAATTCGTTGTGGCCTATTTTATGGACTAAAAAAATTGGTTTATTCCAAGACTTTTATTAGCCAATTTATAAAAAACTTTGAATGACAATCTAACCCTCATCCAAGAATGATTAAATTCATGATGATTAACCATACTTAGTTTGACTCAGTGGTTTAAGCAAGAAAATGGCTTATCACTAATATAAATGATGCATTTGTGGACTGTACGTGGTTAGTGATGAGGAATTGGATTTGGTAGTTAGAATAAAACCATTAACCGAAAAATGTAATAGTTTTTTTTTAACGGCAGAAATATTATTGATAAGGAACTAGCAAGGAGCTAGAACCCAAAACAGTACAACCAAACACATATTTTTAACTCTATTACACGATTGACTCAAACTTATAGCACCACGAGTTCCAATCTAGAGACTCTTTTTTCTTTCTATGTTTAACCCATAGGAAAGCTGACACCTTGACCTCGTGAACTAGATTCGATGCCACCACATTCTTCTTGTCAAAAATTTTCCGATTCCTAGCCTTCCATAAAATTTATATCGCCGAATAACAAACTGAATACAGGAGGTCTTTTCTTGTCGGGTTAGAGGTCCAATACTCAATCTGCCCAATTAACTCCTTAACGGAATTTACAGATTGATAGGGAGCTTTGCACCAAGCGTATATCTCCGCCCACATTCTACTAGCAATGGGACAATGAAGTAACAAATGGTCCAGTGATTCTGATAGCCACTGTTAGGACCGTGTACGGACGGAGTACTAACTGATTCTACGTAAAACCGAATCAAATAGCGCGAAATTCTATTTGATTGGCGATCCAATCAGGGAAAACGTTATCCGGATCAAACCTAACGATTAGAAAACGTTAAGAATGAAGTAGGAATGATTGAGACGCTCTATGAACTTGGAAGGGACGCTTTGTGCGAACTGGGACGGCTAGGGTTGTGAATTATCGAAGTCTCCCGTTTTTCCACGAATTAAGTGGTATTTATAGGTTACAGCTTTCATTCGTACGACTGAGCCAAGGGACTGGCTCAGTTGTGCGACTGAGTCATACGATTGATTCATTCGTACGACTGGGTCAGTCTTATGACTCAATCGTGCGATTGATTCAATCACCTGGTTCAGTCGTGCGATTGGCCCATTCGCATGGTCCAGTCGTGCGACTGAATTAGAATACTTAGTTAAACACATTCTTGAACCTTTAATGATTCAAAACTATGTCTAACAGCTGTAAACCTATATAACATGTTCATATATATGTGTAACAATGAATAATATTAATAGATATGATAGTAAACAACCAATAAACATTAATAGAAGAGCTTTTCATTTCATTGATAAAACATTACATATGTGTTACAAGATGAAAGTCTATTACATTGAAGCTCACTAGACTAGACCTAGGGACATGTGTACCAACAAACTCCCCCTTGGACCTAGATCTATCTAAACTTTGACTTCCTTCTTGAACTCTTCAAATCTCTTCACTTGTTCTTCTTTCGAAACCCTGGTATGGATATTCAGTGCGAAGCATAGACGTATGATATGCTGAAACTGTAGTGCTTGCACTATATCCTGCGTGTCAAAAAGTAATGGACACTATATAGCGTATAAACATCTGACGCTGACAAGTTGATAAGCCACGTGGGGTCGAACACCCTTATTGTGTCCACCGTGCCTTCCCTATCCAAAATGATGACGGCCTCTCCCAAGCGCCAGTCATAGTACCACCACTTAAAATGTGGGGTAAAGTCCTGTGGCATCTCCCTCAATGGAATTCTGGACATCGTACGCGGAGGGCACCACTTCAGGACTATCTTTTGTAGACCAGTGATGGGACTCACTTCAGACCTACGGATGTACCTCGTAGCCTGCTGTGGTCTGAAGTTTACCCATCTCGTCTGGTATTCCCTTTTCAGGGCAGCCTCAAACCAGCCTGACATTTTCTTCGGATCATCATATAGTAACTTCAGGCGTGCCAGCTGGTTGAGCTCAAACCCGGGGAGAGTCTTCAGATCATGAGGGAATCTGAAGTACTCGATGCCCCTCTCCCTTTTTACTGCATAAACTCCAAGGTCATCAAAATGAGCCCAAGCAATGATCTTCCCTGACACCTTCATGTTCTTCTTGACTTTGTATAGCTTGGTGTAGGTACTCTGAGTTGCTGTAGCACGTTGGGCTCAGACCTCAGCGAAGTAAGCCGCCCATTCAGCCTTTCTGATATCGACATCAGTGTCCAAGGCTTGGGCTTGGCTCGTTGATGCTTCAGCTCCCTTTTCCTTCTCACTGAGTTTTTCCAGAATATCACTGCCGAGGGTGTTAACCAGATCTGGAAACACATTGCCCTCTCGGTCAGTGTATTCCGGATAATGCTGATCAGTGATGTCTTCTATCTCTATTTCTTCAACATCGTTGAGCTCGTCATCATCAGTATCATCAAAGTTGGATCATCCTTTACAATCTCGTCCGGATTCAGTCGAAATATCTCAGCAAGTTGCTCGTCGGTTAGGTCGTGAATTATTTCTCCTTCTTCAGGAGTATAACTCACCGACCTTCTGACGATCCCCTGCAGATTAAGAATCATTGTGAGTTGAGACTTGATCTGTTGGAGGGGAGCAACATCGTGCTCATCTTGCTGAAATCCTGGATCTGCTTGATTTAGACATACAGAATAACAATCATTAGTAAGTAATCAAGATAATCAAACATTAATCATTAAACATTTACATAAGTTACATAAACATTTACAGATGATTCAAGTACAAAAGTTGAATAATAAAAATATCTAATCTGTACTTTTGCCCTGAATCATAGCCGGATCTTCTGCAGATGGGGAGGTAGGCGGGGCAGACGATGATGCTCCCTGGTCCTGTTTCCTCTTGGTCCTTTGCTCATGACCAGGAGCAGAGGCAGATGCAGCAGCATTTTGCTCCTCAAGCTGACGAAGTCGAGCTGCCTTCTCCTCGTCTACAGCTAACAGCTTCAGCACCATTCTGTTAAGTGCTATAAGCTGTTCCTCCACTCTAATAGGAGGGAGGGATGAACCTGTGGGGAGGGAGGATGGGCCAGGTTGGTGGCTTGTGGTGGTAGTAAAGATTGGGGATGGTATAGAGGTGGTTGGTGGTGTAGTGGAGGTAGTGAAGATTGGGGGTGGTATAGAGGTGGTTGGTGGGGTAATGGTAGTAGGTGGAGGAGTGGTAATGGGTGGTGGAGTGGTAGTAGTGGTGGCTGTGGTAGTAATAGTGGATGTGGAGGTAGTGATCAGTGTAATCCTCCTTCTCTTTGGCTTCTTCCCGTGGGGCTGAGCCATCCGTTTCCTCCGGGTCCCCATGGACCCGGAGGCTCCCCTCGGCTACTGGGAGAGTCTGGGATGTAAGATGGGTCAACAGTAGAACCACTAGATCCTCCCGGGCGTCCGCCAACTGCCCTAATACCCCTCTCCGTGGCTACGATACGGCTTCCTACCGTTCGTACCAGGGGCTCATCATCCGACTCGTCTTCCTCATCAGGCTGAAAACCCTGATGGAATCCTGCCGTCTCTAAACCCTCATGTGGTGATGGTGGAGATGTAACATCAGCAGTAGTGGTCTCAATACCTGTATCTCCACCATTATCGCCGTCATCATCAGAATCATCACCAGGGAGGACTATGTGCTCCACATCGGAGTCACTCTTATCGTGGCGCCATTTACGCCTTGCCGGTGCCACGTAGTCCTCCCGGGCTAGGTGCCCAAACAACCTCCTCACCGGGGCTTGACCTGCTTGCCCCGGTATACTTTCATCCTTCCCAATGTAGTGTCGTCCATGATCTCCAGGATGACAACATCCTCTTGAGCTTTCGGCAGCTGAGGGAGCTTCTAGTCTATAATCATCAGGATGAACCTCGGGTACATACAGAAGCTCTCTTTCCCTTTTGCCTTGATGTTCTCCACCAGATAGGTGAAGATCATCCTAGAGAAGCTGAACGGGAAGTTCAGCACCAGAGCAGCAAATGCATTCTGCATCTAGTCTGATAGCTCATCAAAACCGCCCTTCCTTGAGGCTATACACCGTAGAAGCACATGGACAAGGTACTTGAGTTGGGGGCATAAGTTGCTTTTGTTAAGCATACTTGAGTTGATGTCCCCCGAGTACTTTGCCCTCATAAAACAGCCTCGGACAGTAAGGGGATGTAGTCTAGTTAGGCATCCTGCATCGTCCCCAAACTCCAGTACCATCCGTATGTCATCCTTAGATAGCTCGATATCTTGTCCAAAGATAGAGATTCTTATAGTATAAGGCTCCCTAGACCTGTCGACCACAGTGTTTTCCCAAAACGACTGCTGTATCGACCTATAGGGTGTACACTGAGCTGAGATCGCTCGGAATATCCTCGAGCGTCATAGAAAGATAATGATCCCAGTGAAGTCTGCCGCGTTGTGGGAAGTCAGGTCTAGATGAGCACATATGTTGTGCTTAGTGCTCATAGACCACCTACTAGCCATCTGTTCACACAAAACAAATCAACGTTAGTACCTGTTGAAGATAGCTAATTTAAGTTAATGAACTTTAAACTTTGGTTTAGTCATGCGACTGAACACACGATTGAGATCTAGTGGTGCGATTGAATTCATTCGTACGACTGGGTCATGCGATTGGACTTAGTCGCATGACTTTTCATATGTTTACCTCAGTCATACGACTGAGCTCATACGCATGATTCAGTCATGCGATTGAGTCAATCATTCCTCTCAGTCGTACGATTGAAGTTCAACAGAGTGTCCAGTCGCCTATTCGACTGTTTGTCAATTCAAATTCATGTTTTGAGCAAAACTTGATGTTATACATTGAGATTAGGCTCATTACACTCAGAGTAGTCCGACTAAGCATCTTTTACCATTAATTTGATCTTATAGTTCATTTTAGATGGTTTATTTGTCCATTTAAGTTGAAGTTACTGTTAGGTCAGAATGTCCAGTCTATACGATGTCTATAAGCCAAATTTTTGATGTATATCCACTCATAGTACCTGTATGAGCAATATCAAACGTTAAAATGTGCAAATATATGGTGGGAATGGATCGAAAGAAATTTTTGGCAGAGTGTCGACGTATCGTACGAATAAAGGGCGATTTGGGTGAATGGGGCGACTGAGGCCGATTCAACTTGTATTTATACTAGGGCAACTTCCAGTCGTGTGACTGAGCCTTGTCGCACAAGTTAGTCGTGCGACTGAGACTAGTCGCATGAGTGAGTCGTGCGACTGAGCTTCAGTCGTACGGTTCACCCAATCGCTTACCTCCAATCGTACGATTGAGGTTCATTCAGACGCCTGACACAGTCGGTCACCTCCAATCATGCGATTGGGCTCATTCGCATGGTCCAATCGTACGATTTGACTCATTCATATGCCCCAATCGTATGACTGGTCCATACTTTTGGTTCAGTCGTGCGAATGGGCCATACTTGTGACATTTTGACCATTTTTCCATACGACACTTAGTTTGATTTATCAATAGATAATCATTATGAGCAGTTGATTATCTCAGACATGATCACTTTTAGATTAAAACCTGTTGATCACCTCAATCGTGATCCATTTATCCACCAGATCACCTCAGACGTGATCCATTTAGCCACCCGATCATCTCAGACATGATCCATTTATCCACCTGATCATCTCAGACATGATCCATTTATCCACTTGATCATCTCAGACATGATGCATTTATCCACCTGATCATCTCAGACATGATCCTTTTATCTTTTCAGAAACAATTTGTTTTAGACTAATTTTAAGCTCATTTTGTGACATTAACTGCAATAAGTAACATAGCACAGTCCGACACTGACACACTTTACAAATAAATTAAAGACTAAACTAAGTAATAAAATAAACATGTTTTTGTGATTTTCTTAGGGTTGGGTAGAACAGCCTATTTGCATTAACATCATTTCCAAGACAGATTCTTATGGAATCAGACAGGCATAAACTCAATTACTTGGAACTTTTTATACATTTATTAAAATGGAAACTAGCATATTTACATATCACAGTATCTTATTCATCTGAGACTTCTAAATTCTAACTAGGAATCATGCTTGATCTGATACGTAACACACGTTGATTATCAACATCAGCCGGTGCATCCACGACAATTGTCAGTATGCTTGTCCACTTAAATCCATACACAGACTTTTGACACATATTAGTGATGTATTAGATTATATTATTTCAACCAACATTTGTGGATCCCACTATATAGTAATCAACATTCCTCAGGAGACTTTTGAGCGGTCTACGGGTATTTTGACAAGAAGAGACTACTCTTAGCATTTTCAAAGAGAAGCCAAGCCTCAGGTCAGTGCCACCGCACAGCAGAGAGGCGGCAAACATGTAACGCCCCGAAATTTCCCGAAACAAGCCATTTAATAATAACGGGCTTTTAAGGGTTAATTTAAGAAATAAAGGGATAATTAGTGGGATATGGATCAAATTAGCCTTAATGGGCTAGGCTTGGTGGGTTTAAGGGCCCTAATCAGCCCTTATACATGCATAATCAGTGCCATTCCATCACATTACAACCCTAGCCACCAAATTCTTAGAGAGAGAAAGTAGAGAGAGAAAGTAGAGAGAGAAAGTAAAGAAATTCAAGATTTGGAGCTTGAAGGATTGAAAGATTGAAGTTCTGGTGGATTGGAGCATCAAAACATAAGGAAAGAGCAACAAAACGAGGTAAGAATCGGCCTCTAAGGCCTTCTGTAGAACAAACCCGGATTCTAGGGTTTTGGGGTTTTGAAAAGTTTAAAGAAACACATAAAGGTCGAATTTTTACGTATGAAAACGTGTAAAAAGCTTAGATTTAGTTTCATGGAAGGTAAACTAAGGATTTGGACATAAAAAGTTAAGGTTTTGGGTTAAAAATGGGCTGGATCTGAGTTTCTGTTCATCCAGCGAAACTGGGCCCCGATCCAGCGAATTTAAGCATTTAACCAGCGAAACTGCATATTAGTTCAGCGAGACTAGGAGAAGTTCCAGCGAAACTACAGTTTCGCTGGGGCAAAACTATAGTTTCACCGGTAATCTCGCTAAGACCCAGACTGACCTATAGACTTTGCGAGAATAGGGAATTCCAACGAAAGTTAGGCGCTCAAGGCAACGAATCTGTCTAGTGAAACTAGCAGAAGTGCTGCCCAGCGAAACTGCAGGTGAAACTGTAGTTTCGCTGTAGCGAAACTATGGGCGAAACTATGAAGAAAATGACGTTTTTTGCATGTTAACTTTCGTGCAGCTAGAGTATTCAGACTATAGCTTAAGTGACTTAGAATTTAAGCTATTGGACAAGTTCAGGTGAGTTCTAGATCCCCTATTTTATACATGCTTTAAATGTTTTGGGGCGGTATGCATACTAAGATATATACTTTTTCTAATCAGTTCTTTTAGAGTAAAGTTTTACTTACTATCTTATATGGGAAACGGGATTTTCTAACGAATTGATAACGTGTTTTCCTTATCGAGATATAACCTTGTAGTGATGGATTGCCTTCGAGATGTGTTGTGTTATATTATATATATATATAACTTAAATAAGAAAGTGAAACGTAAAGAAAGGTTATGTGGCCCATAACGTGTACCTGGATAAAGTAAAGTCTTGCAAGTAAAGTCCTGCAGGCAAGAGATAAAGTAAAGACTTGCAAGCAATGGCTAAAGGAGGGTTGCATTTGTTGTGCCCTCACCCGGATAAAGTAATGCTCGAACAGGCAGGTCTGTAAGCCCTGAATTGGCATGACAATAATGGCCCGATCGAGTACGACTGTAAGCCCTTAATTGGCGTGTCGGTAAAATCCTAGGCGAGCCTAGGCACCGATAGTGACAGCGAATTGACGGATAAAGAAGAGTAATAAATAACGAGAAATGAAAAGCAATGATAAAGTATCGATAAAGTGATAGCCTGTATGTATTGATGCTTGATAGACGAGAACTATTTCAACTGATAAAGCTAATATCTCTTACGAAAGTTATTTAGCAAAGTAAACCTAGAATTCACTCAGCGAAGCTGACTTTTGTATGCATATCAGTTGATAGGTAAGAGTTAGAGCTACGGAATAGAGGCATGGGACTGAAGCTACTTGGCACTAGAAGACTGGCATCCCTGATGAAGAAAAGATTAATAGGACTTTAAATAGATTTTAAGAATTAAAGACAATGTTTATATTTCATTTGTAATGGATTGAAATTTACAGTATTTTCCGCTGCAATATATATTTATACATATATGAGTAAATGACTGTTTTAACTCAATGTTTTGCTGTGAATGACGAACTGTGAGGCTTCCTGAGAAAGGTGGGCCTTACAAGTTGGTATCAGAGCCAATGTTTAAGAGATTTGGGAAAACTGTTTTTGTAAACCTAAACTTAAACAGATAATGGGACCAAGTGTCAAGGATGCCAGTCCAAGAAGCTCCATGCCAAGAGGTAACAAAGTATGTTGTAGGTATTATTCCGAGGGATAGTGCCTTCTTATTTAAGTAAGAGCCGAGATAGAGTATGATAAAGTTATCTGTGACACCTATCTGAATTTATGTGACTTATACGTGCATAGAATAGGTATAGTAGGTTCTAGTGTTAGTGTGGTTCAGGATAGGAAAGTTTATGGCACGAGGAGTTCTGTGAGTAGTTAATCACAACTGGCCACTGTTATTAAAAATTTACAAAACTTGTCGTGAACTGAACTTGCCTTGAAAGACCATATTAACATTCTGAATCTTACAGGAAGTAGAACGAATGGCACCTAAGAAAGAAGTTCCAACCATGGTCACCCGGAGAAGCACTAGGGGAAGGCCCCCGACTAAGGCAAAGGAAACTGCAAGTGCAACTGAAGCCAACAAAAAGGTCAACCAGAAAGCCGGTTGAGGAACCGATTAAGGAGGAGGAGGTTGAGTTAGAAACGGGAGCCGAGGGGTCTACCCCTGATCAGGCCAAACTGAAAGAGACAGTAAAGGAAGCTATTGCCTAAGAGGTGTGTTGGACCAAAAGAACCAATGAGCCAAGATCAGGAAAACCTCTAAGTCCCACATGCCACTGCAACAACTGCTGAAGACTCCCATCAGCTGTTCTGACAAAGTCTGAAGATCAAAGTATGAAGATCAAAGAACTGAAGAACAACAGCTGAAGACTCTAAAGTACTGAAGACAAGTACTGAAGTCTGAAGTACTGATCATACAAGTACTGAAGACTTCAAGTACTGAAGAATCAAAAGCTGAAGAACTGAAGAACTGAAAACCTTCTACTGAAGCACAAAGTCTGAAGACAAAGACTAAAGACAACAGCTGATGACATCTACTGAAGTCATCAGCTGTTACATCATCTGAAGCCAAGTCTGAAGAACAAGTGCTGAGCTCAGAGTTTGTCACAACAGCTGAAGAAGTCTTCTTCAGTTGTTGTGATAGTTTTTCTTTTTCAGTAGTTTATTTTGTTTCAGTAGTTGTACAACAGCTGAAGAGCTTGTTCTTCAGCTGTTATAGTATCAGTAGTTGTAAACGACTGAAGAGTTTGTTCTTCAGTCGTTGTAGAATTTCAGTAGTTTACTTTTGTCAGTACTTGTAAAAGTTAGGAACACTTTTGTAAGAAGATGTCAGCTGTTGACATCTTCAGTAGTTTTATGTTCCGTCAGTTGTAATTTTGATAATCTGCTGATGTCAGAGAAAGGACACCACCACCATCCTTTTGCCGCCTATAAAAGGATGGTGAACCATGCTGTTTTAATTGCCGAAACGTGTTGAGCAATAGAACAATTAATTTCTTGCAGAACTCTTTTCTCTCTCTATGATTGTGCTTTTACTTGCAATATCTTTTATGTTCTTGCATTAATCGCTAATTAACGTGCTAAATCCGCTGCAAACCAATCTGATTGATCAAACGAGAGGCTGAGATCCTGTCAAATGGTATCAGAGCAGGTTAATCATTGATCGATTTCACTATTGATCATTTGAAACTGCTCTTTTGATCTCTCTGTTTGATCGAATTAGCAATTTGCAAGAATTAGCCATAGAGAGTGAGTTTCTGCTGTTTCTGGCCAAAATCTTGAGGTCCTCAGGTGGTTTTGAGTTACGTTTGTCTTGTTTAAACTTGTTTTTGACTAAAACCTGAGATGACGACACCAACTAATGATCCTCATAATACTGGTTCCTCAACAAAGCCTCCGATGCTTGTTAGGAACGAGTATAACATATGGCAAAGACGTATGCTACACCACTTGGCTGTCAACAGTGCTGGTTGTTGGAGTCAGTGGTGCATGGACCATACAAGCCTATGGTGAGCGTCCCGGAATCTAATGAACAGGTTGCGAAGAAACCTGAACAATATTCGGACGAAGATCTAAAGCTGTTCGAAATTGATGCTAGAGCCCATGGAATTCTAGCCATGGCCATTCCTAATGAGATATATTCAGGGCTCTTGCATCATGAGTCTGCTCATGACCTATGGGTTGCTCTAAAGGAACAATTTGGAGGAACTGATTCGGTCTTAGCAAACAATAGGGAAATCCTCGCCCAACAATATGAGACATTCTCATATAGAAAGGGTGAGACTCTGACCCAGCAATTTGAGCGGTTCTCTTTTTGATCTCTGAGCTGAAGATGGTCAAACAAGAGTACACCAACAGCCAGATGAACAACAGGTTCCTCAGGTCACTGCCTGAGAGATGGGACACATACACCATTGTCCTACGCTCCAGTGCTGATCTGGAAACTCTATCTCTCACCCAACTTCATGGGAAACTGCTCACTTTTGAGAGAGAGATAGAGCAAAAGAGGAAGTTGTCCTCTTCTGGAAAGCTCGCTGATGATTTTGTCCAAGGTAATACTGCCTTGATAAGTCATAAGTCAGAATATGCTTCATCAGAAAGTTCTTATGATGAGCATATTGATTTCTCTACCAACTCAGAACAAGCTTTTGTTGGTGTTAGTAGTTCAGGAGGTGGTGGTGACAACTTGTGCTTTCTGATGGAGGACTTGAAGGGCATTCCAGATGATGATCTGGAAGAGATGGATATTTCGAACCAAATGGCAATGATAAATATCCGCTCTCAAAAGTTATACAAGAGAACTGGTAGGAAATTCCCTGGACTCTCGGGCAAAACCAAAATTGGTTTTGACAAGAGCAAGTTGAGGTGTCACAAGTGCCAAAGGCTTGGACACTTTGCAAGAGAGTGTAGATCGTCTGGATCTAACTCCTCTGCACCCTTTGTGACTTTTCCCAGCAATAGCTCACAGCACAGAGGGCAACCTTCCTCCAGCTCAGGTCATCCATCACAAGCACAGGCACCACCTGCTTATTTTGTGCCACAGGGTCATATGCCATATCCTTACCCCTGTTACTACATGCCTCAGCCTAGTCAAACTCAAGCACCCCCGGCTCAACCACCTCATGCTCTTCCAGAGCCTCAATCTTCCCAATCTCATCATCACACACAACCTCAACAACATAGCTTTTTCACCCCAAGTGTTGTTGACTGGAGTAGTCTACCAGAAGAGCTATCTGGTCAAGATCAACTACTCCAAGGTGCTGGTCAACATGGTGGTGACCAACCTTTTGGAAATCTTGCTCTGATGGCCCTTGATTCTGCTGAAGGGTCATCATCCAATGCCTCATCTCAGGTATCCACTGAGGCAAAAGCCAAGCTTTGTTCTGAATCATGCATAGCAGCATTTGCTTCTATTAGAGAAGCAAATGTAGCTTTAATAGATAAAAATCTTGAGCTTGAGCACTATTTCCAAAAGAAAAGCTGATTTTGAGGTTGCTCTAAAAGATAAAAATGATGAGATTTACAAGCTTAAATGCCAAATCAAAGATGATAAAGCTAGGGAAGATGTACTTCTAGAGAAGTACAGAGACCTCAAGGAAACTCTTGCAACCACCCAAGTTGAGTGTGATCGATGGGTGCAATCATGCAAGGGTTTTGAAATGCTTCTTAGCAAGCAATCAGCTTCCAATGTGAAGTTTGGCATTGGTTATAATCACACTGCTCCTCCTACAGATTTCACTTCAAGAGCAGAAGTTGAATCTGATGGGGAGAGCAATAACCAATCCTTCTCATCATGTGACCTACTATCTTCTGAATCAGCATCATCAGAGATAGAAGTCAGCATTAACCTCTGCCAAAACCAATCAGCTGATGCTACAACAGCTGATGGTTCAAATGCTGACTGTCACATGACCAAAAGGCTGATCAACTCAGGTGTGGTCACTAGAAGTACTGAAGGTACTGGAGAGCAAGTGACAACATCTGAAGTTCAAACCTCAAATACTGTTAGCACTAAAGAGAAGAAAACTAACAGTAGGAAAGGTTTGAAGACAGCTAGAGAGGATACCAGGAAAGCAGGCACTAGGAAGAAAACTGCTGGTACTGATGGCAAACAGCTGAAGAACAAGTCTTCAGCAGTTAAATCCTCTTCAGCTGATGATCAGCATAAGATGAAGAAAAAGCCATGTGAGATATGTGGTTTGTTCAATCATCTTACTGATGATTGCTGGTACAAAAGGGGTTCCAAACTCAAACAGAAGGAGAAAATTAATGAGAACATCAATAAAATGAAGAATGAGTTTGAAACCAAGTTTGTACTAGCAACATCCAAGACTGAAATCCCTAAGCCTAAAGCTAATCTAAAAAGAAGGTAGGGACCACTCAGGCAACAGCTGAGGTTGCTCAGAAAAAGATGGTACAACATAGGAACTCATCATCAGCAAACTCCAATGTGTCTGAAGAGCTGAAGGCTTTATCACAAAATCAGACACAGTTGGTGATGATGGTTCAGCAACTAGTGGGAAGAGTCAACCACTTAGATGCTCCTGTGTTGAAACCACAGAAAAGGAAGCCCAAGCCAAAGGGTTCCTCTTCTGCACCATCTTCTTCACCTCAGGCTGTCACACTTAACACAACTGTTAGTGCTGCACCTGTAGCTGAGAACAGACCCAAAACCAAGCAGGTTTGGGTCTCCAAGACCAACTAACATATGGTTGTGTTTGCAGGGTTCTTCAACATGCCATAGAAGCATCTGGTATGTAGACAGTGGAGGATCCATGCACATGACAGGAAGCAGCTCCCTTCTTAATGACTACTCTCAAGGAAAGAAGGGATTTGTTTTTTTGGCAATGATGCAAAGGGTTACATCATCGGAAAAGGCTTTGTTTCCAATGGGGAAATAAGGTTTGATGATGTTAACCATGTGGAGAATCTCAAGTACAACCTCTTGAGTGTCAGTCAAATGTGTGACAAAGGCCATGTTGCCCTTTTCACAAGCCAGAACTGTCGGATTCTGTCATCCAAAGTTCTGAGTTTGATTGACAAGGCATTGGATGAACACACTCTCCTGAAGGCCAACAGGACAGGAAGAGTGTATGCTTTAGATCTTTCCAAAAAGATGGATCTAAAAGGCCATCCTTGCCTATTCTCCAAGGCATCTCCTCAAGAGTCTACACTATGGCATAGAAGGCTGGGTCATGTTAATTTCAAGAACTTGAATCAGCTTATAAGCCATGGTTTAGTAAGAGGATTGCCTCAGAAGGAGTTCAAGTGTGAAGATGACTGCACTGCTTGCTTGAAAGGAAAACGACACAAAGTTTCATTCCCTTCAATAGAAGAACCAAAGTCCACTGCCTGCTTGCAGCTCCTGCACATGGATCTCTTTGGTCCTGTCAGAGTGATGAGCATGGCAAAGAAGAAATACTACCTGGTAATTGTGGATGATTATTCCAAGTTTGTATGGACTTTCTTTTTGCACTCCAAGGATGAAGCAGCCAAGACTATAATGAACTTTGTGTTACTTGTAGAAAAGCAGTATTCCCTACACGTCAAGTGTGTGAGAAGTGACAATGGAACAGAGTTTAGAAACGACACACTTGATGACTTCTACCTGTCCAAGGGAATTAGAAGGCAGTTTAGTATTCCTAGAACTCCTGAGCAGAATGGAGTGGTGGAGAGAAAGAACAGGACCCTCATTGAAGCAGCAAGGTCATGTTGGCTGACTCAGGGTTGCCACTGACCTTTTGGGCTGAAGCTGTTAATACAGCTTGCTATGTACAGAATAGAGCTTTGGTGAATAAGAGGTTGATGAAGACTCCTTATGAAGTTCTTCATCATTTGGCTCCTCTAATTTCATTCTTTAGAGCCTTTGGGTGTCCATGTTTCATTCTCAACACTAGCAACCCACTCCAGAAGTTTGCTAGTAAGGTGGATGCAGGGTATTTTGTTGGTTATTCATCAACTTGCAAGGCATACAGAGTCTTCAACTGTAGAACAAAGGGGGTTGAAGAAACTCTGCATGTTAAGTTCAATGAATCTCCAAAGGACAAGATTCCACAAAACCCTGTGGAGCTGTTTGATCTGGACATACTGCAATATGTTCCTTATCAACCTCCATCTGTTGAGCCTGTCAACAGATCTTCACCTGGTGGTACTGATGATGATGAAGTCAGTACTCACCTCTTCAGGTTTAGTAACAACCTGCCTGAGTTCACTAAACCTGATGCTCCTGTAGCCTCAGCAGCTCCATCCACCACAAATGCTGATGAGATTTCTGCTTGCTCTACTTCGTTTGAGCTGCCATCCTCTACATGGTTTCAGGAATCTCCATCACCATCTGTTGCTGCTGATGGGTCTACAAACACTTGCACAGATATCATAGTCTATCAAGAGCTCAAGAATCACCCCACATCTCAAATCATTGGTGATATTCATGCTGGAGTTTCAACCAGGAATCAATTATCCAACTTCTGCTTCTATGCTCTCTTCATCAGTCAGCAAGAGCCAAAGAACTATCATATTGCTTTAAGAGACAATGGATGGGTGGAAGCTATGCAGCTTGAGCTTCTTCAGTTTAAGAAACAGCAGTGTGGGAGCTTGTTCCACTACCCAAAGGTAAGTGTGCTATAGGCACCAAGTGGGTATTTAGGAACAAAACTGATGAGAAGGGCCAAATTGTCAAGAACAAGGCAAGGCTGGTTGTTCAAGGGTTTGCACAAGAGGAAGGCATCGATTATGATGAGACCTTTGCTCCTGTGGCCAGACTGGAAGCAATCAGACTATTCTTAGCTTATGCTGCCTTTCACAGTCTTAAGGTTTATCAAATGGATGTCAAAAGTGCCTTCTTATATGGAAAAATAAAAGAAGAAGTTTATGTGTGTCAACCACCAGGCTTTGAGGACAATAACATCCTGATTGGGTGTACAAGCTTGATAAGGCTCTTTATGGGCTGAAGCAAGCTCCTAGAGCTTGGTATGAGACACTATCAACTTTTCTTTTAGAAAATAAGTTCACTAGAGGCACCATTGATAAAACCTTATTCATCAAGACTATGGGACAACATAAGCTCCTTATTCAAATCTATGTAGATGACATCATCTTTGCATCCTCTGATCCAAAGTTGTGTGATGAATTTACAAAGCTAATGAAGCTAAGGTTTGAAATGAGTGCTATGGGAGAATTAGAGTTCTTTCTAGGTTTGCAAATCAAACAACAGGATGATGGAATCTTCATCCATCAGTCCAAATATTCAAAAGAGTTGTTGAATAAGTTTGATTTACAAACCTGTAAGCCCTGTTCTACTCCCATGAGCAGCATCACACAACTAGATGTAGATCAGAAAGGTAAAGCGGTTGATGAAACCCTTTACAGATGTATGATTGGGTCCTTGATGTACCTTACAGCTTCTAGACCAGACATCATGTTTGCAACATGTGCTTGTGCTAGATTTCAGGCTGCACCTAAAGAATCCCATTTGATTGCAGTCAAAAGGGTCTTTAGATATCTGCAAGGTACCCAATCACTAGGTCTTTGGTATTCAACTGGGCATTCTTGCAAATTAGTTGCTTTCTCTGATAGTGACTATGCAGGATGCAAAGTCACCAGAAAATCCACTTCTGGTGGTTGCCAATTCCTAGGCAATTGTTTAGTTTCTTGGCAGAGTAAGAAACAAACATCAATTGCTACATCCACTGCTGAAGCTGAGTACATTGCTGCTGCAAGTTGTACCTCTCAGATACTCTGGCTTCAGAATCAACTTCTGGATTATGGCATTACTGAGACTAAGACTCCATTATTAATGGATAGTGCTTCAGCTCTTTGTATTGTCAAAAATCCAGTCCAGCACTCTAGGACCAAACATATTGAGATCAGACATCATTTTATCAGGGATTGCTATGAAAAAGGTCTGATTGATCCTAAGTTTGTTCCTAGTGCTGATGAGCTTGCAGATATTTTTACCAAGCCTTTAGATAGTGCCACTTTCCAAAATTTGGTACTACGGCTTGGTATGCTGCAGCTTGATTGATTTGACCTATGCTAGTGCTCTTATTTTATAACTACTGATGAGCATTAGGTCAAATACAAGTACTGATGAGTAATTCAATCTTCAGCTCTTTCAAAACTACTGAAGACTAAATTGACTCAAAGTACTGATGTACATTATTTATTGAAAACAACTGATGTAGTGAAGTGGATTACAACTACTGATGTATGATTTTCAAATAAATAAGTACTGAAGAACAAATTTTGCTCACAAGTACTGATGTGTAATCTTACACGTACTGAAGACAGATTTTGTTCACCAGCTCTGAAGAGTATTTCATCAGCACTTGTGAACATCTGATCACAAGAGCTGAAGGCATAAATATTCACAAGAGCTGAAGGGTCGATGAAACATCTGAAAATCAGCCAAAGAGCTGATGAGTAAGTGTAGAGGCTAGTATGAAACAACTGACTTGACGGAAACAGCTGATGTGTAATTTCTCATCAGCTGATGACAACAGCTGCTGTTTCATACCCAAACAACTGAAGGACAAAACCATGTCTTCAGTAGTTTCACAACTACTGATGGATAACACCAAGTCCTCAGTTGTTTGCAACAACTGAAGCAATACCATGTCATCAGTAGTTCACAACTACTGAAGGCTAACACCAAGTCTTCAGTTGTTACAACGTCTGAAGAAGAATATCAGGTCATCAGTAGTTCATAACCACTGAAGACTGACAGTAACTCTTCAGACGTTTACAACATCTGAAGGACAAAACCAAAGTCTCAGTCGTTTCAACTACTGAAGACCAACACCAAGTCCTCAGATGTTACAACCACTGAAGGTTAAAACCACGTCATCAGTCGTTACAACAACTGATCACCAACACCAAAACCTTCAGTAGTTTTCTTTCAAGCCTTTGCCCTACCCTATAAATACCCCACCTTCGGAGCATTTACTCCTCACTTGACCTAACCTTTCAAAACCTCTGAAATTCCCATACACCATTAATGGCGAACATGCAACTGAAACCTCGACACAACTATGTCGCCCATCTCACCAAATCGCCATTATGGCCCAAATTTCACCAAGCCGTCGATCTTATGCACGACTCACCATACAAAACGGCTTTTCTCTTGAACCCCACTATATACACTGACTCCTTGACGGAGTTTTGGACAAACATAACCGTCCAAACCGGAGAGCAGGATGGCGAGGTCTCTCTCCGGTCCTCCGTCAACAACCACCCCGTGGTTATCACTCCAGCTACCCTGCGCCAAACCTTACAGCTGGAGGATGCCACCCACCCAACCTCCTACCCCAAAGGTGCCCTGGATCTATCCTTCACATCCAACGACTACCAGGGTGACCTCTCCGCCTCCACCTTGTTGAAGAAGCACTTCCCTGATCCCCAACGCCTCATTTTTCATACGGTGAATGTGTGTCTGGCTCCCAAAACCTCTTCGTGGGACCAGATGTCAACAAGGTGGCAACAGGTATTGTTTTCTATCTTTGAGCATCAACCTCTGAACTTAACTGATCTCATCTTTTTGGAACTTAAAGACATGGCCACAAAACCTCTTTCTAACTGTTGGATCTTGTATCCACGGTTCATAATGGCCATGATAGAAAACCAGCTTCAGGCTGAGGGACTAGTTGGCACTGGGTCCCTGCCATGGCTGTTCTAGCCGAGGTATACTCCAGGCACAACACTGACCACACACTCAAACAGGCTGGCCGGCTGTGAAAACCCACGCAGCAGGAACCCACAGCCTCCACCTCCAAATCTAAAGTCCCCACCAAACCAAAAGCCAAAAAGAAGCCCAAAAAGGCTACTCAGGGAGATGAGTCCCCTGAGGATGCCCCTGCAACACAAAGGCAGGATGTGCCTGCTGGTTCGATTCTCCCAGCAGGTACCACGACTCCACCTACCACAACCGGACAGGCTTCCTCTCAACAGGAGCCTGATGCAACCAATACTGGGGCAACCACACTACTGGGGTCTATATCAATTGAGAGGACTGCCATTGAACAGCACAGTCCTCCCCATGTGCACTCTGCTTCGAGCCCATCTCCTGATGAGACCGCCCCACAAAGCCCTACATTGGTTATCGCCAAAGTGCTGACCCATCTGAGCACTCCACCCTCTCCCCAGAAACCTCTTACAACTGGGGAGACTCCAACTGAAGAGGGGGTGGATACAAGTGCCGGTGGGAGCCCACAGCACAGAGAATCACAAGACCAATCTCCCAGTGTGGCTAGGGAGATAGGACAATCCAGTGAGGCTGCCACTTCCTCTGCATCAACATCTGAGCAGGGTGAAGCTGGTAACATCAATAAGACCTCACCAGAGGCAACTGCCGATGATGGATCCAATCCGGAGGCTGGAAGTCCCCAGTACCATGAACAAGGGGCACATGCTACTGCTGAGCCACACTCAGAGCATGTATATCCTGACACAGTCAGGAGGTCAGGTGATTCAGCTCCCACTGATGATGACCTGAGCTTCTTCTACGATGTAGTAGCTCAAAACACTATCTTAGAAGATGAGATAAGCAGACTCAAAGAGCTGCTTGCTCAAATGACTCAAGATAGAAGTCCATCTGCCACCATGACTCAAGATAGAAGTTCACCCGAAGGTCTCAAAAACACTGAGCCACTCCCACAAACTCGACCACCAGCCCCTGCTTCTGGCACTAGCTCTCAGGGTCAGAACCCCCCTGAGCAGCTGGATGCTATCCTCCAGAAATCCCTGCCTCTCATCACACCCATACTTAAAGATATAGTCATTCAAACCCTTGATGAGAGGCTTCCCACTTATATACAACCCATGGTGGAGGTTGCCATTACTAAGGCGCTTACTGATAGTCAAACCCCAACCAATGCACCCAAAAAGGGGGAGACATCAGTGCAAGCCAAGAGGAAGAGGGGAGAGGAGGAGTTAGAGGCAGAGAAAGAGGTGGTGGTTGAGAGGGAGATGGCTGAGGAGAGTAGTAGGGTGAGGGAGAAAGGGAAGAGGAAAGAGAGGGAGGTTGAGCATATAGAAGTGGCTGGAATCCAGAAGGATTTCAGTGTCACTTATAAGAAAAAGGGAGAGGAGGGAAAGAAGGTGGCTGACTCCGATCTAGCAGCCCTTGTCAAGGAGGCTGATGCTGAACAAAGCAGATCAATGGACTCTGCCATTGGTCAGCTGTTCAGGCAAGGCTTTGACAAGGACACAACATTGCTAGATCAGGAGCTCAGAAAGATGGAGACTAGGGAGATCGAATACCGATGGTCTACTTATAGCCAAGAGGATAAAAGAGACTCGTGGCTATGAGTTGATTCATTTCGAAGTATCTGGGCAGGCCAGTCCTTGATGTCAAAGCATGGGCCAGGGACAGAATCTTGGCTATAGCCGCCAAGATCTGTTCAGCTGGTGACTTCACAAAAGGACTGGTCGCTGAGGCCCTCTCAGAAGCAGGTGCTGGGAACAGGACACTGCTAGTAAAACAGACCAAACCAGCTCTTATCTCTAGACTACTAGCAGTGCCTGCCAACATTCCCACACCAACAACCCAACCACAACCCACTAAACCAACCCCTTCACCATCAAAACCCGCAGCCAATGATCCACCCTTGAAGAAGAAGAGAAGGGTGTTGAGGCTGCAAGAAGAAGAAGAGGAGGATGAGGATGATAGACTGCCCCTTTCAACAGTCATCCCTCTACCAAAAGCCAAACCCCAAACCATCACTCCCACCTCATAGATGGACACTGTGAGGGTTAAGATAGAGGAAGAGGCGCAGCAGCAGCTTCATGATGCTGAAATGCTTAAGTCAATTGACCAAGCATATGCTGCCTCTACCTCTATCATGAACATGAAGAAAGAAGCTCTGAGACTCTTCACTCTCAAACAAACCTTCCAATATAACAAAGAGAGAGTGAGGACTTGGCCTGATCTGAGGGTGGCTCACAGGATTACAAAGAAAGACATTCCTGTGAGGTACAAGAGCCAGATGAAGAGAATTGTAGATGAAGTAATAACTGTGGCTCTTGTAGTAACACCCTGGGAAATTGTGGATGAGTTCGAGAAAGCTGATAAGTCTAAGCAACCACCTGAAATGATGTTGGAGAACAGGATGGTTAGAAAAAGCTTAGTTTATAAGAAGCTTGAGAACTTCCGCAAAGATGAGCTCAACTTATTGCTAGAAGGCGGACATCCAGATGAATTTGCATATAAGCAAATCACAACAGTTGAGCTCAAGAATGGCAAACAGGTCAAGTTTGTCTCAGAGATATACGGCCGTGAAGGATTGTTCGATGGTGGGGATGAAGACATGACCAAAGAAGAACAAATGATTTTCGTCCGAGCCTACACCAGAGAATCCTACAGGCTAGTACATGGGAGATAGGTTTCATGGATGGGACAACGGCTCTGTGTCCAATTCCCAAAACAGAGCTCCCATCCATACTTAGCCAAACAAACACTAGAAACCTTCTCCCAGGCCAGTGCTTATCTGGGTCAACTTCTAATCTGATCTAGAAGGAAATGGACCAATATTTCTGCCAACAATAAGTGGGACAACAAATAATTAGAGGTTTTGGCTGCATTGGTTCAGGGGGAGTTTGTTGACCAAAAGAACCAATGAGCCAAGATCAGGAAAACCTCTAAGTCCCACATGCCACTGCAACAACTGCTGAAGACTCCCATCAGCTGTTCTGACAAAGTCTGAAGATCAAAGTATGAAGATCAAAGAACTGAAGAACAACAGCTGAAGACTCTAAAGTACTGAAGACAAGTACTGAAGTCTAAAGTACTGATCATACAAGTACTGAAGACTTCAAGTACTGAAGACAAGTACTGAAGAATCAAAAGCTGAAGAACTGAAGAACTGAAAACCTTCTACTGAAGCACAAAGTCTGAAGACAAAGACTGAAGACAACAGCTGATGACATCTACTGAAGTCATCAGCTGTTACATCATCTGAAGCCAAGTCTGAAGAACAAGTGCTGAGCTCAGAGTTTGTCACAACAGCTGAAGAAGTCTTCTTCAGTTGTTATGATGGTTTTTCTTTTTCAGTAGTTTATTTTGTTTCAGTAGTTGTACAACAGCTGAAGAGCTTGTTCTTCAGCTGTTATAGTATCAGTAGTTGTAAACGACTGAAGAGTTTGTTCTTCAGTCATTGTAGAATTTCAGTAGTTTACTTTTGTCAGTACTTGTAAAGTTAGGAACACTTTTGTAAGAAGATGTCAGCTGTTGACATCTTCAGTAGTTTTATGTTCCGTCAGTTGTAATTTTGATAATCTGCTGATGTCAGAGAAAGGACATCACCACCATCCTTTTGCCGCCTATAAAAGGATGGTGAACCATGCTGTTTTAATTGCCGAAACATGTTGAGCAATAGAACAATTAATTTCTTGCAGAACTCTTTTCTCTCTCTATGATTGTGCTTTTACTTGCAATATCTTTTATGTTCTTGCATTAATCGCTAATTAACGTGCTAAATCCACTGCAAACCAATCTGATTGATCAAACGAGAGGCTGAGATCCTGTCAAGGTGCATCAGGTCCTGTCTGGAGTGATGCCCGCTCTGCTTGCGGAATTTGTGGAGCAGGTTAAGGGCGACAGTAAGAAGAGTACGGCTTCAGAAAAAGTTGATAAGAAAGGGGCAGTCAAGACTGAGGAATTGAACGACGAAGGAGATCGTCTGGGTTACCATGATGGCCCTGAAGTGGAAGAGAGGGCGAAGGGGTGCAGCTACGGGGATTTTCAGAGTTGTAAGCCCCCAACGTTTGATGGTACTGGTAACGCTGCCACTACTCAGCGTTGGATCAGGGAAATGGAGGCCGTACTGAAGATCAGTGAGTGCCGTGAAAACCAAAAGGTGAAGTTTGCTTCCCATTCCTTTTTGGATCCAGCATAGTGTTGGTGGGATAACATTGTTGAGTCTTACAGAGAGGAGGCCATTGAGAGGATGAAGTGGCCAGAGATAAAGAGGTTGGTGATAGAGGAGTACTGCCCGAAAAGAGAGCTTGACAAGATTGAGCAAGAGTTCGTGAGTTTGGAGGCTGGAAATATGACTCACCAGGAGTACACTACAAAATTCAATGAAATGGCACGTCTGGTGCCTGACTTGGTGACTCCTGAATCCAAGAGAATCAAGAGGTACATACAAGGGTTGCCTCTGGACATTCGTAGGGACATGGTCACGGCCCGACCTGGTACTTTTAGATCAACAGTGGACCTCAGTGGAAGGTTGTACGATCATCGCAGGCCGGTGATAGTGGGTGAGACGAAGAAGGCTTGGAATAACAATGGGAAGAGATATGGAAGTAGTGGCCACCAATCGGGGAACAAGAAAGCAAGGGTGGATGCAAAACAGATGGTTGTGAAGGGGGTCGAGGAAGTTAAAAACTGTGGGAAGTGTGGGAGGAGACATCCCGGAGAGTGCCGATTGGGTAGCCATGGGGGCTACCGGTGTGGGAAAACGGGTCACATGGATAGGGAGTGCCCGGAAGTAAACGAGTGCTTTAACTGCCATGAGTCGGGGCACTACAGCAGGGATTGCAAGAAAGCCAAGCCGGGAAGCTCGGGCACGAGCAGGGGTGATGACAAGGGGGATGATGGAAAGCCCAAGGTCAAGGCAAGGGCTTTCACCATGAACAAGAAGGAAGCAAGGAAGGACCCGGACGTAGTGTCAGGTACGCTCCTTGTCAATGATGTTTGCACCTCCATATTATTTGATAGTGGTGCCAGTAAGAGTTTCATATCTGTATTCTTCTGTGCTACACTAGATGTCTAAACTAAGGAAATAGATGATGCCTTCGAAGTAGAAACAGCCGATGGTAAGTCCATTAGAATAGTCAGGATGATAGAGGATTGCCACATTAAATTAGGAGGCCATTACTTTCCCGTACGATTGTTTGTTATGCCCCTAGGAGGTTTCGATGTCGTACTAGGGATGGATTGGCTAGCTGCTCACGATGCTAACATAGTATGCCAACAGAAGCTGATCCGGTTAACGGCTCCAGATGGTAGTCCGGTTACGATCTACGGTGATAACGATTGTATGGTTCCAAGGATCATTTCCATGATCAAGGCGGAGAAATGTATGAGGCGAGGGTGCGGAGCTTATCTAGCGTACGTCAAGGTTGCTAAAGATAAAGCGAAGGAGTTGTCCGATGTACCAGTGGTGCGGGACTTTCCTGACGTATTCCCGGAGGATCTGCCCGGAGTACCACCAGACAGGGAGATAGAGTTTCAGATTGACTTACTGTCAGGAGCCCAACCCATTGCCAAAGCACCCTACCGCCTAGCTCCGTCCGAGATGAAGGAGCTCATGTCACAACTGCAGGAACTCCTTGACAAGGGATTCATTAGGCCCAACATTTCTCCATGGGGCGCTCCCGTGCTGTTTGTGAAGAAGAAGGATGGCAGCATGAGGATGTGTATAGATTACAGGGAGTTGAATAAGCTGACCGTGAAGAATCGATACCCTCTACCCCGGATAGATGATCTGTTTGATCAGTTGCAAGGGGCAAGTTGGTTCTCCCGAATAGATCTCCGATCCGGATATCACCAACTGAAGGTAAGGGAGCAAGATATCCCAAAGACGGCCTTCCGAACGCGCTATGACCACTACGAGTTTCTGGTTATGTCTTTCGGGCTAACCAATGCTCCTGCGGCATTCATGGACTTGATGAATCGCGTGTGCCGCCCGATGCTGGACAGATCGGTGATAGTATTCATTGACGATATCCTGATATACTCAAAGAACGAAGGAGATCATGCTTGTCATATCAAGGAGGTGTTAGAAACTTTACGAAGGGAGAAACTGTATGCGAAGTTCTCTAAATGTGCCTTCTGGCTACGGGAGGTACAGTTTTTAGGGCACGTTATAAATTCCGAGGGAGTAATGGTTGATCCAGCGAAAGTTGAAGCAGTTACGCAATGGAATTCCCCGAGGACGCCATCCGAAATCCGTAGTTTCTTGGGATTGGCTGGTTATTATAGAAGGTTCATCAAAGATTTCTCGAAGATAGCTTCCCCATTAACAAGGTTAACGAGGAAGAACGTGGTGTTCGACTGGGGAAAGGAACAGGAAGATGCGTTCCGGGAATTGAAGGATAGATTAACCAAAGCTCCTATACTAACCCTACCGGAGGGAGATGAAGACCTAACGGTATACTCCGATGCTTCTTACTGCGGGTTAGGCTGTGTGTTGATGCAAAGAGGGAAGGTTATAGCTTACGCATCCAGACAGTTAAAGGACACAGAGGTTAACTATCCGGTTCACGATTTGGAACTTGCCGCAGTAGTGTTCGCATTAAAGATCTGGAGACACTATTTGTATGGAACTAGGTGCGCCATATTCACCGACCACAAAAGTCTGAAATATTTCTTTGAGCAGAAGGACCTAAATATGAGACAGAGGAGGTGGTTGGAGTTGATAAAGGATTACGACTGTGAAATCCATTATCACCCGGGTAAGGCGAACGTGGTAGCCGATGCCCTGAGCCGAAAGGAAGGATATGAACCGATCCGGGTGAAGGCGTGCCAACTAGTAGTGACCCTAGATGTTATGAGGATGATAAGCAAAGCTCAAATGGATGCTTTAAAAGAGCAGCAAATCAATAAGGAAAGGATGGTGGGAAAAGTGGATGAACTGGTAGAAAACACCTTGGGCGTTAAGACCTTCCATGGCAGGATATGGGTTCCGAAGCATGGTGACTTGCGGGAAAAGATTATGGATGAAGCGCACAAGACCCGCTACTCAATACATCCAGGCGCAAATAAGATGTACCATGATTTGAAGAAAGATTATTGGTGGCCTGGGATGAAAAGAGATGTGGTTGCGTATGTAAACAAATGTCTCACGTGCCTACAGGTGAAGGCTGAGCACCAAAGACCTTATGGTTATGTTCAGCCATTAGAAGTGCCAGAGTGGAAGTGGGAACATGTTACCATGGACTTCATCACCAAACTACCCCGCACGACAAAAGGCCATGACGCGATATGGGTGGTTGTTGATAGACTGACTAAAAGTGCGCATTTCCTGCCAATCAAGGAAGCAATTAGTTTAGAAAAGCTTGCTGAACTATTTATCCGAGAAATTGTAGCGCGACATGGTATGCCCGTATCGATTGTTTCAGATAGGGATACGCGGTTCACCTCAAAGTTTTGGAAAAAGTTCAATGAAGAGATGGGTGCGAGGTTGCATGTTAGTACCGCATACCACCCACAGACCGATGGGCAATCGGAAAGAACGATCCAGACACTGGAGGATATGCTTCGGGCATGCGTTATCGAATTTGGCGGTAATTGGGATGATCATCTGCCACTAGCAGAGTTCTCCTATAACAACAGCTACCACGCCAGTATTAAGATACCCCCATATGAGTTATTGTACGGTCGACGGTGCAGAACTCCTATTTGTTGGGGTGATGTCGGACAAAAGGAGCTTAGAAGTTGTGGAAGCCATAACGGAAAAGTTGGAGAAAATCAAGGCGTATATGAAGGCTGCCAAGGATAGACAAAAGTCATACGCCGACAAAAGAAGGAGACCAATAGAGTTCAACGTGGGTGACAGGGTAATGCTAAAAGTGTCACCATGGAAGGGAATCATCCGATTTAGGAAGAGGGGGAAACTGAGTCCCAGGTTCATCGGACCATTCGAGGTACTAGCACGAGTTGGGGACGTAGCTTACAGGCTAGACCTTCCAGAAGAATTAAGTGGGATTCATCCTACCTTTCATGTGTCGCACTTAAGAAAATGTTTAGCACCAAATGAGGCAGTCGTACCTCTAGATGACATCGAGGTGGACGAGAAGCTGAACTATGTAGAACAACCAGTGGCTATACTGGATCGGAAGGAGAAACAATTGAGAAATAAAGTTGTCAAGCAAGTCAAGGTGCAATGGAAACACCGAAAAGGGTCGGATGCCACCTGGGAATCCGAGGAGGAAATGAGACGCCAATACCCCGATCTGTTTAGTGACGAGTCAGGTTTCGAGGACGAAACCTAAATAAGGGGGGGAGACTTGTAATGCCCCGAAATTTCCCAAAACAAGCCATTTAATAATAACGGGCTTTTAAAGGTTAATTTAAGAAATAAAGGGTAAATTAGTGGGCTATGGATCAAATTAGCCTTAATGGGCTAGGCTTGGTGGGTTTAAGGGCCCTAATCAGCCCTTAAACATGCATAATCAGTGCCATTCCATCACATTACAACCCTAGCCACCAAATTCGTAGAGAGAGAAAGTAGAGAGAGAAAGTGAAGAAATTCAAGATTTGGAGCTTGAAGGATTGAAAGATTGAAGTTCTGGTGGATTGGAGCATCAAAACATAAGGAAAGAGCAACAAAACGAGGTAAGAATCGGCCTCTAAGGCCTTCTGTAGATCAAACCCGGATTCTAGGGTTTTGGGGTTTAGAAAAGTTTAAAGAAACATATAAAGGTCGAATTTTTACGTATGAAAAGTGTAAAAAGTTAGATTTGGTTTCATGGAAGGTAAACTAAGGATTTGGACGTAAAAATTTAAGGTTTTGGGTTAAAAATGGGCTGGATCTGAGTTTCTGTTCATCCAGCGAAACTGGGCCCCGATCCAGCGAACTTAAGCATTTAACCAGCGAAACTGCACATTAGTTCAGCGAGACTAGGAGATGTTCCAGCGAAACTACAGTTTCGCTGGGGCGAAACTATAGTTTCGCCGGTAATCTCGCTAAGACCCAGACTGACCTATAGACTTTGCGAGAATAGGGAATTCCAATAAAGTTGGGTGCTCAAGGCAGCGAATCTGTCTAGCCAAACTAGCAGAAGTGCTGCCCAGCAAAACTGCAGGCGAAACTGTAGTTTCGCTGTAGCGAAACTATGGGCGAAACTATGAAGAAAATGATGTTTTTTGCATGTTAACTTTCGTGCAGCTAGAGTATTCAGATTATAGCTTAAGTGACTTAGAATTTAAGCTATTGGACAAGTTCAGGTGAGTTCTAGATCCCCTATTTTATACATGCTTTAAATGTTTTGGGGCGGTATGCATACTAAGATATATATTTTTGTAATCAGTTCTTTTAGAGTAAAGTTTTACTTACTATCTTATATGGGAAACGGGATTTTCTAACGAATTGATAACGTGTTTTCCTTATCGAGATATAACCTTGTAGTGATGGATTGCCTTCGAGATGTGTTGTGTTATATTATATATATATATAACTTAAATAAGAAAGTGAAACGTAAAGAAAGGTTATGTGGCCCATAACGTGTACCTGGATAAAGTAAAGTCTTGCAAGTAAAGTCCTGTAGGCAAGGGATAAAGTAAAGACTTGCAAGCAATGGCTAAAGGAGGGTTGCATTTGTTGTGCCCTCACCCTGATAAAGTAATGCTCGAACAGGCAGGTCTGTAAGCCCTGAATTGGCATGACAATAATGGCCCGATCGAGTACGACTGTAAGCCCTTAATTGGCGTGTCGGTAAAATCCTAGGCGTGCCTAGGCACCGATAGTGACAGAGAATTGACGGATAAAGAAGAGTAATAAATAACAAGAAATGAAAAGCAATGATAAAGTATCGATAAAGTGATAGCCTGTATGTATTGATGCTTGATAGACGAGAACTATTTTCAACTGATAAAGCTAATATCTCTTACGAAAGTTATTTAGCAAAGTAAACCTAGAATTCACTCAGCGAAGCAGACTTTTGTATGCATATCAGTTGACAGGTAAGAGTTAGAGCTACGGAATAGAGGCATGGGACTGAAGCTACTTGGCACTAGAAGACTGACATCCCTGATGAAGAAAAGATTAATAGGACTTTAAATAGATTTTAAGAATTAAAGACAATGTTTATATTTCATTTGTAATGGATTGAAATTTACAGTATTTTCCGCTGCAATATATATTTATACACATATGAGTAAATGACTGTTTTAACTCGATGTTTTGCTGTGAATGACCAACTGTGAGGCTTCCCTGAGAAAGGTGGGCCTTACAAAACAACGGTGAATTCTAGAATATCTAGGTTGTGCTTATCCTCAGGTCAGTGCCATCGCACAGCAGAGAGGCACACAACCTATCCCCTTGTGAGAGCATTTCATATTTTCTTTTGCACATTACGCACCAACAACATAGGTTATCAGCTTGATTGCGTTTATTTTCATTTTTTTCGTGATTTGCTCCTTTTGTGGTCATCCGCACACTTTTAGTGGCGTTTATTTGCTCGTCATTCCTTATTGGAAAATTGACTGTGTTAACCAGTGATAAGATGGGAACCCACAGTCGGTTGAACAGATTAGTTTAAATTGTGTTCACCAATGGTGTCTACCGGTCTATCGTGTTGAATCTACAGACACATCGTATAGTGAGCTAGCACCTCCCTAGATCAACTTTCTCCATGTAATTACAGTAACACCCAAGCATACTATCATTTTCCCAATTTGTTAGACTTAGAGTTCTCTGACTAACAATTTTCTGTGATTTAAGTTAAACTAAAATTGCAAAAATTTAAAATCTTTTTGGTGTTTCAAGTAACTAGACGTCTGTGTACTATCACTTTCCATTATGTAGAATCACAGTCTTATCTTCGTTTTTGCCTTTTAGCTTATCTGCCCTTCCCCCCGCCTTTTTTTAAGTAAATAAATACTGAACGTAACCTAATCTCCCCCTAAAATTTTAAAACAGAAAATCTTTTTGGGTTTTTGAATTTATAAGACAAGGAAATGAAAAAATGAAATAAAATAAAAAAAACTGAACTAGTGTTGGACTAAGCATCTGTTTCTTCCGAGATAATGTCACTTTTCTTTTTCACGCCATTGACCTCTAACAGATAGAAAAATCTGGGTTTATCAAACGGTTTAGTGTAAAGGTTAGCGCGTTGAAAATCCGTGTTTATCTTTACCACATCGATTATTGTTTTTCATAGCAGTCGCGTATGAAGTGATACTTTATGCCGATGTGTTTAGTTTTAGGGTGTTGAACCGGATTTTTAGTAATAGCTGTAGCAGCAGAGTTATCAACATAGATAGGGGTGTTAGAGAATCCAGATAATCTGAGAGCAGCATTTGCTATTGGATCCAGATAATCTGAGAGCAGCAGCTTGCAGTAGCAACGTATTCAGCTTCGCAGGTTGATAAGGCAACCGAGGTCTGCTTCTTGCATTGCCACGTGACTAAACGCCTTTCAAAAAACTGACACCCTACTGATGTAGACTTGAAATTCATCTTGCAGCCGCCATAATCTGAATCACTATACGCCGTTAGTTCAAAGTCATCGTCATGAGGATACCACAACCCCAGTGTTGGAGTGCCCTTCAGATAACGAAAGATTCTTTTCACCCCGATCAGATGATTTACTTTTGGTTTTGCTTGATCTCTGGAGCACAGACATGTGGCATACATGATATCTGGACGAGAGGCAGTGAGATACATGAGATATCCGATCATCCCACGATACATAATGGCATCCACCAAATCCCCATTCTCATCAGGAGCCATATCATGATTTGTGGCGAGTGGGGTACCGGCAGCAGTGACATTTTCCATATCAAAGCGACTAAGAATGTCTCCGACATACTTAGTCTGATGCAGAAATATACCAGTAGGTGTCTGGTCCACCTGTAATCCTAGGAAGAACTTCATTTCTCCCATGGCACTCATTTCAAATTCTGCCTTCATCACAGATTCGAATTCTTTACATAGATCTTCGTTTCACGAACCAAAGATTATGTCATCCATATAAATTTGCACCATTGATGTGCTCCAAATTATACATAAAAACACTATCAAAAGCACATCATTTATTCCACGATATCTCCCGAAATATGATGATTATGTACTTAAAATCACTTAATTGTGTTTTCAGGTGTTGTGAAGGGCAAGATGGACAAAAGGAGCATAATGGACAAGAAATTGAAGAAATCCAAGCTTAAAACTCCAAGCATGGGGCTGTGCCTCATTAAGCACGCCCCCATGCCTTGCCTGAGACACACCCCCGTGCTAATTTGGCACACCCCCGTGATTGGACATCCGACAGGACAAAAGTACTGTTCCCCAAAAGTAGTCACGGGGCCGTGCCCCAAATCAACACGGGGCCGTGTTCCCTCCTTTCACGGGGCCGTGCCCCATTTGTCACGGGGTCGTGCCCGACAATTCCTGTGCGTACGATCCGACCAACTTTCGTAAGCATTGAACTAACACGGGGCCGTGCATTTTTGTCACGGGGCCGTGCTTAAACACTCCAGGAAGCCTATAAATAGAGGGCTAAGTTCATCATTTTGTAAGCTTTTGGTGGAAGTGATACTCTGTAGAATTGTCTCGGGAATCAAGTCTTAGAGATCATTTGGAGGCTGGGGAGGTGCATACAACACTTGGAAGAGGCTCGGAATTGTCTAAATATCATCCATTGTGGATCATTGGATTGATTGTTCTATTTTACCGATGAATTCATATCTATCTTCTATGTTCTTTGTTATATTACAGCTCATTATGAGCTAAACTCTTATTATCATCCTACTTGGATGAAACTTATGTAATTTGTGATGAATTAATGGTGTGATAAATATTGTGTTAATGTTATGATGGTCTTGGGAAAACTTTCGATGGGTAGCACCTACATTTGAACGGGGGGTTATAAGTTTATGGTTTGTAATTGTGATTGTCATACACGGTTGAAAAACGTATGATCAACTTTTATTCATAACAAACTATGGCTAATTAACTAGAGATGGTTATTAGAAATCATAAGATCTTAACTTTCTGATCATTTACGGGTTCCCTTTTATTAGTCTGAGAAATCTACAATAATTGTTATGGTTTTTTAAAATTAATGGTATGTTAGAATAGAACTTGATCAACTCACTTTTTACATTAAGTTATGTTTTCAGAAATCGTATGTTGAAAAGGACACAAAAGATTTACCTACATCACTAGGGCCTTGACCTAAGCAGTAAATCTCAACCTGACATGGTCCTGGTCACTACGGACCGGATAGACAAGAAATCACGCCAGCTCATCTTTATAAACGTTAACACAATTACTTTATTCAATATCTTTAATCACACCACCACTTCATCACAGTTACATAAGTGTAATCCAAGTTAGGATGATAGCCTTTATCCCCTGATCTTAAATCCAAAAGTTTCAACTTGTTTTACTTTATTTATTATTTCTATTTTTAGTTTTGAAACCCTAATTTACATCAATGCAACTTATCATTCTCTTAAACAAAAATTGATAGTCAATCATAAGGATTGTTGAGTAGTCTTAGTGTGTCCACGGATTGATACTCGGTTCTTGCCATCACTATATTACCTCACGATAGGTGCACTTGCCTTTTGTGTGTGTAGATAGTAGTAGTAATAACCAATTAAAACTGAATCTGTGCGAAAATCATTTATTAAAATACATATACTTTCACACCGCATCATTTTTTGGCGCCGTTACCGGGGAACGAACTCGGGTCACCCGCGTGACAGGCGGGAATACTTACCACTATACTACAACGACTTTTTCCATTTTCACTATGACGTTTTCCATTTTCACTTTGCGGCCGAGCCTTTGACTGGCTTGATTCACTTCCGCCTGGTTCCATCACCACATGGGCGGAAATGGCTGAACAATTCCTGTTGAAATACTTTCCACCCGATCGCACTTCCAAATTAAGAAGCAGCATCACAAGCTTTCGCCAAGACGATGATGAATCATTACACGCAGCATGGGAGAGATATAAAGGTCTCCTTCGGAGATGCCCACATCACGGACTTGATCTGTGGCTGCAGTGTCAAACTTTTTATGATGCAATCAGCAGAGCACACAAACAAGCTGTAGATTAAAGTGCGGGAGGAGATTTTGGAAGTGTAACACCAACAGAAGCATACCAAGCCCTAGAGAAGGCAGCTAAGAAGAGCTTTGCTTACAATCCCTTGTGAAACAAAATCAACTCTAGAGGAATTCATCAAGTAGACTCTAAAACGCTGATCACAGTCCAGTTAGAAGCCTTAACCAAACGATTCGAACAATTGCAAGCTGAACTTAAAAAGACTCCAACACGATGCAACACATGTGGAAACTCACACAAGACCAATGAATGTCCACAAGGCATTATGATGGTTGAAGATGTTGACTACGTAGGAGGCCCAAACAACTCATATAACAACAACTCAAATTGGAGGAGCAACCCGAATTACAGAGAAGCTGGTAACAACCAATCATCATCTTGGATTCAACCGTAGGCCACCTTACCAACAACAGAAACCACCATATCAAGGTCCAAGCAGTAGTAATCAAGACCGTGGAGCATCATCAATGGAAGATTTATTGTAGCAATTGTTGTTAACCACACAAGCCACAGATGAGTACATCCGGAAATCTGATCGAAGAAACGAGGAAAGGTTCCAAAGAAACGAGGCTGACATCAAAAGCAACAAAGCATCATTGCAAACCATTGAAAACCAAGTAGGTCAGATAGCACAACAACTATCTGCAAGACCCCAAGGTGCTTTGCCTAGCAATACTGTAACAAACCCTAATGCTCAAGTCAAAGCCATCACCATAAGGAGTGGCAAAACCACTCAAGGTGATGCACCTGTATTACAACCCATCCTTGAAGAAATAGAACTCGAGATGCCAAGTAATACAAGTGACAAGCAAAAACAACCTGTCATTGTTGAAGAACCAGCCAAGAAATACGTACCACCGCCACCTTATGTCCCACCACCTCCATATCCCGGTCGTCTGAGACAACAACGAATGGAGGCACAATATGGCAAATTTCTAGGATTTTTCAAGCAACTCCACATTAATCTGCCATTAGTGGAAGCCTTAGCCCAAATGCCAAATTATGCTAAGTTTTTAAAGGGTGTATTGTCAAACAAGAAGAAACTGGAAGAGTTATCACATGTAGTTTTGAATGAGGAATGCTCAGCAGTTCTTCAAAACAAACTACCTCAAAAGATGACTGATCCAGGGAGTTTCACCATACCTTGCCTAATAGGAAATCTTTCTGTCAGTAACGCGTTAGCCGATTTAGGTGCTAGTATTAACCTCATGCCTTATGCAGTTTTTGAAAAGTTAAACTTAGGTGAGCCTAGACCTACTCGTATGAGCATCCAATTAGCTGACCGTTCTGTCAAATATCCGAGGGGCATTGTTGAAAATCTCTTAGTTAAAATCGACAAATTTGCATTTCCTGTTGATTTTGTGATCCTCGACATGGATGAGGATAAGAATGTTCCTCTCATCTTAGGTCGACCTTTCTTAGCAACCGCTCGAGCCCTCATTGATGTTTGCACCGGCAAACTCACACTTCGAGTGGATGAGGAGGAAGTGACGTTCGACATAGGACAATCCATGAAACATCCTCAACATCATGACGATTCACTCTATTATATTGATGTTTGCGACTCAATCATAAGCTGTCATCTGAAGAACACTCGTCAAATTGAAGCTTGCAGTACTCAATTAATAGAAATCCAAACCACTGAGCCCATCTATGAGCACCAAATCATTCCAGAACTTGAAGTTGATGAGACATCATCTTACCAAGAAGCATTTGAGATCATCGATCAAGAATTAGAACCTAAAGCCAAACCTTCTATCGAAGACCCTCCGGCTTTAGAACTCAAATCCGTCTCATCTCGAATACGCTTTTCTTGAAAACACCTCTCAGCTTCCTGTCATAATCTCATCCGCCCTATCAAAAGAGGAGAAGAACAAATTGCTCAATGTGCTGAAGGCACATAAACGAGCAATTGCATGGAAAATCATGGACATCAAGGGAATCAACCCATCCTTTTGCACTCACAAAATATTAATGGAAGAGAACTTCAAATCCGTCATTTAACCTCAAAGACGTTTAAATCCGAGCATGCAAGAGGTGGTGAAGAAAGAAGTAATCAAACTGCTAGATGCCGGTTTGATTTACCCTATTTCTGATTCGTCGTGGGTTAGTCCTGTCCAAGTTGTCCCAAAGAAAGGAGGAATGACCGTGGTAACTAACGAAAAGAATGAGCTCATTCCAACTCGTACGGTTACAGGATGGAGAGTTTGCATCGATTATCGCAAACTCAATGACGCCACAAGAAAGGATCACTTCCCTCTACCTTTCATTGACCAAATGCTCGAGAGACTCTCTAGAAAAATGTTCTATTGTTTCCTTGATGGTTTCTCAGGGTACTTTCAAATTCCCATTGCTCCTGAAGATCAAGAGAAAACAACATTCACTTGTCCATATGGAACTTTTGTGTATCGACGAATGCCTTTTGGATTATGTAATGCGCCTGCTACATTTCAAAGATGCATGGTAGCAATTTTTCATGACATGATTGAACACTCAATGGAAGTTTTCATGGATGACTTCTCAGTCTTTGGAAACTCATTCGAATAATGTCTTGAAAACCTGGAGAAAATGCTGGTTAGATGTGAGGATTCTAACATTGTTCTAAATTGGGAAAAGTGTCATTTCATGGTTACTGAAGGAATAGTGTTGGGACATAAGATCTCTCAAGCAGGCCTCGAAGTTGACCAAGCCAAAGTTGACACTATTTCCAAACTGCCATATCCCACAACCGTGAAAGAAATTAGACGTTTCCTAGGTCATGCAGGATTCTATCGCCGTTTCATTAAAGACTTCTCAAAAATCGCACGACCGATGACTCAAATTCTTGAGAAAGACGCAAAATTTGTGTTTTCCAACGAATGCATCAGTGCATTTGATCTGTTAAAAGAGAGGTTGGTCACCGCTCCAATTATGGTTTCCCCAGATTGGACGTTACCATTTGAACTCATGTGCGATGCAAGCGATTTTGCGGTAGGAGCCATGTTAGGTCAAAGGAAAGACAAGCAATTCCACCCAATTCACTATGCGAGCAAAACCCTGAACGACGCACAAGAAAACTACACAACCATCGAGAAAGAACTTCTCGCAGTAGTTTTCGCATTTGACAAATTTCGCTCGTATCTAATCCTGTCAAAAACAGTCGTCTATACCGATCATGCAGCCCTACGTTATCTGTTTAACAAACAAGATGCAAAGCCGAGATTGATACGATGGATACTTCTGCTTCAAGAATTTGACATTGAGATTCGTGATAAGAAAGGAGCAGAAAATCTAGCGGCTGATCATCTTTCACGTCTTGAAGATTCGAACCATCCACAACTCGAGGAACTCAAAATAAACGATAATTTTCCTCACGAATTCCTTTTGAACATCCAATATTCAATTGATGAATATTCTTGGTTTGCCGATTTCGCAAACTATTTGGCAAGCGGAATCCTTCTCAAAGGAATGACTTATCAGCAAAAGAAGAAATTTTTTACTGACATTAAGCATTACAATTGGGAGGATCCATACCTATTAAGAATCGTTGCAGACCAACTCATTCGAAGATGCATATACGGAAGTGAAGCGGAACAAATCCTAAGGCACTGTCATGAAGGACCAACAGGAGGCCACCATGGAGCAACTCTAACAGCCAAAAAAGTCTTCGATTCTGGATTCTATTGGCCCACGATCTTCAACGATGCTCACAACATGGTACGCACCTGTGATGCATGTCAAAGAGCAACCAACATCTCGACACGGGATGAAATGCCTCAGAAACCCGTTCAAGTATGCGAGGTATTTGATGTATGGGGTATTGATTTCATGGGGCCATTCCCGGTATCATTTGGAAATCGTTACATCTTGGTAGCAGTTGATTATGTCTCAAAATAGGACGAAGCTCAAGCCCTGCCTACCAACGATGCAAGAAATGTTGTTAGATTCCTTAAGAAATTATTCTCTCGTTTTGGTACCCCCAAGGCTTTGATTAGTGATCGAGAAACCCATTTCTGTAACAATCAGCTCGAAAGAGCAATGACTCGTTATGGAGTAAACCATCGCTTTACAACCACTTATCACCCACAAGCAAATGGGCAAGCTGAAGTCACTAATCGAGGTATCAAACGAATCCTAGAAAAAACCGTAGGACAAAATCACAAGGACTGGTCTGCCAAGCTAGATGATGCATTATGGGCTTTTCGAACAGCCTTTAAGACTCCATTGGCACAACACCGTTTAAACTCGTTTATGGGAAGTCGTGTCATCTACCTGTGGAACTGGAACATAAAGCCTATTGGGCACTCAAAGCAGTAAACCTAGACCAAGGCCTTGCCGGAAAGAATCGATTTCTACAAATCCATGAGCTAGAGGAACTGAGAGAACAAGCATACAAAAACGCTAGGGTTTACAAGGAAAAGACAAGGAAATTCCATGACTCTCGTTTGAGGAGCACTAAATGATTTCATGTGGGGGAACGTGTCTTACTGTATAACTCTCGTTTACGTCTGTTTCCCGGAAAGTTAAAATCACGTTGGTCTGGACCTTACACGATTAAAAATGTGTTTCCAAATGGTGCCATCGAAATTGACAACCACCATGGTTTAAGTTTCAAGGTGAATGGACATCGTTTAAAGCCATATAACGATGGGCCAACTAAGATTTTCTCGGAGGAATTACACCTCCGCCCCGACGAGGATTAAGTGTGGGGAAGGGTCGCGCCGAAGACCTGAAACGAAAACACGACACTTGTACATAGATTTTATTTGAAATTTTTAACTTTTGTAGGACTCCCAAGCACAAGCACGAGGCCGTGCCCCACCAAGCACGCCCCCGTGACTCTGACAAATATTTTCCATGATCTCCGCTGATGACTCTGGAACGTTACAGGACGAACTTAAGACGACTTCTGACAAGCACGGGGCCGTACCGATCCAAGCACGCCCCCGTGATCAACTTTGCAGACCTGTGTATAAATACCACACTTTTTCCAAGCTTTCATCACACCCATTTCTGCTCAAAATCTCACAAAGAAAAGATGAAAGAATCCAGTCAAGGAAGTTCTAATTGGAATCCTGCAGCGAAGCCCCGGTCTGAAACTAGAGAGCCAACAACTCAGGAATATTTCTTCAAGCTCCATGAGCTGATCAAGAAATTGACTGAGATGAATCTCACCGCAACTCAACACTTGGCTGAACTTATCCAGAAAGTTCAGGAAATGAGCGAGGAGCTTGTTTCCATCAATCGTCGGCTTGCGGAACTTAGCAACCGCACTTCGCATTACCCTATCCCGACCCTTCCACACGAAAGGTGTGGAGGCTTCTTGTAGAGGCATTTCGTGAAGGGTCATGTGCACTAGTGCGCGTTAAGGAGTCTGGTTTTGCAGTTTCAGATTTCAGGTTTTTAACGTATTATGTAATCGTAGGAGATAGGAAAATGTAATTGTCGCTTGGCTTGCTTATTTAAATTCTAGAACTAATTTCGTAGCTTTTCTGATGAATTGGATGTGACAAAACTTAGCCGGGTAAATTACGCAACGTGTGAAATTGAAAAATGAAACAACAAAAGACTGAACCGAAACCGCTCAAGGGGAACACGCCCCCGTGCCCATATAGTCACGGCCCCGTGACGACAAAAAATGACAACACCTGACTTGTTTCAGCTTTTTGTCTTATTCCCCATCAATGATGAATGTTAAAACGCGAATTTTGCCTGCAAACTCGTATCCTCTTCATCTTGTGAGAGTTTTTCAATTTTTTCTTTCATACTTTCAAGTCACCTTTCAAGAGATTTAATCAAGAGGTTAGTATGCTAATTCCCATGATTATGATAGCCATTTGCATGTATTTAGGTGATTAGGTCTCTAAACAACCGAAATCCTAATGATTATATGTAAGAGCTTGTGCTTAAACATGTTATGGAATTATGAATGCTTTATTCCTTCTTGTTTATGTTCTCTTGAAGTTGATTAGTGTTAATTAGTATGATTAGTTAGTTATTAGTATTAGTATGTTTCCCTTTAGTGTTAACAAGACTACCTTCATAATGTGTGGTGATTTCATTGTTAATCATGTTCAAGTTCAAGAATTGGCATGTAGTGTTGAAACATTATATTTTTTTTCTTGAATTATTAACAAATGCTCAAAATGTTTAACGTGTAATCTTTGGTTTTTCAAGCAAGAAAATAACAAATTTATGCTTAATCAAAGATTTACAAACAAAACCACATTTGCTCGAGTTGAAATTTCATGCTTCAAAATGTTAACCGCACCCCCACGTTTCAAGAGACACACCCCCATGTTTAACAAACTTTTCGAACGTGTCAACTGTTTTTCAACACAAGTTCACAAAAAGGGGTGACGTGGCTCTTAAAAAATCAATTTTTATCCCTAAAATAGATAGACTATTCCAAAAATCTGTTTTGTATATTTTAACTGATTTGTCAAAATTTCAGGATCATGAACCATCCATACTTACAATTTGGAGGAAACCGTGAAAGATGGTGTCGTGATCGATTGCAAAGGCTCTTGCAAAGGGCTGAAAAGTCGCATTTGCAAGCCGATGAAGAAACCTTGGCGGCTGTCGGACAGCTCGAAAGATATAACAATTTATGAGTATTCAATGGAAGCGGCTGTTTTCACAAAACAGACCTTCTATTTATGAACTAACTCTTGAATTTTTAGCATCTTTCAGATTCAGCATGAAAGACTCCGACCCTTGGGATGAGGAAGCATTTACATTCAGGCTAGGTGGACATTGGCGAAAAACATCCATCGCATTGTTTAGTTTCTATCTGGGAATATATACAGAACAGGAAATGGAGGAGGAAGCAATCTCAGGAATGCCAGCTTATCATACATTTCCAGATGAGGAAATTAGGGACGCAGAAAGCGATGCCATGAGAAAGGCATTTTGGGAAAAGATTGGAACAGGGGCGTTCAACTCAAGTAAAACCAAGAGTAGTCAGATTCGGGACCCGTTGCTACGATACATACATCGGTTGCTTAGCCATTCGATAACAACTCGTGGCCAAAGTGAGGGAGTTGTTAGTTTGAGAGACCTGTTTATTTTATATTGTATGACTAATCATTTGCCATGCAATATTGGGTATTTGTTTTGTAACTTGTTTGCCAGGAATGCAACTGCAGGTGCTCCGACACCCATGTTTGGAGGAAGCTGGATCCTGAACTTATACGAGAGTTATGGGTGTAACACGGAGGGAACCGAAGGAGTAATGCCAGGATTGTTGGACTTAAGAATTTGCATAAGCATGTACATGATCACAACCTTACCAAATGGACAACCAAGATTTATGGACAGGAAGGGACAAATCTGGGATCCGGCAGATCCTGAGGAAATTATCATGGACCTCGATATGCCAACGCATCATGAGGATGCCGGGGCCTCCAGCTCACACGCCGGAAAATTTCCCACCATGTTAGACCTTTATGAAGCAATCCAGACCACCAGTGACCATGTAAGGAGATCATTCGAATACACGCAACAAGCCTTCAACCGAGCCGAAAATCTGAACTCCCGAGTGGATGACCTGAGCAATGATGTCACGTATATCAGAAACCGAATGTATCATGAGTGTGGGGATATCCCGCCACAAAGCCCTTGAAAATCCATATCACTTTCAGGGCCCGGGCACAGTCGTATTGTGCCAATCTATCCTTTACTTTATGTCATTTTATTTTATTTTGTGTGTTTAGGATTTTAATGTTTTCAATAAATGGATGATATTTCAGGTGACCCCGATGGTTCTCACAAGCAAAGGCACAAATCAACTTCATCATCTTTTGGGGAGTATCTCGTTACCATTCTTTGTTTTATATTATTTATCACATTGGGGACAATATGAATTTTAAGTGTGGGGATGGGATTAATCAAGATACATATTTGATACTTTGCTAAAAACAGGTCCAAATTGAAAATTTTCAACAAAATCACTTAACCAGTAATTTTTGTGACACGAAGCAAAAAATTTAAACAATTTTTGATAAGCCAAACTATAAATATAAGTTTTCGGGAAATAAATAAGTAAATAAGAGAAATCCAAATAAAAGTGGAAAATATTTTTTGTGATATCCTTAAAAGCAATAATCAAGTAAATATATGTAATCATGCAAAATGAAACACTTTTACCCAATTCCATCCATTTGTGAGTTTATTTTTGAGCCTTAAACAACTTTTGCAAACCTTTGCAATTTTACTTTCATTCTGGATTCAATTGAGAGTACCTCATGATGCGTGTGATTAGAACTTGCTTTGGGTATACATTTCAAGACTTAATTAGTATTTTCTACATAAAAATGAGTTAGGTATTAGGAAACCTTAACCATTCAAGCCCCAACCATTTTCTTTTAATCTTCCTTACCCGAACGTCAACCCTAGTTAGCCCCGTTGAGCTTAAACATTTTATTTTTATCACCCGAATCACCAAGTCACTCAACCAAAAAGCCTTCAACAAAACCCGTTTTTCGTTAAAGACACGATTTTGGTTTATTTATAAAAAAAAAGAAAAGAAAAAGAAAAGAAAAAGAGAAAAAGAAAGAAAAATTTGGTCTTTTACCGGCAGACCTAAAAGAACAGGAATGCATTCTTTTGATTTTAATTTGCTTTGTTGCCTTCATCACGCAAAACTGGGACTTCCGCCGGAAATCCGCGAACAAATTTACAACCTCACGTACGACGCAAGAAAGAAATGGCGAAAAAAAGGAACGAGTTCCGCCATTATGCAAGTAAATATCTAAGTAGGTGGAGAATTGATCCCTTAGCAAGCATATGATTTCACACGTACTCATGATAGGCAATTAAGCGTATTAGTCATACTTTATCTTATGTATGATTCCATATATTCAGCCTAGTGTGAGTGTATTTTGTAAGGAGTGTGGATTTTTTTGCATGGCTATAATCTTTACTAACAATCCCATTGCTTGCTGGGATATCATTCTATACATGCCTAAAATGTTTGCATTTGGATGAAATAATTTTTACTTGCGTATTTCCCGAAAGACATATTTATCTTTTGCTTTATTTGGTTTTTGGTGGAGTTGCCATTTTAAGTGATTTTGCTTGAGGACAAGCAAAGTTCAAGTGTGGGGATATTTGTGTGTGTGCTCCAAATTATACATAAAAACACTATCAAAAGCACATCATTTATTCCTCGATATCTCCGGAAATATGATGATTATGCACTTGAAATCATTTAATTGTGTTTCAGGTGTTGTGAAGGGAAAGATGGACAAAAGGAGCATAATGGACAAGAAATTGAAGAAATCCAAGCTTAAAACTCCAAGCATGGGGCCGTGCCTCATTAAGCACGCCCCATGCCTTGCCTGAAACACACCCCCGTGCTAATTTGGCACACCCACGGATTGGACATCTGACAGGACAAAAGTACTGTTCCTCAAAAGTAGTCACGGGGCCGTGCCCCAAATCAACACGGGGCCGTGTTCCCTCCTTTCACGGGGCCGTGCCCCATTTGTCACGGGGCCGTGCCCGACAATTCCTGTGCGTACGATCCGACCAACTTTCATAAGCATTGTACTAACACGGGGCCGTGCCTTTTTGTCACGGGGCCGTGCTTAAACACTCCGGGAAGCCTATAAATAGAGGGCTAAGTTCATCATTTTGTAAGCTTTTGGTGGAAGTGATACTCTACAGAATTGTCTCGGGAATCAAGTCTTAGAGATCATTTAGAGGCTCGGGAGGTGCATACAACACTTGGAAGAGGTTCGGAATTGTCTAAACATCATCCATTGTGGATCATTGGTTTGATTGTTCTATTTTACCGATAAATTCAAATCTATCTTCTATGTTGTTTGTTATATTACAGCTCATTATGAGCTAAACTCTTACTATCATCCTACTTGGATGAAACTTATGTAATTTGTGATGAATTAATGGTGTGATAAATATTGTGTTAATGTTATGGTGGTCTTGGGAAAAATTTCGATGGGTAGCACCTACATCTGAACGGGGGGTTATAAGTTTATGGTTTGTAATTGTGATTGTCATACACGGTTGAAAAACGTATGATCAACTTTTATTCATAACAAACTATGGCTAATTAACTAGAGATGGTTATTAGAAATCATAAGATCTTAACTTTCTGATCATTTACGGGTTCCCTTTTATTAGTCTGAGAAATCTACAGTAATTGTTATGGTTTTCTAAAATTAATGGTATGTTAGAATAGAACTTGATCAACTCTCTTCTTACATTAAGTTATGTTTTCAGAAATCGTATGTCGGAAAGGACACAAAAGATTTACCTACATCACTAGGGCCTTGACCTAAGCAGTAAATCTCAACCTGACATGGTCCTGGTCACTACGGAGTGGATAGACGAGAAATCGTGCCAGCTCATCTTTATAAACGTTAACACAATTACTTTATTCAATTTTTTTTAATCACACAACCACTTCATCACAATTACATAAGTGTAATCCAAGTTAGGATGATAGCCTTTATCCCCTGATCTTAAATCCAAAAGTTTTAACTTGTTTTACTTTATTTATTATTTCTATTTTTAGTTTTGAAACCCTAATTTACATCAATGCAACTTATCATTCTCTTAAACAAAATTGATAGTCAATCATAAGGATTGTTGAGTAGTCTTAGTGTGTCCACGGATTGATACTCGGTTCTTGCCATCACTATATTACCTCACGATAGGTGCACTTGCCTTTTGTGTGTGTAGATAGTAGTAGTAATAACCAATTAAAGCTGAATCTGTGCGAAAATCATTTATTAAAATACATATACTTTCACACCGCATCAACCATCAGTAAATCTCTGTTTCTTTCTTTGATAAACAGCGTGCAGTCAATCACACCTCTACAAAACCCGTGTTTCAGCAGGTGGGTGGAGAACTTTTTATACCAGGCTCAAGGAGCCTGATGTAGCCCATACAGAGCCTTGTCCAACTTGTAGACTCTGTCCCGATGATAAGGATCTTCGAATCCCTCGGGTTGACCAACATAGACCACTTCACGGATTTCCCTGTGCAAGAATGCACTCTTTACATCTAGTTGATAGACTTTGATCTTCATGTAAGATGCGTAGGATAGAAAGATGCGGATTGCTTCCATTCTAGCTACTGGTGCAAAGACTTCATTGTAGTCGACTCCTTCGACTTGTCTCAAGCCTTGAACGACCAACTGTGCCTTGTTTTCGATAACGACACCTTGGTCATCCTTCTTGCAGCGTAGCACCCATTTGGTGCCTATCACCTTAACGCCTTTGGGCCGGTCAACGAGTGTCCACACTCCAAGCTTCTTGAACTGTAGCAGTTCCTCTTGCATAGCATTGACCCAGGCCTCATCCTTCAGGGCATCGCTTAAGTGTTTGGGTTTGACTTGAGATACAGAGCATTTGAATGCTCCATCATTCACGTAGCCCTTTTCCATAATTACAGCGTAATCCGCAGAGTACAACTGATTTCTCGTCTGCACGCCGGAGTGTAAGTCTCCAATGATAGCCTCCTGTGGATGATTCGTTTTGATCCTAGTCACTGGTGTCGTAGGGACGACAAATTCAGTATCCAAATTTGTGACAGGAGGTTCAGTATCCGTATTTCCTGATGCATGTTCAGCAGCTGGTGAGCTTTCCTCTTGATCAACATTATGCTCAATGCCTGTCTCAGCTGCTTCTTCATCATCTGATGAGTCATCACTCTCGTCCTGATCAGCTGGTGAAGATCCCGATGAACCACTCGCAGGTATTGTATTGCTAGTATCTAGATTCTGTGTGTTTAGAACATCGTGCATCATCTGAGTAGCAATCTCTTCGTCTGAAACTATCTGAGGAAGGTTGAATGGTTTGAAAAAGCCATCGTAGTCAAAGAACGACAATGGACCTTTTCCAGCAGGGGGATGGTGAATCGTTGAACGTCGACATTGCACCATACTTCGACTTGACCAGTTGAGTTGTTGTAAACTCGTTTATCTGGTATACTATATCCTAGAAAGATCCCCTGATCTGCCTTTTCACTAAACTTGCCCTCCGGAGTTTTCTTCAGTAGCGTACATGGAGCTCCGAATGGTTCCAGATACTCCAGGTTAGGTTTACGTTTCTGAAGCAACTCATAGCAAGTCTTCCCATGCCTCTTGACAACTGACACATGATTAAGTGTGTAGCATGCGTTGGCAACAGCTTTATTCCAGAACTACACTGGCAGCTTTGAATCCGCCAACATAGTCCTAGCAGTCTCGATCAAGCTCCTGTTCTTCCGCTCAGTAACTCCATTCATCTGTGGTGTGTATGCAGAGGTGAACTGATGAACAATTCCCTTTTCTTTGTAGAAAGCATCCATCCACTGATTCTGGAACTCTGTTCCATTGTCTGAACGGATCTTCTTAACCTTCAGCTTGTAGAGAGACTCTAGTGTAGTAACGAGCACCTTGAATGAGTCAAAGGTTTCTGACTTTGCTTTCAGAAACATCACCCAGGAGAACCGAGAGTAGTCATCTGTGACTACAAAGCAGTACCAGTCTCCGGCGATACTCTTCGTGCTGACGGGACTGAATAGGTCCATATGCAATAGCTCCAGGGGCATCTCGATAGAATTTACGTTCTTGGTCTTGTGAGATTTCCTGGTCTGCTTTCCCTTCTTGCATGAGACACAAAAATCAGGAAGTTTGAAGTTCTTAACAGGAACTCCATCAACTAAGTTGTTGTAAATCAGATGATTCATCTTCCTATGATTAATGTGTCCCATTCTCCTGTGCCATGAGATGGAATCCTTCTCTGTAGCTTTAGACAAAAAACATTGAACAGTAGACACACTAGTAGAAGCATTAGACATATCTAGAACATACAGGTCATCATACCTAGATGCTGACATTAATACCTGCTCCTCTGGAATCTCCATCTCTTTCTTCAGAATGTAACACTTCCGATTGTCAAACATAACTTTGAAGCCCTTGTCACATATCTGAGACACTGAAAGCAGATTGTTTTCCAATTGTTGAACGAAATTAACTTTATCGACCTTACCTTTTCATTACCTATTTCTCCTTGTGCGGTAATGTAACCTCCTTTGTTTCCAGCAATAGAAATGTGTCCCCTTTTAATTTGTTTGACATTGGTAAGGAGAGACTTATTTCCTGTCATGTGCCTGGATGCTCCGCTATCTACTATCCATGTTTTGGTAGAAACACTATACCGGACAACCTGCACATAATAGAAAATAATTAGTTAAAGAGGGGGACCCAAGCCTTGACTGGCTTGGGTTTCCCAGAGGCATCACACATCACAAACTCGACCCACTATCCTTTATCCGTAGGTGGGACCTTAATCTTCAACTTATACATGCTTTCAGACACTTAAGGTGTTTTGGCTTTCCACAAACCATCCTTGTGAAAGGATTGTTTATGGTAAACCGATGACTGATTTACAGTTTGAACCTTAGGTTTAGTTTCAAAAACAGGTTTCACCTCAGGCATCAGAGACTTGCCAGTGACTTGTCTGTGTTGTCTGTGGCGTTGAGGAGAGGTAAAAGACCTAGAAGGTGTTTTAGACCTAACAGGTGTTTTAGACGTAACAGGTGTTTTAGACCTAACCGGAGTCTTAGATCTCTGTTTTGAAACCAGTTTAACTTCATTGTCTAGTTCAATTTTAATTTTGGGTGTCTGATAGCGTGGACAGTTTGAAGAGATGTGACTGTGTTGTCCACAAGTATAGCATGATCCCCTTTCAACAGGACTAGGAGATCTCTTGTGGGGCGGTGAGTAAACTTCAGGTACTGACTTTTTGGTCTCACTCCTTTGATTTTCACCTTCCTTGACAAATTTTACTTGTTTAACGTTATGAGTGTTTTGTCTTTGAAGATGATTGTTATCTTGCTTAACAGGTTTAGTTTGAGTGGTTTTGGAAATCTTAGGTTATGTGATAGCAGATTTTGAACCCAACCCAAGAGATGCTTGAACATTCTCTTCCACCTGATTTTCAGTGTCAGTTGTGCCTGATGTTGATGTTGTCTGATCAGCAGCCGGAGGAGCAGGTTTAACTGCTGTGTCCGGATCGCTGACCGGAGGTATAGTCACCACATGATCCTTTATTGGATTATTATTAATAGGACGTTGTTTGGTGTTCAAAAGGATCTCATGTGGAGGAGGCATAACCTTATAACCCAACCCTTTCCCGTTGTTGCGTTCCTTAACCAAGTTTTTCAAAATATGAGAAGAACTAGCAGACTGTGGAGTTTTTGTTTTAAAGACTCATTTTCAACTTGCAAAACAACTCTGTCCTTTTTAGTTTCCTCAATTGTCTTTAAATATCGTTTTCTTGGTTAAACGCAACAACTGCAGTTTCTTTAAGTTGTTTCTTTAATGCTTCAATTTTCTCCTTATAGCTGCTCTCGTTTTGTTTTAGCACTCTGTTTGCCTCAGTGCACAATTTTAAGTCATTTACTAAGTTATCATTATGATCTAATAACCTAGCAAATTTCAGATCAATGCTTTCTCTAAATTTATCACATTCAACACAAGCATGTTTAATAAACATATCATCCTTTGTTTCTACCTGTGCAGATGTAGACATTCCAGCCATGAAAGCATTTTGAGGTTCCGGTTGTTCTTTAGATTCAACATTCTATTCATTTTCAACAAGTTGATTTAGAGTAGCTAAGGTCTCATCCACATCAGCAGTGTCAAGCTCAACTGAGTTCTCCCCCTCACTCGCTGAGTCTTCATTCAGATCTTCAACAGATGCAATGTTGGCTTCACTATCAGTCAAGAATCGGAAGGACCAGTCCTGTCCTTCATCACCTTGAGCAACCATTGCCTTTGAATCACTGCTTGTTGAAGCTGTCTTGTTCTCTTTATCTTGTTTGTTGAAGGACGAAAACGGGTTCCCATTACCAGTCTTCTTTGGTTTGACACATTCCCGCTTGAAGTGGCCTTTTTCACCACAGTTGAAACAGGTGACTTTAGACTTGTCGAATCCAAAAGTAGTATCTTTGGTAGCCACCAGATTTTGTCCCGTCTTTTTCACAAACTTCTTTGCTCGTCGCACAACACTTGTGAGAGCCCACATTATGTCCATTGTTTTCAGTTCATTTTCATCAACCTGTTCATAGTCTTCATCAGCCAAGTGGCAGTTACCAATCTTTCCTGCAACCAAACCATCATAAGAATGAACCACAGCAGCAAGTAGGTCCATGTGCTCCTTAGCCACTTCCACAGTTACTTTTCCCAGATTTTCTATCACTAACTTCGTTGATTGAGCAACTGTAGGACTTTGTTGAACCCCTAATGAAACATGTGACTCACCACCAGACGATGGGCTTTGACCAGTTGCAGATGATGCATTAGACACAAAGGCAGTCTGCAGTGGGGCACTGGAGGATTAGCAGTTGGAGTAGGAGTAACGTTGTAGAGAGATGGATCCTAAATGTATGCTCCTTTCTTTGTCTTGTACTTATGTCTCACCTCTTCTTCTCTCATTTTCAGGATGAGATCATTGATATCCAAAGTTTCTAGCACTGAGTTGTATCTTAGAGTGAAAATGAATGAATCCCACTTCTCTGGTAGTCCATCAGCCAAGCTAGCCATTTTTTCTTCTTTAGACGTTGTAACACCATGAGTGTGAAGTTCACTCATCAAATGGTAGAAGCGATCTATGATGTCATCCAAGCTTTCATTCCCAATAGAAGAGAAGTTGTCAAATTCTTCTTCTATGCTTTCGCCTTCAGTGACTTGAGTGTTGAATTACCTTCATATCTCTTCTCAAGAGCCTCCCAGAACTTTTTGCTCTGCCTATGTTCTGAATATTGATGGAAGATGTCTTTGGGAATTGACTGGGTCAACATAGCATAGGCTTTCTTCTCTGCATTATAAGCAATCTTTTGTGCATCACTTAGTCCACTCAAAGTCAGGGGTATGCCATCAGCACCAACTGGCATAGTGTAGCCAGTTTCAATAGCATTCCAGAGATTTGTATCCACTCCATTAAGATGAATCTCAAACCTTTGTTTCCATTGAGGAAATTCATCAAGAGACAATAGCTTAGGTGGTTTATTATGGTTCCCAATCTCATTTTCCAATAACAAAAGGTTCTGGATCCTAGAGTCCTTCCCTGCTGAGAATGCAAAGTTCTCTGAGTCCATAATGAAGTAGTCTTAAACTTGAAAAACAAACTGTGTATGCGACTGAGAGAGGAGATTGAAGGACGACTGAGACAATCAATGTGCGATTGAGCTGAGTCGTACGACTGGGCAGGCGATTAGGGCAGTTGTGCGAATGAGCAGAACGACTGGGACAATCGTGCGATTGAACGAGCGATTGGTCCAATCGTGCGATTGAACTGGGCGATTGGAGTTTAGTCGTGCGATTGAGTCAATCGTGCGATTGAGTCAATCATGCGACTGAGACTGCTGACTTCGAAAATTTTCAACCTTTTTCACACAATTCGACCTAAAACATGATTTTGAGTACCCTCGACAGCCGCAACTCGAAAAAGACTCAATTTTCAAAGCATGCACACGTAAAAACTGGATTTTGAGCAGAAAGAACGGATCTTTTCGCTTAAAAACGTTGACTTTTTCAAAAACAAGATTGAATCCACGAAGAATCAAGAGCCAAAGCTCTGATACCACTTGTTATGACCATGTACGGACGGAGTACTAACTGATTCTACGTGAAACCGAATCAAATAGCGCGGAATTCTATTTGATTGGCGATCCAATCAGGGAGAACGTTATCCGGATCAAACCTAACGATTAAAAAACATTAAGAATGAAGTAGGAATGATCTGAAATGCTCTATGAACTTGGAAGGGATGCTCTGTGCGAACTGGGACGACTAGGGTTATGAATTATCGAAGTCTCCCGTTTTTCCACGAATTAAGTGGTATTTATAGGTTACAGCTTTCATTCGCACGACTGAGCCAAGCGACTAGCTCAGTCGTGCGACTGAGTCATACGATTGATTCATTCGTACGACTGAGTCAGTCTTATGACTCAATCGTGCGATTGATTCAATCACCTGGTTCAGTCGTGCGATTGGACCATTCATATGGTCCACTCATGCGACTGAATCAGAATACTTAGTTAAACACATTCTTGAACCTTTAATGATTCAGAACTATGTCTAACAGCTATAAACCTATATAACATGTTCATATATGCGTGTAACAATGAATAATATTAATAGATATGACATTAAACAACCAATAAACATTCATAGAAGAGTTTTTCATTTCATTGATAAAACATTACATATGTGTTACAAGATGAAAGTCTATTACATTGAAGCTCACTAGACTAGACCTAGGGACATGTGTACCAACAGCCACCCACATAATGAGCATATATCCTGCCTGGTAATACCCTTTACATGCAGGAGGTAGTTTACCAGGAGCCTATTCTCCGTTGCCCTCCAAACATTAAGGTTAACCTTTAATGGAACCGATTTTATCCATTTAAACGATGATTGATGAAAAGGGAGCATAAGGGGTTCAATTAGATTCCTCAAAGACTTTGAGGAGAAACCCAAATCATCACCCACCTCCCAATTCCAAGTATCATTCAAGTCATTTATCTTATGAGCATTCATAATTTCCATGAGATCCGCCAACTCCCTAAGCTCCTGAACCGTACAAGGATCATGTTTCCAGTTCCCTTGTAACAGATTGCCGGTCGAATTAAAAGTCACCTTATCGTCAATGTTACACCTCTTGTTTCTTTCAATCTTGTAGAGGTTCGGGAATGCATCTTTTAAAACTCCAGCTTCAGTCCACTCATCTAACCAAAAGAGTATACTTTCACCCGTGCCCACTTTGCATAACATCATTGAGCTGAAGTCTAGCCCCATTTCATTAAGACTTCCAGTGGTCGATACAATTTCTTTCCATGCGCCGGGTATAGCTTTCTTGGTGGGGAAGCAATGATTTTCATTTTTCTTTCCGTGAATGGCAGTAACTACTCGAACCTAAGTGGAGTTGGATTCGGTTCTAAATCTCCAAAGCCATTTGGAAAGCAAGGAGATGTTTGAAGCTTTTAGACTCCCAATCCCCCATCCACCTTGATCTTTTGGAGCTAGAAGTCTTTCCCACTTTGTCCAGCTCATCTTCTGAAAACCATTAGTCGAACCCCAGAGGAATCTCCTCCTTATAGATTCCATTTTCTTAATCACCGCTGCAGGGGCTTTGAACACGGAGAGAGAATAGATGGGGAGGCTTCCAAGAACTGACTTCAGTATAATTAGCCTTCCTCCCGTAGATAATGATTCTGATTTCCACTTACTTAATCTTTTCTCAAAACGTTCAATAACTGGATTTCAATTAACTGCTCTATTCATGTTCGCCCCAATAGGAAGACCAAGGTAATTGAATAGTACCTCTCCCACTAGACAGTTTAATCTCTTAGCCGATGCCACAATCCGATTTTGTGAGACCCCAATGCCAAAAATGAAGCTTTTTTGAAGATTAATCTGCAATCCAGAGGTTAATTTAAAGCATCTTAGAATGCAGGATAAATTTAGAATGTTACCTTCTGACCATTCCCCCAAAAATATAGCATCGTTGGCATAAAAGAGATGTGATATTTTGACATCACTGTCTGGGAGGTTGAGACCATGGAATGTTCCTACTTCCATGGCCGATGTCATGAATATATGTAGAGCTTCCATTACGATGATAAATAGGTATGGAGACAACGGATCTCCCTGTCTAACTCCCCTAGAAATCTTGAATTCTTTTGTGGGAGAACCGTTAACTAAAACAGATACGGTTGCCGAAGATAAACAAGCCTGAATCCACTTTCTCCATTGATCTGGAAAGCCCATAAGTCGAAGCACATTATCAAGAAACTTCTAGTTAATCGTGTCAAAGGCCTTCTCAAAATTAGCTTTAAATATCAATGATTCTGTTCTTGTTCTTCTTTTCCATGCAATAATCTCGTTTAATACCAAAACACCATCCAAAATTGATCTTCCTTCCAGAAATGCTGATTGAGAGTCGCTTATTATCATACCCATGATGGGTTTCATTCTGGAAGCTAGAACCTTCGCAATGACCTTATAAACACACCCAATTAAAGATATTGGTCGATAATCAGAGAGAGTCATTGGATCATCCTGCTTTGGGATTAAGGTGATAAAAGAGCAATTGTTTCCTTTGTTTAAAGAGCCTTGTGAATGAAAGTGGGCAAGGGCATTTGTGAAGTCCGATTTTAGTAGATGCCAAAATCCCTTAAGGAAGGCAAAAGTGAAACCATCTAGTCCAGGAGATTTATCTCCCGAACACTCCCATACCGCATTTTTAATTTCTTGTGGTGAAAAAGGAGCAATTAACATATTGCAATGCTCGTCACCCACCCTCCTAAACTTTCCACTTGAAAACTCAGGCCTATCAGAACTGGATTCCTTGAATCTTGCATCGAAGAATTCAAACACTTTTTGTTTGACCAAAGATGGATCCGAAATCCAAACTCCATCACAATGCAGCCCACTCATCCGGTTGCAAACTTGATTTGCTTTTACCGAGCCATGGAAAAAACGAGTGTTCTCATCTCCTTCAACGGCCCATTTTATCCTTGCTTTCTGTTTTATGTCCATCATGCGATTTCTTTCAAGATCTTTCAGCGTCTTCCTCCATTTCAGAAGCCGTTCTTGTTCATTAGAGGACAATGTTCTAGTCTCAGCAACACGTTCTAAACTTTCCAGGTCGTGCTTGATCCTACCTAGTTCTTGATCAATTTGATTACGATTACCTTCCCGCCAAGATTTGATTGCAGTTTTGATCACTCTGAGTTTTGCCGAAAGCAATGTAACCGGATCAACAGCACAATTGGACTTGTATTGGAAATTGGTAGCTGCTCTTGTAACCACCTCCTTAAAACTTCCATAGAGAACCATGAGTTGAAGACCTTAAAAGGTACCGGCCCAAAGTCTTCCAAATTTAATTTTAGTATAACAGGAGAGTGGTCAGAGAGAGATCTTGGAAGATTTAGAACTTTAGCAAGTGGAAACCTGTTGAGGAAAGATGAGCAAACAAGAAAACGATCAATTTTACTTAGATTAGATCCATTAGGGGCCATATAGGTGAATCGAGAGCCTCCCATTCGGTATTCATATAGATCCGCAGCTCTGATAAAAGAGTTAAATCTTGCAGCAGACAGGGTGCAAAACTCGGAATTAAATCGCTCCCCCTCATTCCGTACTTCACTAAAATCTCCAAGAAATACCCATACCCCTTGGGTTGAAGCTTTGAGAGTGTACAAGTCATTCCACAATTGCATTTTGTGGGTTGAGTCATGGGGACCATATACATTTACCATATACAAATCCTCGTTAAACTCCTTGACCTTACCTCTAACCGCCATAAAATGAGAAGACTTAATAGTATCTAGGTGAGTGAAAACTACCGGATCCCATAGACATAGTAAGCCGCCTGATCTACCATCCGAGTTTACTCCATCATACTTGAACGCGCTTCTATTCCAGAAGTTGTTTACCCTAATTGTCGATATATCGACAATTTGGGTTTCTTGAATAGCAATAAAGGATACATGTTTTGTTGCTTGAGCCGCCTGATCTAGAAGCCTTTTTCATCGCTTCCAGCACCCCTTATATTCAGTGACATGCAATTCATTGGTACCCAATCATCTCCTTTTTTCCAAGGACTGCAGCCCTGATGTCTTCCCTGTATCTATCCGTGTCCAAGCCCAAGATCTCCCCAACCATAATCGTTCTCTCCACCACCATATCCATGTATTTGTGTCTTTCCATTTAGGTCTTTGATAAGATTGTTTCTTCCTATTCCCTTCAGTGAAAATCGACATTATCTTGAGGGAGAGATATATTGGAGCAGGCACTAATATTTAAGTCAGGATTATTCTTTGAAACTCCATTGATTGCGCCATCTGGATTACTGGATGAGTCTTTTTCACCAGGCCCAATTTGTTTGGGTAAACTATTTTGGTTTGGAGTTATTGGAGGGCCCACACTTGCTGGTGGAGAATTGGGCCGGGAAGGCTTATGTGGGGAGCCCACCCCATCAACATCGAGATCCGTTGATTCATCATGGGGCAGAAGTTGCGTGCATGGGTTTGTCTCGGGAACAGACGTGGATAAGAACTGATGATCTTCTCCATGCATCGGTGGAGGGGGAGGCGGCGACGAATCCTGGTTCCACCGTTCGAATTCCAAAGACCGACAATCATCGGAAAAACCGTTTTCCTCCGCCGCGACGTAAGATAGATCGTCATCTTCTCCGATGAGATTGTCCTCCATGTTTCTAGATTTACTCAATTCAACTTGAGAGGGGCACAAAGAACTGTTATCTTCAACCACCCAGGCCTTTATTTTCAAACCCCTCCATCAAAGAGTAATTTCTTCTTCGAAGGATAAAAATTTGTTAGTCGTAATGAGGCAACGCCCATAGGACACACCATAATCTTCCCATGAGAACTCTGAATTGAGTACAATTTTGCCAAAGGCTTCGCCAATCTTATTATATGTTTCTTGCGAGCTAAGATGCAGTAGGACACCAAAGATTTTGATGTAGACCAATCTCTGATGAGGTATATCCTGTCCTTCCCAGATGCATAATCTGGAGAATAAACTTTGCACCGGCGCCCCTTTGTTCTTCTTCAAAAGTTATTTATCGTAGATTGGGTTAAAAATACTAATGTAGAGGACTAATCAAGGCTCGGCAAAACAATTGAAGGCTGAATAAAGACGACTTCGGAAGACTGCTTCGTGCGAAAGACAAAGTCACGCGAAACTGAAGCCCGCGCGAAATTGCCTGTCGCGCGAGAGTTGGGTTTTAGTATAAATTGTTTAGTTTTCGTTTTGTAATAAAGTTTTTGATCATTTTTCATTTCAGATCTCTTGTATCACTGTGTGTTTTCGCACAAGACCTGTTATAGGTTGTTTTGTTCAATACAAGAAGGATATTTTGATCAATTCAATTCGTTTCTTATTCCAATCATGTTTACATTCCGCATTCACATGATTGAGATCGTGATTTGATTGTTTCTGGGAGAAATTCAGAGATTTACAATTGGTATCAGAGCTTTAGGCTCTAGAATCATGATTTGAAGAAGTTTTGGATTGATTTCTACTCATCTCTTGTGGTATTCATCATTGGTTACTTGAGATTAAGCCATGGTGATGTTATGCTACTGAAATTTTGAGAAAAGTGATCATTTGGACTGAATTTGATTGAATTTGGACCTAAAATTGAAAGAAAATTGATTAATTTGAACTAAAATGAATCAAAATTGAATTAATCAGTTAATTTGAGGTGAAAAAGGTGGTAAAATTCGCAAATTAGAAAACTGATTGTGTGAAAAGTTTCAGACTTTTCGCACGCGAAAACTACTGTTTCGCACAGTTAGTTATTCTGTTTGTTCACGCGAATTCGCTTGGTGACTTAGTGGGAATCTCGCACGAACAGATATCTCGCGCGAAAGAGATCTCGCGCGAAAGGGTTTGTCGCACGGTTTAGGTTTTCGCACGAATAATCTGTTTGGAAGAAACTTGGTTTGCTTCAACAACATGTCTTCAGTAACATGTGCTGAGTATGATTGGTCAGATCAGATGGAAGCACTTGACTTAAAGCTATCTACAGCTTTGGTTGCTCAAATTGTTACTAAACCAGAGGAGGACGAAAATTTGTTTGCTGAGTTTGTATCAGCTCATTTATTGGATGATGTGTTTGTTAAGAAGGTCGTTGAGAAGAAGAAAGAAATGGAAGAAAACACTTTTGAGCCCCCAGTCAAATACAAGATTGAAGATTCAAAGACTGTCGAAGTAGCTCCAGTGGTAGAACAGGTTGATGTGATGAAAGCATTTATGGTGAAGAATATTGAAGAGACAGAAGGAGGAAGCTCAGAATCAAAGGTATATAACGATTTATGCACAAATTTTTGTGTTGAGAAAGTTCAAAGGTACAGAGTTCATAATGAGAACTTGATAATGGAAGTTGAAAAGCTTCAATATCAAGCTCGAAAACACAAGTCAAATGAAAAGATTTTTAAAGAAACAATTGAAGGTCTAAATAAAACGGTGTACAACTTACAATTAAATCTTCATGATAAAGAATATACAAATAATGATTTGACTAACAGAAATAATGAATTCGCCTTAGAAATAAATAGACTCAACAGTGAACTAGCCTCGGCTAAATTGACTGTTGAAAAATTTGAATTTTCATCAACTATGGTTGAAGGGATTATCAAGTCACAAATGACACAAAAGATAAGGAGGAAAATGCGGTGTTGGATTTTCAAACATTGCTCCTCCAATTAATCATGATTATTCATGTTTACCTTCATCTGATGTCATTTCTGATTGTGATATGAGTTATGGGATAGGTTTTTCACCATCCTCAGACTTAAAACCTTCAGTCAAAGTAAATTTGACTGTTGATCCTATCACGATAACTAAACCTAAACAATCAACTAACAAGTTTTGTGCAGATAATGTGAAGGTGGATGGTTTGGTTGAAGAGTGGGAGAGTGATTGTGAGAGTGAGAATGAAAGAGAGAGTTTGAAAAATAAAATTGTAAATGATTTCAAATCTGATTGTAATCAAACTTCATCTAGGAATGAAAAGATTGTTGATTTAAATGAGACAAAATCAAATATTAAATGTAATTTGAATAATGTTCAAAGGGTAAATCATAAGGTGAATCTTGAAAAGGATTTCAAAAATAGATTTGTTTCTAAAGGTTTAATTGAAAATGAAGATCATATTTTTAAAGAAACGAAATTTTGATTCTTAAAAAATAAACTTCATCATAATGCTAACCTTGTGAACCAAGATATTTGTAGCCCAGATTTGCAAGTGAAAGCTCCTTCTTCATTAATTCTGTATCTTCAAAAGCCTGGTCCTTCTCCAGCATCCATTCACATATCAAATCCTGGTCCTACTCCAGCAAATTCTAAGACTGATCCAATTCCAGCATCATCACTTCCAAAAGTCACAACTGCTAAATCTCATATTACAAGTGGTCACAAATCACCAATTTCCTCGAATTTGCATAAGATGAACAAACAATTATCAAATGAAGCAAAGATTCGAGAGACTGTGCAGAATATTAAACCAAAAAGTCAATCTGACTTTGGTTTCTATGACAATTTTCATAATTGTCATCCACAGTTTGTTTTCCACAAACAACAAAGGAAATGTTATCAGTGTGGAAACATAAATCATCTTGCAAATAACTGTCCGTTTTGACAAAAATCACTAAGCAAACAACGATTTCATAATTCTATTGCTCACAATAGAAAATTGTTTTTCACTCGTGGAAAATTTTCAAAACCAATGAAATCAAAGGTTGAGAATGATAATGATGTCGAAAAGAACAAGAATTTGAAAAATGATTTAAAAGATAAAATCAAATTGAGAAGTGTTAATGAAAAGACTGATGCGCTAAACAAACATAACAAACTCAAATCTTTTTGTCTAACTGTAACACAGAATGCGCTCAAGTCGTGTTTGACTTGGGTACCAAAGACTAAGTAATTCTTTTACTTATGCAGGGACGACCGCAAAAGATCATTGAAAGCTTATGGCATATAGACAGCGGTTGTTTAAAGACATATGACAGGAAACTTACAATTGCTTCAAAATGTTCAGTCATATAACAGAGAAATTTGAAAATACGCTTTGAAAAGTATTTTTGATCTTAGGGGGAGTCAAGATTGGATCAATAAAAATGAATTTTCATGATTAAATGAGAAATGATTTTACTCAGTTCAAAAAGAGTCTAAGTACTTTCAAAGGCTTAAATACGAATAGACTTAGATTATGATTGATGTGTCGATAGGATTTGCTTTCAGAAATGAAAAGATCATAATTGAGTAATTAAACTTGAATTAAAGTGATATGATTTAGTGAAGAACATATCAGGATTCTGTGACAATGTCAAAAATGTTATAACACAGACTGAGAGTTATAATCTTGTCATACTCAAGCCTGTATTTGTTTGATTCAGTGATTATCATAACTATATACATATATAAAATAAAAAAAATATAAAAAAATATATACAAAAGGACAAAAAGAAATAAAAAGACAAAAAGAAAATAATTGAGCAAAGCAAATACTTGAGCAAAAAGATGCCAAAAGGCCATATAGGATATAAGATACCAAGGGGCACAAATCAAAAGATATGTCTAAAGACATACATACTATATGGTATATATTTTCTATTTTGAGAATATTTTCTGATCATGGAAGGCAAAATAAAAAGATGGGGCATGTAAGTCCGGATGGCTTGTAAGTCCTAAACATCTTGAGAGGCAGACGTAAGTCCGAATGGCTGTTAGTAAGTCCTTAAACTTGTTAATATTCCGTGTTAAGAGATGTTTCTCAGGCTAGTTATGCTCAAATAGTTATATTTTAGGAATAAATAAATGGTATCACTGATCAACAATGCATGGTTTAAGTCAATTTGGGGTGACTTGAAATCTCGACAGTGTCTTGAAGGATAATAAGTATTTTACAGAAGTTCTGATTGTGGGATCCACTGAATTATATTAAACCAAACAAAACATGATATATATCACTCTTTATGTCTCTGAGTAAAACCTGAAGTTCAAGTTTAAAAGGAACAAAATATATTGACAATCAACTTAACCAGTTTATTTTAAATAAAGCTGGACAGAGTCTTGACTTAATAAAGAACTATATGATCTCATTTTGAAAATTCTTACTAGAAAAGGAAGGTTCCAGTTCATGCACCAGTTCCTCCAAATTCTATGAAGCAATTTATTTATTGGAGTTGTGAAAAGGATTCAGGTCAGGCTGTGATCAAATGTATTGATAGATCATACAGAATCATCAATCCAGCTGACTTAATGAAGTTTGGAAAAGACGACTTGAACAAGCTGCTATACTGTCCTATCTCAGCTGACGAGTCCGTTTGTTTTCAATCTTGCCAATATGTATGGATGACGGATAGAATCCTAAGGAATAAATGAAATGACTTTTCAGGATCATACAAGAAAGCAAATGTTGATCCTGACTAAGATTGTTTCACCGAGCCTAGGGGGAGATTATAGAGGACTAGTCAAGGCTCGGCAAAACAATTGAAGGCTAAATAAAGACGACTTCGGAAGACTGCTTCGTGCGAAAGACAAAGTCACACGAAACTGAAGCCCGCGCAAAATTGCCTGTCGCGCGAGAGTCGGGTTTTAGTATAAATTGTTTAGTTTTCGTTTTGTAATAAAGTTTTTGATCATTTTTCATTTCAGATCTCTTGTATCACTGTGTGTTTTCGCACAAGACCTGTTATAGGTTGTTTTGTTCAATACAAGAAGGATATTTTGATCAATTCAATTCGTTTCTTATTCCAATCATGTTTACATTCACATGATTGAGATCGTGATTTGATTGTTTCTGGGAGAAATTCAGAGATTTACAACTAGTTCTTCAAAGGCACAGCTAGCAACTAGCATTTTGATAGAGAACTTAGTGTAACACAAGGAAGAGATAAGAGATGATATTCCAGCAATGATGTATGAGTCATACATCAGCAGGCCTAGTGTTAAAAAGTATCAATTTGACCCATTACCCACCTAGCTAACCCATTTTGACCCCACTTCTTGGATTTTGGAGGATGCGTGCTACACGGCATTTTGAAAGACTCCAGATCATAATTTGCTATAAATCTTTCATTTATTTACAGCTTTTTGTTGTCACTATTGCTATGTTTTAGGTCATGAATTTAGAGAGTAAAAATACAAAGAAAATCATAACAAATTCATTTTAACTTCAAATATTATCAAATTACATTTTTAACCTTCTAATACGTATTTTAACCCCTAGAAACAATCATGATTTTGATTATTTTAAACCATTTATCTCCAATATGAACCTATACATAAAACCCAAGACTTGCTCTCCTTTGATGTAATTGGTCTTCTAGTTTTTTGTGACAACCCTATAGTTCCAGGTTACATAATTTAACGTTTAAGGTTATTATGAATTGATATTATTTATATATTACATTGATATACTTATCTTATATGTATATATATAAGTTGAATAAGTAAAAGTATGTGTATAGTGTGCATGCATGCATTATTTATGTGTGCATGTATGTATATATATTTTAAGACTATGACACACACACACAGATATATATATATATATATGTATATGTGTATATATATATATGTAATGAGTTAAAGAACAAAACTTAATCAAACACTATCAAACAAGATTACATCAAGAAACCTTGAATCAAAACTAAAACAAATCACACCTTAAACATCTAAACACCAAAACAAACACAACCAGGGATATAACCTCTGTTTATTAGGAAGTTAACAACCTGATTAATAACCTAAAACCATTAGCTAATCCGAGATTAATGACTAAACAAATCACTAACTACCAGAACCGCCATTCAACCACCACAACCCTCGGCCGATTGAGCATCACTCTTACCTAAAAACTTGACACTTATCACATATAATATTTAGACACATATCAACCTATACATACACCTCATCAAACTAATCATGGTTATTAAGCCACCTTCATCATCATCAAAACATCAAGCACACTCCATGTGATGACACTTAGACCCTAAAGAACACCAACTCACCCAAGCTATGAAATATAATCATTGCTTGACACAACTCTCGGCCACCTTCAAAGACGTCAACCGCCACCTTAAACCTATTGACACTAATCATACATTAGCATGTGACACCTCTCCCTAATTGCTTGCTAAGCAAGCCTATACATACCACCTCACTAACCTAGGATCTAGACCTCATGATGAACCCCTCCATTACTTGTTCTTGGTTTTATGGGTTTCCACACCCCCACCACCACAAAACCTCACCATCCTCTCCTCTCTCTCTTTTGGATTGTTACTATCAACCACAAACCATCACCACCACCATCTCTCTCGGTTTCAATAACAACACCCGCCAACACCACCACTTCCATTGTTCACCACCAACTTTCTTGTCACTCTTGGTTCTAACCTCAAACCAAGCTAACAATCACCATCATCACTTTCTTGGTTTTTACATCACCACAAACACCACCATGACCAAACATTCAACCATGTTCATCTAAGTATTCACTTTCAAGATCAAGAACCTTCACCTCAAGCCTAGGACATCAAGAATTTAGGAGCTTTCATCAACCATCCTTTACCATCTTCTTAATCAAAACAAGGTTAGAACACCTTACACATATGATAACAAGTAGTATGTGTTTAAAACATAACACATACACAACTTGTAAAGATCATCATCAATAATTACTTATAAACACATAGTAATTATTTCCAAAACTTAGTAAGAAATGGACTAAGAACTTAAAATATAAAGGTTTTAAACCAAAAAGTTAACAAAGAAGGATTACAAATAAAATGTTTAAAGTATTAGTATTCTTGATGAAGTTAAATTAAAATACATAAACAAGTGTGATTATGGGAACAAATCCAGAAATATATTTAGAAATATTAGTAGTATCAATCTGTAAATTTTGGTATGATAATATTGAGTAAACTAATTTATGTGATTTACTATGTGGAAGAACCGAACCTGGTTAAAATCTTGAAAAATTATATAATGACTCTTGTATATTATAGAAGTTGCAGAATAAATTTTATGATTAAATTCCTTTATATGACTGAGATTTATATTTTTATATGATCTGTAATAGTAAAATCAAAATAAATACCTAACAGTGAATTAAATTATGAAAAATTTACATAAATCATGATATTCTGGATTTGATAGTATTTGTAAATTTTGTGATTTTTGGAGATATATAACTATCATTCTTGGATTCTGTGAAACTTGGAAAAATTATAGTATACTGTTTACTGGGAATTATAAACCAGGAAATTTATGAGAGAAAATAGACTCCATAATAATCATTTTGGAAAATTTGGGAATTTTATAAAAGTAGTAGCTATTTTTTCCCTTTTATGTAATGTTTGTATTAATTTTAGAAAATTATTTGAACTTAGTCAATAGCTGAAACTTTTATATAATCATTTACATCTTTAGATAATGTTGCAATTAAATTATGGAGAATATGAGTAACAGTAGTCGTTGTTTTGAAATTTTTAACCGAGGTGCTGAAAATTAAAAAAAAAGAAATATATTTCTAACTTAAAATTATTTTGTAGGTTTTCGCTGGAATTGAGGTGAAATTCATAGCCCTGTTTTTATATTATGAGTTTTAGGGGACAAAGCATACTGTTTTGTGTTTGATACAAATAAATAAGACTTTTTGAGATAAACTGTTGTTAAGATCGTGTACGGACGGAGTACTAACTGATTTTTCGTTATACCGGATCAAATAGTGCGGAATCCTATCTGATTGGCGATCTAATCAGGGAAAACGTTAACAAGATCAAACCTAACAATTAGAAAACATTAAGAATGAACTAGGAATGATCTGAAACGTTTTGTGAAGTTGGAAGGGACGAACAGGGCGCTCTGGGTCGACTAGGGTTGCAAAAATTCGAAGTGTCCCTTTTTCCACAAATTAAGTGATATTTATAGGTTACAGCTCTCATTCGTACGACTGAGCCAAGCGACTGGCTCAGTCGTGCGACTGAGTCATACGATTGGTTCATTCGGACGAATGAGTCAGTCTTATGACTCAATCGTACGATTGACTCAATCACCTGGTTCAGTCGTGCGATTGGCCCATTCGCATGGTCCAGTCGTACTACTGAATTAGGATACTTAGTTAAACATATTCTTGAACCTTTAATGGTTCAGAACTATGTCTAACAACTATAAACATATATAACATTGTCATATATACGTGTAACAACTAATAATATAAATAGATATAACATTAAACAACCAACAACCATATATAGAAGAGATTCTCATTATATTGATTAAACATTACATATGTGTTACAAGAAGAAGTTCTATTACATTTAAGCTCACTAGACTAGAACTGGGGACATATGTACCAACAAACTCCCCCTTGGACCTAGTTCTATCTAGACTTTGACTTCTTTCTTAAACTCTTCAAATCTCTTCAGTCTCTCCTCTTTAGAAACCCCAGCATGGATATTAAGTGCAAAGCATAGACGTATGATATGCTGAAACTTTAGTGCTTGCACTATATCCTGCGTGTCAAAAAACAGTGGCCACTTGTACAGCGTATAAACATTAGACGCTGACAAGTTGATAAGCCACATGTGGTCAAACACCCTTATTGTGTCCACTGTGCCTTCCCTTTCCAAAACAATGACGGCCTCTCCCGAGCGCCAGTCATAGTACTAACACTTAAAGTGTGGGGTAAAGTCCTGTGGCATCTCCCTCAGAGGAATTCGGGACATTGTGCGCGGAGGTCGCCACTTCAGTACTATCTTCGGTTGACCAGTGATGGGACTCACCTTAGACCTTCTGAGGTACCTCGTATCCTGCTGAGGCTTGAAGTTTACCCATCTAGTCCTGTACTCCATTTTCAGGGCAGCCTCAAACCAGCCAGACATCTTCTTAGGATCAGCATATAGAAGCTTTAATCGGGCCAACTGGTTGAGTTCAAAACCTGGGAGAGTCTTCAGATCATGAGGGAATCTGAAGTACTCGACTCCCCTCTCCCTTTTCACCGCATACACGCCAAGGTCATCAAAATGAGCCCAAGCAATGATCTTCCCTGACACCTTCATATTCTTCTTTACTTTGTATAGCTTGGGGTAGGTACTCTGAGTTGCTGTAGCATGTTAGGCTCGGACCTCAGCGAAGCAAGCCGCCCATTCAGCCTTTCGAATATCAACTTCAGCGTCCAAAGCTTGGGCTTGGCTTGTTGAGGCTTCTGCTCCTTTCTCCTTATCACTGAGTTTATCCAGAATGTCACTGTTAAGGGTGTTTACCAAATCTGGAAACACGTTTCCCTCTTGATCAGTGTATTCAGGATAGTGCTGATCTGTGATGTCTTCAATTTTGATTTCTTCAACATCGTTGAGCTCGTCATCATCAGCATCATCAAAAGTTGGAGCATCCTTAACAATTTCGTCTGGATTCAGACGAAATATTTCAGCAAGCTGCTCATCAGTGAAGTTGTGAATTATTTCTCCTTTTTCAGGAGTATAACTCACTGACCTTCTAACGATCCCCTGCAGATCAAGAATCATTGTGAGTTGAGACTTGATCTGTTGGAGGGGAGCAACATCATGCTCATCTTGCTGAAAACCCTTATCTGTTTAATATCAGCATGTAAAGTAGCAATTATTAGTATAATCTCAAGTTAATTACACATCAATCATTAAATATTTCCAAGAGTTTCATATACATCAAAAGATGAATCAAGTACAAAAGTTTAAGAATAAAACGTCTAATCAATACTTTTGTCTTGTATCTGCTCGTGAGTTTTTGTAGTAGGTGATGATAGAGGATTTGCTGTAGATCCATGGTCTTGTCTTCTTTTTGAACGTCGTTCCCGACCAAAATCAGTAGTATTTGAAGTAGAATCATCATCATCATCATCTTGCCCCTCCTTGGCTTGATCATCACCACTATGGTCATCATCTTCATCACTCTCATCATCATCATCTTCATCATCACCATCATCACCGTCTCCCTCTTTTATCTTAAGAGGATCAGCTTGAGACCCCTTCAGCTTGAGCATAATCTTCTTATTTGCAGACTCCAACTCCTCTATCTTTTGAGTCAATAGGACATTGTGCTCTTGGAGTTAGGAGATCTGCGCAGTTTGCTGAGAGATAAGCTGAGTTCGCTGAGAGATAAGCTGAGCTTGAGAAGCATTTTGCTCCTCAAGCTTAAGTAGTCTCGCTGCCTTCTCTTCATCTGCAGCTAGCAGCTTCATCACCATTCTATTCAGAGCTGCTAGCTGTTCCTCCACTCTAATAGGAGGGATGGGTGAACCTGTAGTTGCTGAGGACGGGCCAGGTTGGTGGCTAGTTGTGGTGGCTGTGGTGGTGGTGAATATTAGAGGTGGAATGTGAGTGAGTGGTGGAGTGGGATGTACTGTGGTAGTAGGTTGGGTGGAGGTGACAGGTGGTGGAATGGGTGTAGTGGTGATTGCGGTAGCTTGGGTGGTTTGGGTGGTTTGGGCGGCTTGGGTGGTTTGGGTGGTTGTGGTAGCTGAGGAGGTAGTGATAAGAGTGATCCTCCTGCTTTTGGGCTTCATCCCTTGAGGCTGAGCCATACATTTTCTCCGTGTCCCCCTGGACATAGAGGCTCCCCCTCGACTGCTGGGAGAGGCTGGGGTGTATGATGGATCAACTGTAGAGCTCCCAAACTCTCCCGGGCGTCCACCAACCGCCCTCAATCCCCTCTCAGTTGCTACTTCCCGACTTCCCATAGTCCGGGTAAGTGGCTCTTCATCGGATTCCTCCTCCTCCTGCATATGAAAATCAGGGTGTATCTGAGTTGGTTCGGGTTCTCCCTGGCCATCTCCTCCATGGCCATCTCCTCCCTGGCCATCTCCTCCCTGATCAGAATCATGATCATCATCGGAGTCATCGGAGGGCAGAGCAACTTGCTCCACATCCGAATCACTTTCCTCGTGGCGCCACTTCCTTTTTGCTGGCGCTACATAATCATTGCGGGCCAGATGCCCAAATAGTCGCCTGAGAGGGGGTTTCACCTGCTTCCCCCTGTACACCTTCATCCTGCCTAAGGTGGTATCATCCATCACCTCAAGCACCACTGCATCCTCCTTCTCCTTTGGCAGCATAGGTAGCTTCTGGTCAATGATCGTCTGCATGAAGCGAGGGTACATGCTGAAGCTCTCTTTGCCCTTCACTTCGATGTTCTCCATTAAATAAGTGAAGATCATCCGCGAGAAGCTGAACGGATGGTTCAGCACTAGTGCAACATATGCGCTCTGCATCTGCTCAGACAGCTCATCAAAGCCTCCCTTCCTCGAGGCAATGCACCTTAGCAGCACGTGGGCTAAGTACTTGAATTGGGGGCACAGGTTGCTCTTGTTGAGCATACCTACGTTGATATCCCCAGAGTACTTTGCCCTCAGAAAGCACCCTCGAACTGTCATAGGGTGTAGACGTGTGGGGTAGTCACCATCATCCCCAAACTCTTAAGACTGTCCGGAGATCTTCCTCAGAGATCTCTATGGAATGACCAAAAATGGTGCTCCTGATACGGTAGGGCTTTATGGATCTGTCCACCACAACGCTTTCCCAGAAAGCCTGCTGGACTGAACGATATGGTATGCATGGAGTAGAAATAGCTCAGAAGATCCTCGATCTCCGTAAGAAAGTAATGATGTCCGAGAACTCCGCCGCGTTCCGGGAGGTCAGATCCAGATGAGCACAAATGTTATGCTTTGTGCTGATAGTCCAGCGACTCGCCATCTGTTACACATTGTTGATAAACGTTAGTGCATGTTGAGGATAGCTACTTTCAGTCAAAGAACTTTATACTTAGGTTTAATAGTGTGACTGAACAAACGACTGAGTTTCAGTCGTACGATTGAACTGTGCGACTGAGATTTAGTCAAACGATTGAGTTCATACGTACAACTGAGTCATGCGATTGGACTCAGTCGCATGTCTTCTCATACGTGTATCTCAATCATGCACCTGAACTCATTCGCATGGTTCAGTCGTACGATTGAGTCATTCGTTCATCTTAGTCGGACGATTGAGCCAATTGGACAGTTCAGTCGTACGATTTAAGTTCATCAGCATGACCAGTCGTCTACTCGACTGTTTGTCCATTCAAATTCTTGTTTTGAGCAATACTAAGTGTTAAACATCAAAATTATGCTCATTACAATCAGAACCAACCGATTAAGCCTATTTTAAGTTTTGTTTGAACTTATCGCTTAGTTTGTGTGGTTTATTTATGCCTTTTGATTTCGGTTACTGTTGGGTCAAAATTTAAGAGATTTGTGATGTCATTGATCGGTTTTAATGATGAAACACCACGAATATTACCTGTATAAGCACAAATGAACGTCAGAACACACAAATAGATGGTAAATTTGAATCAAACAAAATTATGCCAGCGGTTCGTTAGGTCGTACGTATAGAGAGAGGCGATTTGGGTGAATGAGCGACTGAGGTCGATTCGACCTGTATATATACTAGGGCAAATCCCGGTCGGGCGACTGAGCCGAGTCGCATAGGTCAGTCGTACGATTGAGTCTAGTCGCCTGAGTGAGTCGTGCGACTGAGATTCAATTGTACGATTCACCTAATCGTTCATCTCCAATCGTACGATTGTTGTTCATTCGAACGACTGTGACAGTTGGTACCCTTCAATCGTGTGCTTGGACTCATTCGCATTGTCCATTTGTACGATCTGACTCATTCTTATGTTTCAATCGTACGACTGGACCATACTTATGGTTCAGTCATGCGACTGGTCCATAATTGTCATCATTTGACCATTTTATCATTATGACCCTTAGTTCCATTTAACGGTAGATAAAACATTATGAGCAATTTGATCATCGCACACATGACCATTTTAACAAAAATAGTTTGATCACCTCAGATGTGATCCATTTATCCACCTGATCATCTCAGATATGATCCATTTAACCAACCGATCACCTCAGACGTGATCCATTTATCCAACTGATCACCTCAGACGTGATCCTTTTATCCTTTCAGAAACAATTTGTTTAAATAAACGTTAAGCTCATTTGGTGATGTTAACAGAGAACATACTGCACAGTCCGACATTGACACATTAAACATATAACTTGAAAATTTTAAACTACTAACAAAATAAAACCTCTTTTTGTGATTTTTGTTAGGTCGGGTTAGTGTAGCCTATTAACATTGACATCATATCAAGAACAGACTCATATGGAATCAGACAGGCATAAACAACATTATTTGGAATCTTTTATATGTATTTAACTTTAAACCCTTGCATGAATTACATATCACAGTTATTCACTTATCTAAGACTTCTAAGATCTAACTGGGAATCATGCTTGACATGATAAGTAACACCCATTGATTTTGAGCATCAGGCAATGCAGCCACGACGATTGTCAGTATACTTGTCCATTAAAATCCATACACAGACTTTTGACACGCATCAGTGATTAATTAGATGAATTAGGTCAACAAATATTTGTGTGTTCCACAGGTATATGGTAATCAATCTTCTTCAGGAGATTTTTGAGCGGTCTGGGGACTTAGAAGATTTAGTTCTAAGAATTTTGAAAGAGATGCTAAGCCTCAGGTCAGTGCCATCGCACAGTAGAGAGGCGCAAACAGCAATGAATTCTTAGAACGGATAGGTTATGCTAAACCTCAGGTCAGTGCCATCGCACAACAGAGAGGCGCAATACCTATCTTCTTCTTAGAGCATTATATTAGAATATACATTGTTTTCACTGACATTTGTCATCTTTTGCTCTGTTTTTCAGGTCTTTGCTCACATTTGTGGCATTTGCTTGCTCCTCACCCCTTATTGGAAATTGATTGATTGTGCAAACCAGGGATACCATGACAACCCACAACTTGTTGAATTATTTATGTTTAAGCCAAATCACTGATGAGGTCTACTTATCTATTGTGTTGAATCTACCGACACATCGTACAATGCACTGGCACCACCCTAGATCTACTTTCTCCGGGTAGTTACAGTACCAACCAAGCGTACTATCATTTTTCCAATATGTTAGACCTAGACTTCTCTGATTTGTAATTTTCTGTGATTTAATTAACCTAGCAAAACATAAAATCCTTTTGGTGTTCCAAGTAACACGACACCTGTGTACTATCACTTTCCATTTTATTGAGTCACATTTCCTGTCTTTTGTCTTTGTCTTTTCAGCTTAACTGTCCTTCCCCCCTTTGTTCATTTCCAGTTGTGCCTGAAGTTGAGGGTTTCTGATCAGCACCCGAAGACATAGTCTTAACTACTGTGTCTGGATCACTGACCAGAGGAGTTGTCACCACATGATCTTTAATTGGATTGTTATTGATTGGATGTTGTTTGGTGTTCAAAAGAGTCTCATGTGGTGGGGGCACAACTTTATAACCCAAACCCTCCCCGTTGTTGCGTTCCTTAACCAAGTTTTTCAAAATATGCGAGGAGCTCGCAAGACTATGAAGTTTTTGTTTTAAAGACTCATTTTCAACTAGTAAAACTGCTTTATCCTTTTTAGTTTCTTCAATGGTCTTTAAATAGAATTTAATATCATTCTCTTGGTTGAAGGCAACAACTTCAGTCTCTTTTAGTTGTTTCTTTAATGCCTCAACCTTTTCTTTGTAACTGATTTCATTCTGTTTTAAAACTTTGTTAGCCTCTGTGCATAATTTTAATTCATTTTCTAAGTTATCATTATGATCTAATAACCTAGCAAATTTTAAGTCAATGTTTTCCATAAATTTTTCACATTCAACACACGCATGTTTAGCAAACAGATCATCTTTTGATTCTACCTGTGCAGATGTGGACGTTCCGGCCATGAAAGCATTTTGAGACTGTGGTTGTGCTTCAGATTCAGCATTCAGCTCATTCTCTATGATTTGGTTAATAGCAGCTAAAGTCTCTTCCATTTTAGCAGTATCAATCTCAGCTGAGCTCTCCCCCTCACTTGCTGAGTCTTCATTCAAATCTTCAACTGATGCTATGTTGGCTTCATTGTCAGATAAGAATCGGAAAGACCAATCCTGTCCTTCATTACCTTGAGCAACCATAGCTTTGGAGTCACTGCCTGTTGGAACTGTCTTTTTCTCCTTATCTTGTTTATTGAAAGATGAGAATGGATTCCCGTTGCCAGTCTTCTTTGGTTTTACACATTCCCTCTTAAAATGACCTTTTTCTCCACAGTTGAAGCAAGTGACTTTGGACTTGTCAAAACCAAATGTAGTATCTTTGGTAGCCACTAGATTCTATCCTGTCTTTTTCACAAACTTCTTAGCTCGTCGCACAGCACTTGCTAGAGCCCACATTATGTCCATACGCTCCAACTCGTTCTCATCTACCTGCTCGTAGTCTTCATCAGCCAGGTGGCAGTTTCCAATCTTCCCTGCCACTAAACCATCATAGGAATGAACTACCGCAGCAAGTAGATCTATGTGTTCCTTTGCAACCTCTACAGTTACTTTTCCTAAATTTTCAGTCATTAACTTCGTTGATTGGGTAACTATAGGACTTTGTAGAACCCCAGATGCACCATGTGACTCACTAGCAGATGATGAGCCTTGATTAGCTGATGTTGATGTATTTGACACAAAAGCAGTTTGCAGAGGAGCACTGGAGGCTTTGGAAGTAGAAGTAGAAGTAGGAGTAACATTGTAGAGTGATGGATCTTGAGTGTAAGCTCCTTTCTTTGTTCTATACTTGTGTCGAACCTCTTCCTCTCTCAGTTTCAGAATGAAGTCATTAATATCCAATGTCTCCAAAACTGAGTTATAGCGTAAAGTGGAAATAAAGGAATCCCACTTCTCTGGTAGACCCTCAGCCAAGTTTGTAACTTTATCTTCTTTAGACGTCTTAACCCATGAGTGTGAAGTTCACTCATCAAATGGTAGAAGCGATCAATGATCTCATCCAAGCTTTCATTCCCAATAGACGAGAAATTGTAAAACTCATTCTTCAATGCTTTAGCCTTCAATGACTTAAGTGTTGAATTTCTATCGCATCTCTTCTCAAGAGCGTCCCATAACTTTTTGATCTGTTTGTGCTCTGAGTATTGATGAAAGATGTCTTTGGGAATCGACTCTGTCAATATTGCATAAGCCTTCTTTTCAGCATTATAGGCAACCTTTTGTGCATCACTTAGTCCACTTAAATTCAACGGTATCCCATCAGCACCAATGGGCATGTTATATCCAGTCTCAATCGAGTTCCACAAATTGGTATCCACACCATTTAGATGAATTTCAAATCTTTGTTTCCACTGAGGAAATTCATCAATAGACAGTAGTTTAGGTGGTTTATTGTTGTTTCCAATTTCATTTTCTAGTAACAGAAGGTTCTAGATCCTAGAGTCCTTTCCAGCTGAGAAGGCAAAATTTTAGGAGTCCATTTTGTCTTAGTTTAAACTTGAAAAGTGAACTGTTTGGGCGACTGGAGTGTGCGACTGAGAGGCGACCGACACAAACAGTGTGCGATTGAAATCAATCGGACGACTGGAAGGCGATTGTGACACTTGAGTGACTGAACAGACCGACTGACTCAACCAGGCGACTGAACAAGCGACTGAGTTCAATCGTACGATTGAACTGGGCGACTAGACTTCAGTCGTATGATTGAGATAATCATGCGACTGAGACTGCTGAAATCGAGGTTTCTCACAAACTTTGACCTAAAACGCAAGTTTTTACACCCTTGACGGCTGAAATTCGAAAAAGATTGAATTTTCAGAACATGCACACGTAAAAACTTGATTTTTGAGCAGGAAGAACGAATCTTTTCGCTAAAAACGTAAACTTTTACACGAAAAACGATTGAATCCATGAAGAATCAAGAGCCAAAGTTCTGATACCACTTGTTAAGATCGTGTACGGACGGAGTACTAACTGATTCTTCGTTATACCGGATCAAATAGTGCGGAATCCTATTTGATTGGTGATCCAATCAGGGAAAACGTTAACAAGATCAAACCTAACAATTAGAAAACGTTAAGAACGAACTAGGAATGATCTGAAATGTTTTGTGAAGTTGGAAGGGACGAACAGGGCGCTCTGGGTCGACTAGGGTTGCAAAAATTCGAAGTGTCCCTTTTTCCACGAATTAAGTGGTATTTGTAGGTTACAGCTCTCATTCGTACGACTGAGCCAAGCGACTGGCTCAGTCGTGCGACTGAGTCATATGATTGGTTCATTCGGACGAATGAGTCAGTCTTATGACTCAATCATACGATTGACTCAATCACCTGGTTCAGTCGTGCGATTGGCCCATTCGCATGGTCCAATCGTACTACTAAATTAGGATACTTAGTTAAACATATTCTTGAACCTTTAATGGTTCAGAACTATGTCTAACAACTGTAAACCTATATAACATTGTCATATATATGTGTAACAACTAATAATATAAATAGATATAACATTGTGAATCCAAGGATCGCGATTCAGGAATTATCAGTATTAAAATAAATCAATTTAATGATCGCGGAATTATCACTAATTGACGTTTAATTGTTTGTAATGATTAATGATGAACACAACCACAGAAACACAATAAATGCGAAATCAATAATAATTCAAATGTATTTCATTAACTATAATGTAATGATTACAAAAGAATAATAATGAATGACTATGAACAACGAATTCAGTGAATCGAATGATGTTTGATGTTGATGTGACGGCAGTTAGGGTTGCACAATGGTGTAACTCGATAGCCGTAATATTGATTGATTGTGTTCCCCGAGATGTGAAACCTAGGACTCATATTTATAGAGGATTTGAGTCGGCTAAGGAAACACCGGATCTCTCGGGATTTGTTATTGATTGTGTTGACTTGTTTGACTTTGTATTTACAATCGCACAAGTATAATGTTCTTCCGCAGGAGTCTTGTCGTCCGCAGCTCTTTTGTTCTTCCGTAGATGATTGGTCTTCCGTAGCAAAGTTGATCTTCCGTAGGAAATCCTTCTTCCGTAGGAGTCTTCACTTCACAGTACTTGATCATCCGCAGGAACATGTACTAGGTCTTTTTGTCTTGTAAGAAACATATCTACGGATTAACAAAGTTGTTCATCCATAGATGTTTCTTACACTTGGTTAATTTCCTAAATCCGTCCAAGTATATTGTTTTTCCCTGTCAAGTCACAAATCAACACACATATATATATGGGGTTAACCTATAGATTCAATGCACATATATATATATATTGACTATTACAAGTGTTAATTACAAGACTTGATACAAGTACTAAGCCTATAAAAAATGATCTAGCCCTATACAATCTAGATCTAACAATACTCCCCCTTAGGCTTAGCTCCTTGTAATCAGTCTTTCAAAACTGCTAGCTCCTTGACTCTTGATATGATTTTGTTGTAGAAGTAAGATACAACTGCCTTTTGATCATCATACTTGTATTTGATCTCCATTTTACTGATCTTCTTCAGAGTCTCGAAGCCATGTCCCAGAACATCCTCCTCTGTAGTGAGAGTCTCCAAGACTCTGTCATTCTTCACTACTTCAAGTTCATCTTGTTCAGAGAGGCGAAGTTCTGTGACTTCATCATACTCTGTTCTCTTCAGCAAGCCTGCATTGTGTCTGCGTCATTTGTAGGCCTTTGCATGAAGTTTGTCAATCACTTGTATCATGTGAACATGCAGGAACAGATCATTTTGAGCTGCTTCATCATTCAGCTTCGGAAAGAATTTGTCATGAAGGTAGGAAGTGTAGCTTGGATGAAGCAACTTGATTTCCACAGGATCAAAGATCCTGATCTTTTCAGCTCGTTTGTCCTCTCTACATATCCCCATTCAGTGATAGGGAGTGTGTATTGAGTCCCTTCAATATGCTTGATGGCTGCTGAGGTTCTCTTGTTGTAACCAACCCTCTTTAGGAATTCATCATCTACTAATTCAGAGGCATTGGACTTGTATCTTTTCAGTCCTTGACTTGTTCTTCTGTGCTCTTCATCATCTCTCTTAGAACCTATCATCACATCATCTTTGAACCTTGTTTTCAGTTGACCCACTCTGCTTGAGAAGTCCCTGCCTCTCGGATGTATTGGATAATTTGTCATGGTAAGGCTTTGCAGGTCCTTTAGATCATTCTTAGGAAGGCAGAGAACTGAAAACACATCATGGAAGTATTCAACTCTTCCTGATGTCCTTTTGATCACTACACAATCCCACTCTTGATCATATTTCCACGCCATGATCTTGTTTTCTTCAGCTGAGTTGGGAGTTGTGAGGTGATTAACCAACTGAATCAGAGTGGACTTCTGATCAGTTATTTCTCTAACAGTGGTACCAAGGGGCCATACTTTGCCTGGGATGACTTCCCTTGGTTCCCTGATGAGCTCATCTTTTGCTTTATGCTGATCCTTGGGTTCCACAGTTATTGGATCAGCTGATAGTTTGATTTGTTTGTCATCAGTTGGATGAGGAGCTGTGGTTCTGAATTTCACACCTGTTTCCAATTCCACCTTCATTACATGCTCCATCATCCTTCGCAGTTCTCCAGTGGTTCTACCTTTAAGCTCATGAGATTTGTAGTTGTGGCCCTGTAACCAGCAAGTCATATTGTACTTGGTAAGTTTGGCTGTGTCACAGTGGCCCAGATCCTTCTTTATCTTCTCCAATGACTGAAAGGTTGTAAAGGCTTCATAATCACAGTTTGGGATTTTGAACCTTGCAAACTCAAACTCTTTCAGAGCATTCTTCATTTCAGAAGTGTTCATCCTCTCAACCATGTCATATGGAAAACCATGGTTGATGAGGGTCATAAACATGCTAGAATCAGGCCTCTCTTCCATGATGTCTGCTGTTGTTAGAAGGTCATCGGCCTTTCCACCCTTTTCACTAGTGGGGGACTCCATTCTAGTCAGTTCCTCCCACTCTTTCTCACTATCATCATCATCCCCGGATGATACCTTCACAGTAGACACATCTACTGGAGGTGTAGGTGCAGGGGATGCAAGTTTTGGTTTCTTTGGAGAGCTTTCATCTTCATGTTTCTTTTGAGTTGCTCCCATGTATTTTCTTTTCCGGGTGTATGAAATCATTTGCTTAGCAGCTTCACCCGATTGTTTTGGTTGATCAGTACTTGGGGCTTCTTTTGTTTGCAGAGCAGATATCTTCTTTTTCAGCTCTTCTATTTCTGCATCTTTCTTTTGATCAGTTCAGCTTTATCATTTTGCTCAGTCTTCAAAGAAGCCTCCAGCTCTTTTTCTCTGTCCAACAATGCATCAATAACTTCATTGTTACTTAGTGCATCTTCTCTCAGCTGTTTTAGTCTAGCATCTTTCTTCATCAGCTCTTCATCCTTTTCTTTGATTACACCTTTTAGCTCTTGAATTCTTTCTTTTTGCTTATTTGATTTGAGTACCAACTTGTTGTACTCAGCAACCAAATAGCTTTTGCTGACAGGAATGTCTTTATCACTTAAATCATCTTCATGGTATGCAATGACATCCTCAGCAGATCCTTGTGCTTCCCCGTGCTCATCAGCAATTTGTTCATCTTTCAATGAGGATATGGGCTCAGTATGTGCTGATGCAGCTTGTTCTTCTGTGTGTGTGGGTGATAAAGGAACAGTACTGGCTTGAGATAATATCTCTATGTCTCCTGAGTGTACAGACTCAGTTATCTCAAATGGTTCAGTGCCAACATTTTCCGGTGATGCATGTTTTGGGATTCTGGTAGTGGTAGTACAGGGGATTGAGCTTGAAGTGGAGAGAAAGGTTGAGTGTGATGTGATGATGACTGAGAAGGTGATGATGATTGTTGTTTGGCTGGAGATGTTGGCTCAGTGCTTTTGGTGGATGATGATGATATTAGCAGAGGTGATTGATGTTGATGATGAATTGGGGAGGTTGGTTGGGTGTTCAAGCTTGTTGGTGATTGTGATTGTTGAGGGGGTGTTTGGCTAGGTGTATGATGTTGGAGTGGTGAAGTTTGGGTTGATGAGTGGTGTTGGTGTGGTGGTGTTTGGAGTGGTGAGTGAGATGCTTGTACAGAATCAGCAGATGACTCTGCTTCATCTGCCCAAGCCAACTCTTATGGAAGGTCTGCTTGGGGATCTAATACATGTGCAAACATTGGCATATCTTGACCCTGATACTTTCCACTAAGCTTGTTTAGCACAGATTTGCTCAAGTGTGCTTGAACAAATACATCGCCAACTCTGTCCAACCCTGGTAGTTCTGAGTTGATCACCAGTTGCAGGAATCTCGGGAACATGTACATCTTGTCATTCTTCTGCAGTTTGACTTGTTCACTCAGACAATTGAAGATGTATTTTGCGTAATTATAAATTCTCCCCTCGAATATCCCAATGATCCCAGATGATATGTGCCTGGAGAATCTGTCGAGTCCCGACTTCCTGTTTGACATGCATTTCAGGTAGGTGTGGCACAAGAATCGGTATGGTTTACACAGCCTACCCTTTTTGATTTCCCCTTTCTCATAATCACCATCATACCCCATCAGATTGAATATTTTCTCAATGTATTCATTCTCGAATACATCGGGGTGACCTATCTCTCTATCACCCAGTTCCAAGCATCTTCGTAAGGTGCTTTCAGTGATTCGTAGACGTTTGTTTCGAATCTTAGCCATAATCACTTCCTTATCACCTTGTTCTTCAACTCGTGCAGAGCTCCAGAAATCGATTACATGCGCCTGATGGATCACAGGCTCAGCCGTCAAGGCGTAGAAGAGCCTTGATCATCGGAGATATCTTATGATATCTCGACATCCTTCCGCCGCCGGATCATCAGCGTTTAAGAACGCGCACACATTATGTTCTTTAGCAAATCTATTATCCATCTGTATAGAAAATCAAGTTAGAAAACATGCAGTTGAATCGTTTGAATGTCAATAACCAATTAATCAGTTTCATACTGATGTTTAAGACATGATTTACCTTTGCAATAACAGTAATTGATTACAGGATAATGTTAATGATGTGTTCTTGGAACGAATATTTTGAAATTTGAAAAAGAGGGAAAATGGGCGATTTTCTAGGTTAAAAGTGAAAAAGTGCTCTGTAAAAATATCAGAAACCTTATTTATAGGCGAACACATTAATTTCTTTTATTAATTATGTTGGGCCCACTCCCATTCATTCCTATCCGCATACCAAGTTTGTTTAGAATGCATTATTTCTTCCGCAGAACATCTGCGGAACCTTGACATTGCGGATGTCAACATCTGCAGAACCTATCTGCTGATGTCAACATCTGCGGAACCTTACATCTGCGGATGTCTTAACATCTGTGGATGTAAAAGTTCAATGCATTTGTTTTGCTGCTGAATCAGAAATCACATAATACTTCTACGGAAGAGAGGTATTACTGAAACTTCTGCGGAACATAAAAGTTTTTTTTAAAACTTTAAATGTATGATATCTACTGAGTAGAATCAAATGTTGATGTTGGACATTGTTGACTTTATTTGCATGGCAATTAAGCACAGGAAAGCAAGTTTCCTGTATCTTGCATTCAAGATAGTGCTCAAGTTCCAATTCCTTCAAAGTAATTCAGATCAATTATCAGCTTTTATTGTTTTTCATGCATGAACTACTCCCCCTAAATTTGTGATTAATGTGAGACTGTTACATTTATCATAAATTTAAGTTGTAAACAGGCATGACAGGCATATGACAGTCTAAATGAGAGAAAGTCAGTTGAGATAACAATTAAACATCTGACAAACAGTTACATGCATGCATATATATAAAGAGGGATCATACTATAACTTGGCTTCTGCTGAAGTTGATTAGTTGCTTTAACACATACCTGATTGCAAGTATATAGATCCACTTAAATTCAAACATGAGTATTGTATCAACTAGGCATGCTATTTATCATGTTGTGAAGTTTGTTAATCAGTAGCAATCATGAGTCACATTCAAGTATCATTAGAGTATGTCTTCAGTAAGTGAGGCAAATCACTACATTCCACTTTTAATGACTATGTACATTAAGTTATAAGTTCTACCTTGAGACATATGACAGTCTCATGAATGCTTTGATGTTGAAGCTCTTTGACTTGATGTACAATGGATCACAAGTGATTCCTTTTTAGAGCTGAAATATGATCTTCATAGTCACCAGGTCTTTACTTTCGTAAAACAGAGGTGAACTTTAACCCAGGTCTTTGTTTACACAAAACAGAGGGAGAATGAAGATCACACTTGTTAATCACATTCCCAGGTCTTTGTTCACACAAAACAGAGGGAATATGACTTTGCAAAGATAGAAGATTATAAGGTATTTTACATAGTGTGCTTGTGTAAGTGATTTGATCACATCAGGAGAGAACATACCTTCCTGATTCTCAAATGGAATCCTCACAGACAGTTACCTCATGCTTTTAGTTTGGCATGCTCTTAGCTTTGTTTCCACTCAAGATGAACCTACTCACATATCAGTATGATATAAGTCAGATTGGGGTTTTGGTTAATAGCCAAGTATAGTCTACTATCATTTCCCTAATATAATGCATGTATAGATGTTCTATCAGACACTTAAGTTATCCTTAATGATTACTCTGCACAAAGTCAGTCATATGCTTTTGTTGATTTATTCTAAGTTAATCATCCCCAAAGATTCTATCAGAAAATTAAATCTAACAGAATCAAATGCTTTAGTGAACAGATCAGCAAGCTGATTGGTTGTGTCTACTTTGACTAACTTGATGAGACCCTTTTCAGAGCAATCTCTCAGAAAATGGTATCTGATTTCAATATGTTTTGTTTTACTATGTTGCACTGGGTTAGCAGTTGTTGGTACACATGTCCCTAGTTCTAGTCTAGTGAAATCAAATGTAATAGACTTCTATCTTGTAACATATATGTAAGGTATAATCATTGTAATGAAAACTCTTCTATGAATGTTTGCTTGATTGCTTAATGTCATATCTATTATTATTGTTTGTTGTTATACGCATAATATGACCATGTTATATAGGTTTACAGTTGTGAGACACAGTTCTGAATCATTAAAGGTTCAAGAATGTGTTTGACTAAGAATCTTATTCAGTCGCATGACTGAACCATGCGAATGGTTCAATCGCACGGTTGAACTAGGAGATTGAGTCAATCGCACGGTTGAGTCATCAGACTGACTCAAGCGTACGAATGAATCAATCGTATTACTCAATCGCACGACTGATCCAGTCGCAAGGCTCAGTCGCACGAATGAGATCTGTAACCTATAAATACAACTTAATTCGTGGAAAAACATAACACTTCGAATATTCATAACCCTAGTCGACCCAGAGCGCCCTGTTCGTCTACTCCAACTTCACAGAACATCTGAGATCATTCCTAATCCATTCTTAACGTTTTCTAATCGTTAGGATTGATCTTGATTTCGTTCTCCCTGATTGGATCGCCAATCAAATAGGATTCCGTACTATTTGATCTGGTATAACTTAGAATCAGTTAGTATTCCGTACATACACGGTCCTAACAAGTGGTATCAGAGCATAGGCTCTTGATTCTTCGTTGATTCAATCGTTTTTGTGAAAAAAGTCTACGTTTTTACGCGAAAAGATCCATTCTTTCCGCTAAAAATCGAGTCTTTACGTGTGCATGTTCTGAAAAATTAGTGTTTTTTTGAGCTTCAGCCGTCTAGGGTGCAAATACTTGCGTTCTAGGTCAAAGTGTTCAAAAATCATGTTTACAGCCGACCCAGTCGCACGATTATCTCAATCGTACGACTGAACCCATTCGCCCAGGTCTTTCGCACGTTTGAGTCAGTCGCCAGTCCAATCACCCGATTGAATCAGTCGTTCAGCCAATCACCCGATTGAGTCAATCGCCAACTCCAGTCGCCCAGCTGAGTCGTTCGGTCTGTTCAGTCGCCTAAGTATCTCAGCCGCCTGTTCAATCGTACATTTGGGTCCAATCGCATACAGCTAGTGTCAGTCGCATCCCAGTCGTACAGCTCAATCGCATTAGCAGTTTAATTCACAAGTTAATTAATTAAAGTATGGACTCAGAAAATTATGCCATGTCAGCTGGAAAGGATTCGAGGATACAGAACTTGTTGTTACTGGAGAATGAAATAGGGAACCATAACAAGCCACCTAAACTATTGACTATAGAGGACTTTCCACAATGGAGACAACGTTTTGAGATTTATCTTAATGGCGTGGATACCAACTTATGGAACTCTATTGAGGTTGGTTATAAGATACCCGTGGGGGCTGATGGTGTTCCTTTGACTTTGAGTGGACTCACGGATACCCAGAAGGTTCCCTACAATGCAGAGAAGAAGGCCTATGCTATTTTGACTCAGTCCATTCCCAAGCCCATTTTTCACCAATACTCAAAGCACAAGCAAAGTAAAAAACTGATGGAAGTTCTTGAGAAGAGGTATGATGGAAATTCTAATTTAAAGGCACTGAAAGGTAAAGCGTTGAAGAAGGAGTTTGATAACTTCTCAGCTATTGGGAATGAAAGCTTGGATGAAATCATCGATCGTTTCTATCATCTGATGAGTGAACTTCACACTCATGGTGTTAAGACATCAATGGAAGACAAAGTTTTAAGCTTGGCAGATGGTCTACCTGATAAGTGGGATTCATTCATTTCCACTCTGCGATACAACTCAGTTTTAGAAACCTTGGATATAAATGACTTTATTCTAAAACTGAAAGAGGAAGAAGTGCGAAACAAGTACAAGGCAAAGAAGGGTTCTTATGCTCAAGACCCCTCACTCTACAATGTCACTCCTACTTCCACACCTGCTGCAAAGTCTTCCGGTGCTCCTCTGCAAACAGCCTTCGTGTCCAATGCATCTCCAATTGCTGAACAAGGCTCATCATATGCAAATGAGTCTCATGGTGCATCTGGAGTTATTCAAAGTCCCATTGTTACTCAGTCTGCAAAGTTGACTACAGAAAATCTGGGAAAAGTAACAGTGGAGGTTGCTAAAGAGCACATGGATCTACTTGCTGCTGTTGTGCACTCTTATGATGGTTTGGTGGCGGGCAAGATTGGTAATTGCCATCTTACTGATGAAGATTACGAGTAAGTCGATGAGAATGAGCTGGAAAGAATGGACATTATGTGGGCTCTTGCAAGTGCTGTCCGAAGAGCCAAGAAATTTGTAAAGAAAACAGGGCAAAATCTCGGGCTACTAAAGATACAACCTTTGGTTTTGACAAGTCTAAAGTCACGTGCTTCAATTGTGGAGAAAAGGGCCACTTTAAAAGGGAGTGTTCGAAGCCTAAGAAGACTAGGAACGGGAATCCATTTTCTTCGTTCCACAGGCAAGATAAAGACAAGAAAACAACGTCCACGGGAAGTGATTCTAAAGCTATGGTAGCACAAGGAGATGAAGGACAAGACTGGTCCTTTTGATTCGTGTCTGATGAAGCTAACATAGCGTCTGTGGAGGACTTGAACGAAGACTCAGCAAGTGAAGGGGAAAGCTTAGCTGAGGTTGATACTGCTGATTTGGAAGAGACGTTTGATGTTGTTGATGAAATTGTCCAGAATGAGTTGAATTCAGAATCGGAAGCTCAACTTACGTCTCAGAATGCTTTCATGGCTGGCACGTCGACATCTACACAGGTACAATCTAAAGATGAATTATTTGATAAACATGCTTGTGTTGAATGTGATAAATTTAGGGAAAGCATTGATCTAAAATTTGCTAGGTTGTTAGAACACAACGATAACTTGGTAAATGACTTAAAACTGTGCTCAGAAGCTAATCGTGTCTTAAAACAAAATGAGACCAGTTATAAGGAGAAGTTAGATGCGTTGCAGAAGCAACTAAAGGAAACTGAAGTTGTTGTCTTTAATCAAGAAAATGACATTAAATACTATTTAAAGACCATTGAGGAGACTAAAAAGGACAAAGCGGTTTTACAAGTAGAAAATGAGTCTTTGAAACAAAAACTACATAGTTTAGCGAGTTCTTCGCACATTTTAAAAAACTTGGTTAAAGAACGCAACAATGGGGAGGGATTGGGTTACAAGGTAGTTCCACCACCACCTGAGATCCTTTTGAACACAAAACAACGTCCAATCAATAACAACCCAATTAAGGATCATGTGGTGACAACTCCTCTAATTAGTGATCCGGACACAGCAGTTAAGCCTGCTTCTCCGGATGGTGATCAGAAAACCTCAGCATCAAGCAAGGTAAATACTGAGAAAAGGGTGGAAGCAAATGTCAAAACATCTCTTGGTTTGGCATCAAAATCAAATGTTACACAATCTAAGACATCTAAAACCACTCAAATTAAATCAGTTAAAAGAGATAATATTCACCCTCAAAGACAAATTAATCAAAATATTAAACAAGTTAAGTTTGTCAAAGAGAGTGAATGTTCAAAGACTGAGACCAAAAGGCCCATTCCTGAGGTTTACTCCCCACCCTACAAGAGATCTCCTAGTCCATTTGAAAGGAGATCCTGCTACTCTTGTGGGAAACGAGGACATATCTCTTCAAACTGTCCTCGTTATCAGACACCTAGGACTAAGATTGGATTAGATCACGATGTCAATCTGGTTCCAAAACAGAGATCTAAGACTCCAGTTAGGTCTAACACACCTGCTAGGTCTTATACCTCTCCTCCTCACCACAGACAACATAGACAAGTAACTGGCAAGTCTGTGATGCCTGAGGTGAAACCAGTTTTGGAACCTAAACCAAAGATACAAACTGTAAATCAATCACATGTCTACCACAAACAATCTTTCAATAAAGATGGTATGTGGAAGCCTAGATCATCTGAAGTGTCTGATAGCAAGGACAAGTTGAAGGTTGATGTCCCACCAACTGACAAAGGACAGTGGGTCGAGTTCATCATGTGTGATGCCTCTGGGAAACCCAAGCCAGTCAAGGCTTGGGTCCCCCTCCTTAACTGATTGTTTACAATTATGTGCAGGTTGTCCGCTACAGTGCTTCAACAAATACATGGATTGTGGATAGCGGAGCTTCCAGGAACATGACAGGAAACAAGTCTCTCCTTTTAATGTCAAACAAATTAAAGGGGGACATGTTTCTTTTGCTGGGAACAAAGGAGGATACATTACTGCTCAAGGCGAAGTAGGTAATGAGAAGGTAAAGTTTGATAAAGTAAATTTTGTTCAACAACTAGAAAACAATTTACTTTCAGTGTCTCAGATATGTGACAAGGGCTTCAAAGTTGTGTTTGATAACCGAAAATGTTACATACTGAAAAAGGAGATGGAAATTCAAGAGAAGCAGATTTTGATGTCAGCATCCAGGTACAATGACCTATATGTCTTGGATATGTCTAATGTTTCTACCTCTGAGTCTACAGATCAATGTTTTCTATCAAAAGCGACAGAGAAGGAATCCATCTCATGGCACAGAAGGATGGGACACATCAATCACAGGAAGATGAATCATCTGATTCACAACAACCTAGTTGAAGGAGTTACAGTAAAGAACTTCCAACTTCCTGATTTTTGTATCTCATGCAAGAAGGGGAAGCAGACCAGGAAATCTCACAAGACCAAACACGTCAACTCAATTGAGATGCCCCTGGAGTTGCTACACATGGATCTCTTTGGTCCAGTCAACACAAAGAGTATAGCAGGAGACTGGTACTGCTTTGTAGTCACAGATGACTACTCAAGATTCACTTGGGTGATGTTTCTGAAAGCTAAATCAAAACGTTTGAATCATTCAAGGTGCTCGTCACGACACTGGAGTCACTCTACAACCTGAAGGTGAGGAAAATTCGTTCCGACAATGGCACAGAGTTCAAAAATCAGTGGATGGATGCTTTCTGTAAGGAAAAGGGGATTGTTCATCAGTTCACTTCTGCTTACACGCCACAGATGAATGGAGTTGCAGAACGAAAGAATCGGAGCTTAATTGAGACTGCGCGAACCATGTTAGCTGATTCAAAGCTCCCAGTTCAGTTCTGGAATGAGGCAGTTGCAAATGCCTGCTACACGCTTAATCGTGTGTTAGTAGTCAAAAGGCATGGCAAGACTTGTTATGAGCTACTTCAGAAGAGAAAGCCAAATTTGGAGTATCTGGAACCATTTGGAGCTCCATGTACATTGCTGAAGAAGACTCAGGATGGCAAGTTCAGCGAGAAGGCTGATCAAGGACTATTCTTAGGATACAGCATCCCAGATAAGAGAGTTTACAATAACTCGACAGGTCAGGTAGAGGTGTGGTGCAACGTGGATGTTCAGAGATACATCACCCCTCCTGCTGAAAAAGGTCCATCATCATTCTTCGATTATGATGGCTTTTTCAAATCCTTCAATCTTCCACAGCTTGATTCGGAGGATGAGGTTGCTACCCAGATATGTATGATGTTCTTACCTCACTGAATCTGGATTCAAGCAACATCACAGCTACTGATGGTGCCTCAAGTTCTTCGACTCCTGCTCATGACGAGAGTGATGATTCATCTGGTGATGAAGAAGCAGCTGATCCTAATCCTGAGCATACAGCTAATCAACAAAGTGCGTCATCAGCTGCTGAACCAGCTGTGGGAAATCCGGATACTGAACCAGTAGTCACCAATCTGGGTTCTGAGGTTGTGGTTCCTACCACACCAGTGACTAGGATCAGTGTAAATCATCCCCCCACGTCTATCATTGGGGATATTCAATCCGGTGTGCAGACAAGAAATCAGCTGTACTCTGCTGATTATGCTGCAGTCATGGAGAAGGGTTATGTCAATGACGGGGCTTTCTCATGTTTTGTTTCACAAATCGAGCCTAAATATGTCAGTGACGCCCGAAAGATGAGGCCTGGGTAAATGCCATGCAAGAAGAGCTACTCCAGTTCAAGAAACTTGGAGTCTGGACACTAGTTGACAGGCCGAAAGGAGTTAAAGTGATAGGTACCAAATGGGTACTGAAGTGCAAGAAGGATGACCAAGGTGTTGTTATGAGAAACAAGGCACGGTTGGTTGTTCAAGGCTTCAGACAAGTCGAAGGAATCGACTACAATGAAGTCTTTGCTCCCGTAGGTAGGTTGGAAGCCATTCGTATCTTTCTAGCCTATGCCTCTTACATGAAGATCAAGGTGAATCAACTAGATGTTAAGAGTGCATTCTTGCATGGGGAAATCCGTGAAGAAGTATATGTCAGTCAACCCGAAGGATTCAAGATCCTTATCATCAGGACAGAGTCTACAAGTTAGACAAGGCTCTGTGTGGGCTACATCAGGCTCCTCGAGCTTGGTATGAAAAGCTCTCCACCCATCTGCTGAAGCATGGTTTTCGCAGGGGTGTAATTGACTGTACATTGTTCATCATAGAAAAGGATGGTGACTTGCTTATGGTGCAAATCTATGTGGATGACATCATCTTTGGATCTAGAAATGAAGCATTGTGCAAAGAGTTCGAATCTGTGATGAAGGCAGAGTTTGAAATGAGTGCAATGGGAGAAATGAAGTTCTTCCTGGGATTACAGGTGGATCAAACATCAACCGGCATTTTCTTACATCAGACCAAGTATGTCAGCGATATTCTAAGTCACTTTGACATGGAAAATGCGTCTGCTGCCGGTACCCCTCTCGCCACAAATCATGATGTGGCTCCTGATGAGAATGGGGATTTGGTGGATGCCACTATGTATCGTGGGATGATCAGATCTCTCATGTATCTTACTGCCTCGCGTCCGGACATCATGTATGCCACATGTTTATGTTCTAGATATCAAGCGAAGCCCAAAGTGAATCACTTGATTGGGGTGAAAAGGATTTTTCGTTATCTGAAGGGTACTCCAACACTGGGATTGTGGTATCCTCATGATGATGACTTCGAGCTTACTGCGTACAGCGATTCGGATTATGGTGGCTGCAAGATGAATTTCAAGTCAACATCAGCAGGGTGTCAATTCTTTGGAAGAGGGTTAGTCACGTGGCAATGCAAAAAGCAGACCTCGGTTGCTCTATCAACCTGTGAAGCTGAATATGTTGCTGCTGCGAGTTGCTGCTCTCAGATCATCTGGATTCAACAGCAAATACGCGACTACGGTTTGAAATTTTCTAACACTCCTATTTATGTTGATAATTCTGCTGCCATAGCTGTCACTAAAAACCCTGTTCAACACCCAAAAACAAAACACATCGGGATTAATATCATTTCATACACGATTGCTATGAAAAACAATTAATTGATGTGATTAAAATTAACACGGATTTTCAGCGCGTTGACCTTTACACCAAACCGTTTGATAAACCAAGATTTTTATATCTGCTAGAGGTCAACGGCGTTAAAAAGAAAAGCGATGTGATTGCTGAAGAAGCAGATACATAGTCCGACTCGTGTCTATTTATTATTTTCTTTTTCTTTATTTTATTTTATTTTTTACTTCCCATGTCGTATAAAATCCAAAAACATAAAAAGATTTTTTGTTTTAGAATTTTAGGGGGAGTTTATTTCAGTATGCATTTACTTAAAAAAAAAGGGGGGGGAGGTGAGTAAAGCTGAAAAGGCAAAGACAACAAAACAGGAAATGTGACTCGACAAAATGGAAGATGATAGTACACTGGCATCGAGTTATTGGAACAACAAAATGAGTTTGAGATCAAAAATGTTAATTAATTTACTGAAAATGTAAAACATCAGAGAAGTCTAAGTCTAACAAAATGGGAAAATGATAGTACGTTTGATTGTTACTGTAATTACACGGAGAAAGTTGATCTAGGGAGGTGCTAGTTCATTATATGATGTGTCAGTAGATTCAACATAATAGACAAGTAGACTTCATTGGTAAACTAAATCTAAACTAAAAGATTCAATCAACTGTGGGTTCCCATCCTATCACTGGTTAACACAATCAGTTCTTCCGATAAGGAATAACGAGCAAAAAATGCCACCAAAGGTGTGCAAATGACCACAAAAAGAGCAAAAGCACGAAAAAATGAATACTAGCGTAATCAAGCTGATAACTTATGTTGTTGGTACGCTATGTGCAAAAGAAAATATGAAATGCTCTAACAAGGAGATAGGTTGTGTGCCTCTCTGCTGTGCGATGGCATTGACCTGAGGATAAGCATAACCTATATATTCTAGACTTCATTGTTGTTTGCCGCCTCTCTGCTGTGCGATGGCACTGACCTGAGGATTGCTTCTCCTTGAAAGATCTAAGAATAGTCTCTTCTTGCAAAAATACCTAAAGACCGCTCGAAAGTTCTTTAAGGAATGCTGATTACCATATAAGTGTGGGACACACAAATGTTGTTTGAAATAATATAACTTAATACATTACCAATGTATGTAAAAGTCTGTGTATGAATTTAAAGTGGACAAGTATACTGACAATCGTCTTGAAAGCACCGACTGAAGTTGACGATCAAAGTGTGTTACGTATCATATCAAACATGATTCCCAGTTAGTACTTAGAAGTCTTAAATCAGAACAACCTGTAATATGCTATCATGAAAAGCGAAATCCGCTCAAAATGTTCCAAGTAATGTGTATATGCCTGTCTGATTCCAATTGAGTCTGTTCCTGATATAATGTCAATGCTGATAGGCTACACAAACCTGCCCTAACAAAATTCACAATTGGTATCAGAGCCGGTTACTGCTAGAATGATCTAACAATCATTCTAGCAACCCGAGCTCTTGATTTCTGGATCAAAGTTCAGATCTTGACGTTAAACCCACTTCGTGTTCATCTTGTTTTGCTCAAATCTCATTGCGTGTGATGTTTATTTGTTAAAAGTGGACTCGGAATCTTCTTCAGATCATAAAAACGAATCCGGTGGTACAATTATTGTGCTGTGTCTCGTCCAAATCATCGGATTAGGGTTTTTCAGCCTCGTGGCGGCTGCAGATCTGGTTTTTCTGCGTTCAGACCCGTTCATGCGATTGGGCCATGTGACTGGGCCTCAATCGCACAACTGAACCACTCGTACGTCCATTCGTACGAATGAACCTTCAGTCGCACGACTGAACCTTCAGTCGCACGACTGACCCTTTCGTGTACTTCAATCGCCCGACTGACCCTTTCGTGTTATCCATTCGTACTACTGAACCGTTCGGAGTGTCCATTCGCACGAATCACCCATTCGCACGTATGTCTTCATTCGTCTGTTTCAGTCGCACGAATGAGCTATGTACCAGACCAAAAAAAAAAACAAGTTCGAGGGATACCCCATTATTCGTTGGACTTCCAGAATAGGTGAATGTTGTTAGAACACGAAAGAGAGAAGAGAAGATGTCAGCTGTCGGTGCTGATTTTGTGGGGTAGTCAGGAGCATCTGACTATTTTGGGCCAATCAAGTTATATTTATCCGCACAGAGAGGATTCTCAATCTTAGGGGGAATCCATGTATAGAGAATTGAAGACACAATCAGAAAGTGATGATGTGAGCAGGTTTCTGATGATGAATCTTCGTGCATGCTGATTTGTTTGATATTGTCGGCTATGGATTGGAACCTTCAACCTTTTGCCCAATACACCGTATGAAGACGTTAGGAGAGCACAACGTTTATATATGGGATATGCTGAATGTGAGGGGAATTTCTACAGTTTGTTAATGTTAAACAGGTTAGACTGTGTGAAGATTGAAGCAATGGAAAACTGGTCATGTCATTATCTGGAAAAATCAGTCATTTGGGGAATCTTACTGCTATGATGGTGTTCTGCAAAGTAAACGAAAGCTATTGTGCCTAATTCATTTCAGGGATATTATGGTAACCTGACGGATCAGCAATGTTGGCTAATATGGTTATTCGTTTGATTCTATTGGAAACCAGAGCAAAGATTGACTGAAGATTGTAAGAGGTGTTATCTACTATCGCAAGCAACGTCCAAGGGGGAATTTGTTGGAGCATATATAGTCTATATAGTGTGTCCGTCGCTTGACGAATAGTCTAGGCTTAATGTTATACACCTTGTAACACATGAAACTGGGTCATTCGCAGGAGCATATGCGAATGAGACTCAGTCGTACACGACGGACACACTATATATGACTATATATGCTCCAACAGCAGTTATAAACATAGCAGCTGAATTATCAATATGAATTGGTGTATGAAGGAAATTGTAACCATAATCAAGTAATTGGTTCTGCAACCAAAGTACTTGAGATCAACCTGCTGAAGCAGCTATGTACTCTGCTTCAGCTGTGGATACAGATACATTTGTTTGCTTTTTGCACTGCCATGAAACAAGTCTTGGTCCTAGAAACTGACATCCACCAGTTGTGGATTTTCTGTTGTTGTTGCAACCTCTATAGTCACTATCTGAGTAGGAGTAGAGGCTAAAATCTCCATCTTTGGGATACTAAAGTCCCAATGCAGGTTTGCCTTTCAGGTATCTGAAAATCCTCTTTACAGTATTCAGATGTGACTCCTTTGGGTCTGATTGATACCTGGCACAAACACAAACAGCAAACATGATGTCAGTCTACTGGCAGTTAAGTACATTAATGAACCAATCATTGATCTATACAATCTTTGATCTACGGATTTGCCAGCAGGGTCAGGCACAATCTTGTCTATTGTTGATGCTGGTGTCTTGCATGAAGTGGAATCAGCAAGATTGTACTTCTTCAAAATTTGATGAATGTACTTTTCTTGATTGATGAAGATGCCATCTGGTTTCTGATGAACTTGTAAGCCAAGGAAGAATGTCAATTCTCCCATGGAGCTCATCTGAAATTCAGATTTCATCAAGTCTTCAAAGCTTTGGCACAACTTCTTGTTGGTTGATCCAAATATTATGTCATCAACATATATTTGAACCACCAAAAGATCTTGATGTTCATGTTTGAGGAAGAGTGTCTGATCAATTGTTCCTCTCTTGTAGCCATTCTTCAGCAGGAAGGATGATAGTGTGTCATACCACTTTCTGGGTGCTTGATGAAGACCATACAAAGCTTTATCAAGCTTGTATACTCTATGTGGATAATCAGGGTCTTCAAATCCAGGGGGTTGAGCAACATAGACTTCTTCATCAATTTTCCCATAGAGGAAAGCACACTTCACATCCATTTGATAGACTGTGAACTTCTTGAAGGAGGCATAGGCTAGGAAAACCCTTATAGCTTCAATCCTTGCAACTGGTGCAAAGACTTCATCAGTCTATTCCCTCTCCTGGGTATAGCCTTGAGCAATGAGCCTAGCCTTGTTTCTCACGATGATGCCTCTGTCATCCAGCTTGTTTTTGAATAGCCACCTTGTTCCAATTGGGTGTTGACCCGTAGGCAAGTCTACAAGAGTCCACACTTTTTGTTTTCTGAATTGTTGTAGCTCTTCTTGCATAGCCTCAATCCAGTTATTGTCTTTTAGTGCGGCTGTAATGTTTGCAGGAACTGTTTGGGACAAGAAGCAGGTGAACAAACAATGTTTGCCACACCTCCTTTGTTCTTGTAGTTCTTGTATTCAGATCTCCAATGATATTGTCTGTTGGATGAGCCTTGTGAATTCTGCTTGTTGAGACAGCATCAACTTGAACTGAGGTGTCTAAGTTTGAGAAACCCATTGAAGCAGATGGTTTCAGCTGAGAGGTTGAGTCGATGAAATAATCAAAAGGCTCATGTTCATTTTGATCAGCTTGTGTATGAGTTGCTGCTGGGTTGTCTTCTTTCGCAGGAAGTTCTACGGAAGCAGCATTTTGTTCGTCCGCAGGAGGTTCTACGGATGCAGCATTTGTTCTTCCGCAGGAGGTTCTACGGAAGCAGCATTTTGTTCTTCCGCAGGAGTAACTTCAGCATCTACGGACGCATGTTGTACTTCCGTAAAGATGCATTACCATTCACGGATGAACATTGTTGTGTTGCAGGCTTGGTTTGTTGATTTAACTTTTCCTCTTTATCCCTTAGTTCAGCAGCTGAGGCAGGACTTACATCTGCGGATACTGAAGCATCTGCGGATGTATTTACTGATGGAACTTCATGCTGCTGACTTGATTCTACTGAGGTGCAGTTGAAAGTTGTACCCTTGGTGGGTCAGCTGTCAGGGGCACTTCATTCAAACTTGGAGGTATAAAGGGATAGCATGTATCCGCAGCACCTGCATTTATCAGATAACCAGTGTTAAATGATTCCGTTAATGCATCTATATCAAATAACCAAGATGATCCTTTTACATCAGTGGTAAACATGGATTCATCAAAAAAAACATTGGGAGTCTCTTCAACTATGTTTTGTTCTGGAATATAGACCCTATATGATTTAGAAGTGGATGAATATCCAACAAGAAACCATCATACGCTTTTCAGAAACTTTCCCAGTTGTTCTTTAGTATTCAAACAGACAAATGACACCCAAAAGCTCTAAGATATCCTATAAAAGGTTTCCTTTTAAATAAGAGTTCATAAGGTGTTTTATTATGTTCTTTGACTATCAAAGTTCTATTTTGAACATTGCAAGCTGCATTCACAGCTTCTACCCAGAAAGTAATGGGCAACTGAGAATCAGCTAGCATTGTTCTGGCTGCTTCTATGAGTGTTCTATTTCTCCTTTCAGCCACTCCATTTTGTTATGGAGTTCTTGGTGCACTGAATTGTCTTGCTATTCCTTTATTCCTGCAAAAAGAATCCAGATCAGCATTAACAAACTCAGTTCCATTATCACTCCTAAAAATTTTAACTTTTAAATCAAGTTGATTCTCAATCTTGATCACAAAGTCCATTAATGTTTCAGATGTTTCACTCTTATGTTTTAAAAGAAGACCCATGTGAATCTAGTGAAATCATCTACTATCACCAAACAATATTGTCTTTTTACAATGCTCAGCACATTGGTTGGACCAAGAGGTCCATGTGTAGCAATTTGAGTGGTGTAGTGTAGTGTTAATTTTTGGATTTATGAGACACTCGATGTTGTTTTCCTTTATACATGAAGAACAATGATTAGAACAGTGAAATTCTTTCTTTGGTAATCCAATGACAAGTCATTTTTCACCAATTTATTCATGTTCTTCATGTTGGAATGGACAAGCCTTCTATGCCACATTTGAGATTCATCTTCTGAAGATTTAGACAGCAGGCATGTCTCATGATTAGTGAGTGTTGTGTTGTTCATATCCAGATATATGTGTTGCCTTTTCTTGATGCTTTCAGAAGGATCCAGTCTGCTGGAACTATAAACCTGGCTTAAGAATGTAACAGTTAGTGTTATCAAATAGTGTTAGATAATTTTGATCACAAATTTGGGAAACACTAAGTAAATTATACTGCAAATTTTCACAGTAATTTACTTTTTTCAAATGTTAACACACCATTAGTTACCATTCCCTCACCAACAATTTTACCTCCTTCTTATCTCCACCAAATGCCACATAAGAGGCATGTTTATGTTTGAAGTCATGGAGAAGTGCACAGTTTCCTGTCATATGTTTGGAACAACCGCTGTCAACATACCACTTGTTGTCAGCTCTCCATGATTGTTCCTGCATACAAAAGAAATTAGTTAGAGTTGACAATCCAAGGCTTAATTGTCTTGGATTTGCCAGATGTGTCAACTAGTTACTCCTTCATGAATTAATCTTGAAGTTTCAGTATTAGTTGTTTCTTTTTGATTTGATGGTTGTGAGGATGATTCTGTTGAAGATGAGTCAGGTTTCTGGATGCCCTCATGCCTCTCTGATTCTTTCTTCAAAGTGACTTGTTTTGGTTGGTATTTTAACTTTGGAGAGGATCCTGTATTTTTGAAAGTTTCTTCATCTTATCTTCAGCTTTGATTGAGACACAGGAGTTCCTTTAGCAAAGTTGTCAAAGAAACCATCAACTACTTCAGTCTGTTTTTCAGACAAATCCACCTTTTGTGAGGTGTCTTAGACTGTGTTGGTGTTTTCTTATTTGAAGTCTTGTTCTCACAGATGATCCTTTCTTTGACTTTTGTTGATCTTGTCGAATCTTTGTCTCTTTGTTACTTACTGATGATTGAGAATCTGATTCGATGATGTATCTTGTGACTTCTTTTTGCTCTTTCTCTTGTTCTTCTTATTAAAATAACATTCCTGAGTGGAATGATTATTTTTGTCACATATGGAACAGTGTTTGTTGAAGTAACAATCAGCTGTCATGTGATTGTTCATATTGCAAATGGAACAATAGCTGCTGAAATAGCATTCATCAGTATTGTGATTCTTCATATCACACCATTTACATATTTTACTGAACTTCTTCAGATTCATCCTTTTTACTGTTCTTTATCTCACTTGCGGAAGCATCAGTGGATTTCTTCTTGTTTTTGATTGGAGCATCATCAGCTGTTGCTTGTTTGTCTTTGGCTGCCATTTGTTGCTTGATGTTCACCTTTTTCTTTGAATGTGTGTTGGTCTCTCTTTTTTACCTCGTCCGCAGAATCAGCTTCTCTCTTCCGTTGCTTTTCTGCGGATTCATTAATTTGTCTTCCGCAAAAGATCTACGGACTTGGTAACTTTTGCTTTCCGCAGATGTTCTACGAGTCTTCAGATTTCTTTTTCCGCTGATCTTCAACACTTGAATTTTTCTTTTGCTTTGTTGAAGTTTGTTGTTTCTTACCTTTCTCAGATACAAAGGTATCTCAGCACTTGATCCGCAGCTATCAACTTTATGAAGGTTCAGTTCTTGAAGTCCTTCATTCAATTCAGCAATCCTCTTGCAGATGGTCTTCAGCATGTTCCGTTGCTTTGGACGATATGCAGCTTTGATTCTTCAAGTACCCGCGGAAGACCAGTTTCAACTTGAACATTCTTACCAATGTTCAGTGATCAGTATCATGTTCATCAGAATCATCCAAGTCATCATACTTATCAAAATCTGATTCATTATGTTTAAGTGATTCAGATTCAGCAGATTCAGTTTCACTTATCTCAGCTTCATGACTGTTTTTTATGTCATTTTGGTGCTTTGCACAAAATGTTTTGACAAATTGTTGTCATTGTTTCAGGTAAAGGTGTGTAGTTATCATTAATAGGTGGTGCAACAGCATTATAACCCAACCCTGACCTGTTCTTTGATTCAATATGTGAGTTTAACAACTTCTCATATTGTTGAGATGATAATTGAAACTTCTGAAGTTTCACTTCAGTTGATGCATGATCAGCCATGGATTTTGTTAAGGAAGTGGTCAGATGCTCAACTTGGGCTTTTAGGCTGTAATTTTCAGAAACATATTTTTCTAAATCCTTTTGTAAAGAACTTATTTTGATTTGATATAATTTTTGTTCTCTTAAGTGTGATTCATTTAAAATCATAGTTTCCTTTACTTTATCAGCCAATTGTTGAGCATGGACTCTATATCGTTCAACTTCCTCAACACATGATGATAAACATACCTGTCTTTTACCTCTCTGGCCATAGGAGGAACTTTGTTTCCATATGTGCCATTAATGCTTGATTCTCCTCTATCACTTCCTTCTCATACAAACTCCAGTCACATGTTCCATCTTGAAGGATGATCAGCCCAGTCTCCTTAGAATTGCTTGGTCCTGCTGATGTATTTGTGGCTGGTGGGGATGTTAGCTGAGGTTGTCTATACAGAGATCTTTGAGAGGTTGATTGCTGATTCTGATATTGTTGTTGCTGCTGATTTTGTTGCTGCTGATGCTGATACTGCGGAGATGATTGTTGGTTGCATTCTCTAGAGAAGTGACCATAGAGATTGCACTTAAAGCATCTGACTTTTGAATTTATCCACACCAATCTTTGATGTTTTGCTTGCTGCTGCCAAATTTTTATTTCTCCGCAGTTTGCTTAGCTCTGTAAGCATCATTGCCATCTGCCATTGTAGATCCATCTCTCTACTACATCAGAGGGAGTTCCTCCAAATCTTGCTGACAGATGTTTGCTGATGTGAGTGTACTTCCAAGATATGCTTGAAAGCTAGAACTAAAAGCTGCAAAGGCTGCTTTTTGTTCTTCAGAATCCAATATGACAGTTATTGGTTCTGATTGTTTGTTATGTTGAGAAGAGTTTGTAGTTGCTAATGTTTCCATTTTCTCTTCAGATCTTCCCTTTTCCTTTTGATTTTACTTTGAGATGATTTCTTAGTGGGTTTGGATGCATAAAACTACTTCTTCTTCATCATCTCAAGTACAAGAGTTATCACTTTCATTGTTTGAGATGAATGCCTTCCAGCATTTTTGGTTTCCTTGAAGTGATATGTAACAACTTCTCATATTGTTGAGATGATATTGAAACTTCTGAAGTTTCACTTCAGTTGATGCATGATCAGCCATGGATTTTGTTAAGGAAGTGGTCAGATGCTCAACTTGGGCTTTTAGGCTGTAATTTTCAGAAACATATTTTTCTAAATCCTTTTGTAAAGAACTTATTTGATTGATATAATTTTGTCTTTAAGTGTGATTCATTTAAAATCATAGTTTCCTTTACTTTATCAGCCAATTGTTGAGCATGGACTCTATATCGTTCAACTTCCTCAACACATGATGATAAACATAACCTGTTTTTACCTCTCTGGCCATAGGAGGAACTTTGTTTTCCATATGTGCCATTAATGCTTGATTCTCCTCTATCACTTCCTTCTCATACAACTCCAGTCACATGTTCCATCTTGAAGGATGATCAGCCCAGTCTCCTTAGAATTGCTTGGTCCTACTGATGTATTGTGGGCTGGTGGGGATGTTAGCTGAGGTTGTCTATACAGAGATCTTTGAGAGATTGATTGCTGATTCTGATATTGTTGTTGCTGCTGATTTTGTTGCTGCTGATGCTGATACTGCGGAGATGATTGGTTGTTGGTTGCTCTCTAGAGAAGTGACCATAGAGATTGCACTTGAAGCATCTGACTTTTGATTATCCACACAATCTTGATGTTTTGCTTGCTGCTGCCAAATTTTTATTTCTCCGCAGGTATTGCTTAGCTCTGTAAGCAATCATTGCCATCTGCCATTGTAGATCCATCTCTTCTACTACATAGGAGGGAGTTCCTCCAAATCTTGCTGACAGATGTTTGTGATAGAGTGTACTTCCAAGATATGCTTGAAAGCTAGAACTAAAAGCTGCAAAGGCTGCTTTTGTTCTTCAGAATCCAATATGACAGTTATTGGTTCTGATTGTTTGTTATGTTGAGAAGAGTTTGTAGTTGCTGATGTTTCCATTTTCTCTTCAGATCTTCCCTTTCCTTTTGATTTTTACTTGAGATGATTTCTTAGTGGGTTTGGATGCATAAAAAACTAACTTCTTCTTCATCATCACTCAAAGTACAAGAGTTATCACTTCATGTTTGAGATGAATGCACTTCCAGCATTTGTTTCCTTGAAGTGATATGGGAGACATGAGTTATCACACTCTTGTTCTTTTTGATTGTAATCCAGTTCAAGAGCTTCTACCTTAGCAACCAATGTATCCAGACCTGTTGTCTGAGATCTATTGTATTCTTGAAATGGAGACTGTTGCTTCCAACTTTCAGGCAAAGTGTGGAGCATCTTCTTGTTTAATTCCTCAGTGGTATATTTTAACTCCAAGATGTTTCTCAGAAGTAACAAGTTGCATAAAACTATGGAGTTGCTGAGGAATTGATTCACCCTCAATATGATGAAAAGTTTCATATTGTGATCTGAGGGTGTCTTTCCTTATGCTTCGGATCTCATCACTCCCTTCACAGAGAGTGTGGAGTATCTTCCACAGGGAATTTCTGTCTTGTAGGTTTCACACCTGATCAAGATTTCTTCTGGTAAAGCCATACTAAGAAAGCTGTATGCTTTAATATCGACTTTGACCTTCTTGACATCATCAGGTGGCAGGTCTTTAGTGCTGATTGGCTGGTTTCTTGTCATTATAATCCGGCCCAAGAGTGGGTGAAAATAAGGACCTTGAGTGATGGACTCCACAAGTCAGAATCTGTGTAGTTCACATGATTCCTGAACTTGATCTTCCAGGATTTAAAATCAGCTTTGGTTTCTAACTTTGGCGGTTGATAAGATCCTCCACCAAAAGTACTCATGTTTAATGCAAAGCAATTAATCAAAAATTAAATGCTAGAATTGATAAATCTACAAAGACACAGATCTAGTATTCAATTGATTTGAATATAGATCTAAATCAAACAAGCAATGAGACAGTGCTTGCTGAACGACAAGTCGTTGATTTAAATGTTTGAAAATGATGTATTGCAAATACATCGGTATTCATGCATATTTTGTTTAGTTTTATTTGTTTTAGCGTCGTTTTCCTTTAGAATAGATAAACTTTTGTTTTTATTTTATTTTGCAGGCCTTGTGGGTTAAAAGAGCTAAATAAACGGAAATACAAGAAGAAGAAACGAGTCGTGAAGCGTACGCGAGATCACAAGCCGAAAGGAAGTCAATATCTGAAACTAGGATCAGCTGGCTGGGCGCGACCCGTTTTACATATCTCTCGCGGCCCGCGAGAGAGTGTGCGAGAAGTGGGTGTTTGCTTTAACAGTGTGGCGGGTGGGCGACGGAATTATAAAGCTCTCGCGCCCCGCGAGAGGCCCGTATTGCAGAAAGGTCGTAATTTCTTGTTTTTAACCTACTTAAGCCCTATTGGAAGAGGTGAAGACCCTAATCACGAAAGAGGCAGTTCTTGGACGATTGGGAGAGCAAAAATGAGTCATTTTGAAGTATTCGGAGCATCCGGTTCGAAGATTGAAGGCAAGGAAGCATTCGGGGTCGACCTCGTGACGTTCGGGTGTTCTTTATTTTCATTCTCTTTTGTCTTAGATGTTTCGTTTCATTGTTTCAACTTACTTTTGATTGAAACCGCAATTATGAGCGGGCTAGACACTTGGTACTACCTAGTGGATGATTGATTGTTAATTTCCACATTGAGGATAATGTTTAATTTAGTGTGGGGATAGGAAGACAGCGGTCTTTAGGTTTAGTTTAATTGAGTCAGTCAGTCTTTTTATTTGGCGTTTTTTTTTTTTTTTTTTTTTTTTTTTTTTTTTTTAATTTAGTGGTTTTTTTTTTAAAAAAAATCAGAAAATTAGAAAAGTCCCTGATTTTGCGTTTGCAATATATTAAAAAAATGGAAAATGATAGATAAAGTCAGGTGTCTGGTTTTCAACTACTATATGTATGAGATAAATAAATAATTGAAAGCGTGTCTAATTGGGATGCACGGGTAGGCCCAGCCAATTATGAAGGGTTTTCATAGATGTATTCTATCCCATCTATTAAACATTTATTATGTATATGTGTTCTCACTAAATGGAAGTCGAAACTTGGGAAGGTTGAAAAAGCACCATGTAGGTTGATACCCGTTTGTATTAAGATTAGCAATAGTTGGCACACATTAGGTGGCGCCTTAGGATTCATCTTGTGTTGTGTGAAGTTAGGATGACAATTAAGTTCAAAGCCTATGTGATTGGCCGTGGGGATGGTGACTCTGTTGTCAAACACTCGGGTTAGTGCTTAATAATTGTGACCTGAAAGCTTATGTGCTTGACTGCTGGGATGGCGACTTGCTGGCAACACTCTGAGTTAAGGTGTGATTGCGTTGTTAAGTTTTGCACATTTAGGGAAAAAAACTATATGCTATAAAAAAATGAAAAGAAAAAAAATGAGAAAAGCAGTTATGAAAAAAAAAATAAAAATAAAAATAAATAAATAAGTATAAAAGAGTTGCAAAGAAGAATAAGTGCTGAAAAGAAATATATAGTGCAGCTTAGCTTTCATCAAAATAAGTTAGTTTTAAAACACGTGGTTATTGGGTTACAGTGGTAGAAAAATCATGGATTTTGATTTAATCTGTGCTTGAGGCTTGAAAACAGAATAGATACCGACTTGTGAGGATCATGATTAATAAAAACAGAATACTTGAACTTAAATGTTATACTCCTAGGGGCTTGGATGATCGGCGGTGGGTTTAAGTGGACAAACATACCTTGTGATCGCGGTTAACACGTTAGTAAATTTTAACAAGTAATTAGACTTAAATGTTGGAAACCGGATTTAAACTTGATTATGATTTCATTTGCATAAGTCTTTTCAGGGATGAAAAATGGTTAAGTGTGGGGATATTTGATGTATTGCAAAATACATCGGTTATTCATGCATATTTTGTTTAGTTTTTATTTTTTTAGCTTCGTTTTCCTTTAGAATAGATAAACTTTTGTTTTTATTTTATTTTGCAGGCCTTGGGGTTAAAAAGAGCCTAAATAAACGGAAATACAAGAAGAAGAAACGAGTCGCGAAGAGATACGCGAGATCACAAGCCGAAAGGAAGTCAATATCTGAAACTAGGATCAGCTGGCGGGGCGCGACCCGTTTACATATCCTCTCGCGGCCCGTTCCTGAATCCGTCCAAGTATATTGTTTTTCCCTGTCAAGTCACAAATCAACACACATATATATGGGGTTAACCTATAGATTCAATGCATTATATATATATATATATATTGACTATTACAAGTGTTAATTACAAGACTTGATACAAGTACTAAGCCTATAAAAAAATGATCTAGCCCTATACAATCTAGATCTACAAACATTAAACAACCAACAACCATATATAGAAGAGATTTCATTATATGATTAAACATTACATATGTGTACAAGAAGAAGTTCTATTACATTTAAGCTCACTAGACTAGAACTGGGGACATGTGTACCAACAACTGTCATGTTGCCATAAGCTACAACCATTAATTCGGATGAACAACCGTCTGATAATATAGATAGTGCTACTTAGAAAAATATTTCCCGCACTAACAGGATGAGTGTTGTGATGCTATATTATCTGATTTTTGTGATTTGCCTTTGTGACAGTTATCAATAACCTGACATATAAGTAGGTTTAATTGTAATCTTATTTATGTTGCATCAATATTTTTTGTTTGGTTATTTAACCTACGTTTCTCACCAACATTATGTTGACAATTTAAGTATGCTTTTTCAGGAAAACAGAATGACTAACAGCGTTATGTTCTCGTTTGATGTGTACAACGGTTGGGGTGAAGTTATTGGGAAAACTTGTGTGAAAATAACTGTTAACATACTTGAGCCTAGCATAATGGTGGATGCACACATCCACTATTACTGAAGAAATAGAAGCAGTTATAAAGATTTTATGAATAGGTTACATATAATAGTATTTAATTAAAAAAATTTGTTAACTTAAATGTAACCTAAAGACTTGTTTATATATGTTATGTTATGATGTATGTTTTAATTACTCTTATGATTACCTATTTATAGTCAATGTGTTTTGAGCCAAAGGGTCACATCCAAGCATTTCACACTTCCACAGGGATCTGACAGGTTGGTATCAGAGCCATTGGTTATAGACAATTAGGTATTATTAGTAAATACCTAGACTATGACCATAAGTTCATATGATAACAAATCATCAAGGTGATATTGGTTTCTTTTCATGATTTTATGTGATTATCTTCATGCTTAAGAAAAAGAATGAAGTTGAAGTATATATGATTTATATGTTCATACTTTCATAAATTATATGATTTACATGAATTACATTTGTAAGACTTTTTTTGCAGCATGAATTTTAATAAATCCGATAGCTACGGTAACGAAACTGATCGTTCGGATCATAGAGAAACAACACCTGAGATAGAACCACAAAATCAAATAAAAATACCAGAAACAGGAGATCTAAATCGTCATGGCAGAAAACTCAGCATCTGAATGATAAGATACAGGAACAGGAAATCTAAATCCAGAAAATTTTCCTCCAGCATCTGAAATGACACTCATGAATTGATCTGATGAGTCTGATACAGAAGAAGAAGAAAGCAAGAGGCAAAGGTTGGAAGAATGGCAAGTGGAGACAACCAACCAAATCCTAAAAAGAGTTAAAAAGATTCAATGAGAAGTTCGGATAATGAAAAAAGCTGTCAAGAAAGGAAGAAAGAAAAGAAATAACATCCTCACAAAACTATGAAAATGGGTTTGGGGAAATTAGAAACCTAGAAAGCCTAACGCATGCTATAATAAGAATAAGAGAATAAGAATACATGCTAAATTATTTCCTTTGATGTTATGACTAATAAAGTATTATGATTACGGTAAGAATTTATATATATCTTTCTTATCTTCTTAAAATATTAATACAATTAAAATGTAGTAAAACATGCCGCCAAAAAGGACTAATCAACCAGTAAGGAGAACTGCAAGTGTTGGAAGATAAGAACCAGACTAGGAGAAGAAGCTCCGCCAGAAGCTACCACAACCACTTAGAACGAAAGAATTTCTTAAATAGTAAACCAATAATTGGAGGCTGTAATACCCACCTTAATAGCCCAATTACAATAAAACCTTAATTTTGGAGGTATACCACCTAGAAATGAGGAACCAGAAAATGCTGAGACAAGAGAGCACCCAGTGGAAGAAGTTGTAGACGGACTTAAGAAAGGATGTTCCTATAATACTTTCATGTCATGCAAGCCACAGGAGTTTGACGGAAAGGTAGTGCAATATAAGCCTTACGCTGGCTAGAAGAGATGGAATCAGTGTTATAAATTAGTAACTGTGTCGATAACTACAAAACCTTGTTTGCTTCACATTCTCTGAAATGTGAGGCAAAATCTTGGTGGAAGATGGAAGTTCAGACAAGTAGAAGGCATGTTATAAAAAAATTAAGTTGGGAAGAGTTTAGGAACCTAGTAATTAAAAAATATTGCCCTTATAATGAAATAGAGAAAATAGAAACATAATTTTTGGCATTAGAAATGAAAGATACAGCATATCGGGAGTATACTGATACGTATAACGAACTATCTAGATTAGTGCCACATCTGGTAAGTCCAGAAATAAAAAGGATTGGCAGATACATTTGGGGTTTAGTACCATAAAAAAGGGGAATGGTCAAATCTGCAATGCCAAAAACTTTTCAGGATGCAGTGGCTCTAGCAGGAAGTTTGACAGATGAAATGATCAGGAATGGTTTTTTGACCAATGTAAGGATGGAAATAAAAGGAAATGGAATAGCAACACTTCTAGAGAAAGACCCGGAGGGAATCAGCAGAGATGAATAATCAGACACCCAGTAAGGAATTTCTTAGGAGCTGCACAAGAAAAGAGACCTCAGACGAAAGGTCAACCATAGTGTAACAATTGTAAGAAATACCATCACGATAAGTGCATGATTACAATTTGCTATAATTGTAAAAAGAAAGGACACCGCAGGATCGATGTGGTTCTCTCAACACTAAGTGTTTCTCACAAACTTGTTAAATCTCACTCGTTTGATGAATGCAGAATCAAGAACTCAGTTGATAATAATATATTATTAAAAGAACATAAGATTTTTTCAAGATACTTATATATATTATCTCTCAACTAAGTATTACAAGAATCATGCAGAAGCATGGAAACTAAGTTACAATGAGCGACTATATATACTACTATCTACAGCTTGTTATACATTGATAACATGCTGGGACGTACTTCTAGACAAATACTACATTGTTAGAGGTAGGGTATCTTAGATAAAGTATTATCTAAGATAAGGTAGTCATGACAGTTCCATGACTTACCTTTTGGTCACCAACTAAATGTGGCAGCTGTACTAACTAAGGAATAGTGAACAGTGTACAAAAGTAAGGTTAACCACATGAACGTGGAAGGTATCTTGCAGAGGATCAGAGTAGGCAGCAAGTATCAGTCAGACCATGCTTTGTCCACTGGTTCATACTATGTTTCTTCCGAAGGTTAAATGGCTTTGGAAGAATAAGTTCTTCTAACCATTTTATACTTCGGAAGATGTAGTTTCTTCCGAGGCTTTGTATTCAGAAGACTTTTTCTTTATTCTTCAAAGTGCTTTACTTTGGAAGGAGATCTTCCAAGTCTCGGACGACTGGGTTCATCCATCGGAAGCTCTTCAAAAGATAAACATATAAGCTTCGGAAGTTGCAGCATTTTCCTTCGAAGTTGCAGTATTACCTTCGGAAGACTTCTCTTAGTTTGTACAGATTTCTTCTAAGTGTTGTTTTGGTTGCATCAGCCTTATCAGTTCTAACAAACTCCCCCTAGGCTGATGCTACCAAAACTACACATCCTTCTTCTTCAACTTTTTAACTCCTCTTCAGTTCTTGCCTTTTGTTCAATTCGGCAATATGAAGGCTGTCAATGAATCTTCTGATGTGAGTAGCTATCATGGAGTTAGAGGGATTGGTGAATGGTCTCTCTGCCAACTCAGCAATATCAAATCTGCTTAAATGTAGCAGAGAGGAGGCATTGAACCTGTTTACCTCTCCATTCTCCCTCTCCACAACAAAGTTGTGAGAAGGTTCATTAAAGCTCCACTAGACTATTGTGTTTCTATGAATGAGGGACAAGTTTGGCAGTCTGTCCCCATTCCTAGTGTCCAGCAGGCCCACCAATTTCCTTCTTAGCCTTTTCTCTTCTTCATTTAATGAATCAGAGCTTGAGGCAAGAAGATTGAGTGATTGGTGTAAGGTTTCTCGGGGTAGATCTAAGAAGGCATTTCTTGTGAGAGTGTTTGAGGATCCATCAATGTATTGCAATATGATGAGTCCTTCCTCATAAGAAATGCTACTCACTTTTGAGTAGTTGTTGAGCCTTCTCTTGATCTCCCCAATCTCTTCTAAGGTTGGAGTTTTGGATGGTTCAGAGGATGACTTTGGTATTAGTTAGGTTTTGGGTTGAGTTTTGGGTTGTAGTATATGTAGTGAGGGTGGTTGTTGAGAGGCAAGGAACGGGTGTGTTGGTAGTGAGGATGGTGTGGGTTCAGGGGTGTATGGCTTAGTGATGGGTTTGGTTTTGATGGGGAAGGAGAAGGGTATAGGCTCAGTGGTGGTTTCGGTGATTGTGGGTAGTGGTTTGGGTTTTGGTTTGGGTTTCATCCTCTGTACCTCTCGAGATACCTCCTTCCTTCTTCCTAAGCGAATGTCAGCTTTGATGTCACTGACATGTCGCTGTAGGGTCTTCTCTGACATAGGCCCAACTTGCCTGCCAGTGAAGCCATATGCCCTGAGATAAGCCTTCATCTAGGCTTTATTCCTACTTTCTTGGCTACTGCAAGTTTACCCTCTTCTTCTTTCTTCTTTCTCTCCTTCACCTTCTCTCTAGAAGCTCTCTTGCTCTGCTTAATGATTTGTTCTTGCTCTCTGTTGACAAGGAGCAGGATCATCTCATTTTCATGAGGACTCAGTTCCTCCTGAGAGAAACCTTTTGAGCACAGGAAGGCTATCCTCTCCTTCCTCTTCCTTAGCTCAGCTTCTTCCTTTATTTTTCTTGCTTTCTCCTCTTTGGCCTTCCTTGCTGCTTCCTCCTTTTCTTTTTGCAGCAAGGTTGCCTCTTCCAGTTTGATAAGCTCATCAAGTGGGAGTAGTAGTATTTCTTCATTTGCTACTCCTAAATTGATGAGTCTATCAATTGCCTCCACTCTTTTCTTTTCATTGATAGACTCCTAAGATATTACTGCAGCTTTGCTACTTGCAGCCAACAACTTTTTAATGGGGAGTCTACCTTTTCTTCTTAACTTGTTTAGCCTCTCATCCTTAAGAAGCTCCTCATCAGTCATCTTCCTCTTACATTTGTAATCATGAGGAGATGCTTCCTTAGGTGATTCTTGGTTTGAAGGTTGAGGTTGAGTGGGGTGAGGATGAGGTTGAGAAGTTTGTGGTTGCTCTTAAGGCATTTGTTGAAGAATGGGAGTTGTAAGAAAGTCCTTACTGTTCACCTTAGAGGCAAGATCAAGAATGGCCTTTATGAGAATCAGTTCATCAGACAAGGATGATAGTTCAATAATTACTTCCGCAGCTGAAATTTCTGCTTCGGAAGAAACTGATGTTGCACCATCTGTCCCAATTGAGGTAGTTGCTAGGCCATTAGTCCCTATTTCCCCTTCGAAGTGAATCTCAGGTTCCATAGTGACCTTAGGTTGACCAACTTCTACCTGAGTTGTAAGTGGTGCACTGATCCTTTGAAGCTCTTCTGCTCCAAAGTAGGTTATGGCAACATCAGGGGATGGTTGTTCAAGTGAGGAGCTCATTAGGAATTGTGTGAAAAATTTGTGAAGACTAATAAGCATCCTTGGATCCACTTGAAAGCTCAAAGAAGGTGGTTGTGGAAAGACAGTGGATGATTGCTTTTATGTAAGGTAAGGGGAGGAAAAAGTTGTAAGAGTCATCAGAGATTGAGGTTCCTCAGAAGTTTGAGGTTCCTCATGGGCTTGTTTCTGTACATTCTTCCCCTTTTTGGTAGCATCATCTTGAGAAGTAGATGAGCTAGAGGAAGAACTTAAAGAAACTTGAATTGGTACATGTCTAACAGACTTTCCAATCTTTGTCTCAGCTAGTTTTGCCTTGAGATCATCAATCTCAAGTTGCTGAGTGGCAGACCTGTTTTCTATGATCCTAGCCTTGGATTCAAGGTTTGAGACCTTAGAAAGCAGGTACTCAATTGTGAGTTTCAACCTTCCCTCATCTTCATATGAAGAATCATAGGGAGATGAGACAACATACCTAGTATGTACATCTTCATAACCAGTGGTGGTTTCTTGGCGCCCTGGATACCTTTGCTCAAGGATATCTCTTTTAGAGATGTCAATGGGCAAATTTGCCATAGACTCAGGCTCAATGATGTTACTACTGTCCTGAGAGCTCAATGAGAGACTCTTAGTATTGGCAACTGAGCCTACATGAGTCCTCTGCACACTGGTGGGACTCACCTCAGTTAATGGTTGCTGATGTGGGTTAGAGATCAGAGGTTCCCTTTGGCTTTGTTGATCTATAGATAGGTGTGGTAGATCAACTTCATATCCTTGAGGAAACATGAAATCCTCATCAGTTTGGGTTAGTAGGTCAGTGAAAGATATGGAAGGTATTCCTAATGACCCGAGACCTTGGTCAACATCTAATGACTCATAGTCAGTGATGTGGCTGTCCCTTTTTGATTGCTCAGGTGAGTATTGTGACTCATCCTGAGGGCTTGAGGTTTGGGTGATGGGCTCATCAGGTTGAGATTGAGGAGACTGTATACTGATATTGAGGTCAATTGGAGGGGAAGTTTGGACCTCAGGCTGAGTGGTAGCCCAATGATCCACTCTAGCCTTTTTGGGCTGAACAGATAGGACTTGTTCAATCAGAGTAGATTGAGCAAGGGTTCGTTTGGGGCGTCTTTGGTACTGGAGTGGTGATTGCTGGTGTGGGTTCATCACCTGTTGGTTTAACAGGGATGTCAGCAGGAGCCATGGGCTCAAGCATACCTGGAAGTAGGGGAGTGAACCTTCTAGTGAAGTTGGTAGATATCTTCTTCAGCATTCGGAAGACACCTGGCCGCATTTGAGGTACCACTAGAATATCCTTGTATTCTAGTTTATCCAGGTGTAACTCACAGTTGATGAAGTGCTGAATGAACCTGGGGTACATGTAGAATGTATTTTTGACAAGATTTCCCCTCAGGTTATTCAGAACAAACCTGGAATAATTGAACCTCAGGCCTCTGACCAACCCATGAACTAAACAACCTAGTTCATAGGGGATTTGATCCCAATCACCTGATTTGTTGGACAAACTATGAAGGATGATGTGTAATAAGTGTTGGTACACATGTCCCTAGTTCTAGTTCTAGTGAGCTCAAATGTATTTGACTTTCATTTTGTAACACTTATGTAATGTTTAATATATGAAACGAAAAACTCTCCTTTGAATGTCTATTGGTTGTTGAATGTTATATCTATTAATATGATTTATTATTACACGCTTATATGAACATGTTATATAGGTTTACAGTTGTTAGACATAGTTTGTATTGTTAAAGGTTCAGGAATTTATTTAACTAAGTCTCATGATTCAGTCGCATGACTGGACCATGCAAATGGGCCAGTCGCACGACTAACCAGGTGATTGAGTCAATTGAACGATTGAGTCATAAGACTGACTCAGTCGTACGAATGAATCAATCGTACAACTCAGTCGCACGACTTAGCCATACGCATGGCTCAGTCGTACGAATGAGAGCTTTAATTTATAAATACCACTTAATTCGTGGAAAAACGTAATACTTCGAGAATTATTAACCCTAGCCATTCCTGTTCGTCCAGAGAGTCCCTTCCAACTTCACAGAACGTATCTGATCGATTCTAAACAATTCTTAACGTATTCTCATCGTTAGTTTTGATCGGATTAACGTTCTCCCTGATTGGATCGACAATCAAATAGGATTCCGCACTATCTGATCTGGTTTCACGTTGAATCAGTTAGTACTCCGTCCGTACACGGTCCTAACAAGTGGTATCAGAGCTTTGGCTCTTGAATCCTCGTGGATTCAATCGCATTTTGCAAAAGTCAACGTTTTTAATCAAAAGATCTGTTCTTGTTGTATAAAAATCCAGTTTTTACGAGTGCATGTGTTCAAAAGTTAGTCTTTTTCTAGTTTCAGCCGACTAGGGTTTTCAAAATTGTGTTTTCGGGTCGAATTGTGTGAAAAATTTGAAAAAAAATTTGAAGTCAGCAGTCTCAGTCGCACGATTAACTCAATTGCACGACTGAACTCCATTCGCTCAGCTAAATCGCACGATTGGCCCAGTCGCTTGTTCAATCGCACGATTGGCCCAGCCGGTTTGTTCATTCACACAACTGTCCTAGTCGTCTGCTCAGTCGCACGACTAAGCTCAATCACCCGGTTGAGTCCCAGTCGCACCCTAGTCGCATTCCCAGTCGCATACACAATTGGTTTTCAAGTTTTAAGACTAATTCAATATGGACACACAGAACTTTGCACTCTCAGCAGGGAAGGACTCCTGGATCCAGAATCTATTGCTTTTGGAGAATGAGATCGGGAATCACAACAAACCACCAAAGCTTCTGTCTCTTGACGAATATCCTCAATGGAAGCAACGGTTTGAGATTCATCTGAATGGAGTGGACACAAACTTATGGAACACTATCGAGACTGGCTACACTATGCCAGTTGGAGTTGATAGTGTTCCACTGACTCTAAGTTGTTTGACTGATGCATAAAAACTTGCCTACAATGCTGAGAAGAAAGCCTATGCTTTGTTGACACAGTCCATTCCAAAAGACATCTTCCATCAGTTCTTAGAACACAAGCAGTGCAAAAAGTTATTGAAGGCTCTTGAGAAACGTTATGAAGGAAATGCTACGCTTAAGTCTCTAAAGGCTAAAGCTTTGAAGAAGGAATTCGATAACTTCTCATCTTTTGGAAATGAAAGTTTGGATGATGTGATCGACCGCTTCTATCATTTGATGAGTGAACTGCACACTCATGGGGTTAAAACGTCAATGGAAGAGAAAGTGGCAAGTTTGGCTGATGGGTTACCTGATAAGTGGGATTCATTTGTTTCCACTTTGAGACATAATGATGTGCTGGAGTCAATGGACACAAATGATTTTATTCTGGAATTGATGGAGGAAGAGGTTCGACATAAGTACAAGTCTAAGAAGGGTAACTACACCCAGAATCCTTCGCTCTACAATGTGACTCCTACTACAGCATCTTCTAGTGCACCCTTACAGTCTGCTTTCGTGTCTAACACATCTGCAAGCATTCCAAGTACTTCTTCAAGTTGTGAATAGGTGGATCATCAAGTGTCAAATTCAATGCTCTAGAAATTCAATCGACGAAGTTAACTACAGAGAATTTGAGCAACGCAACTGTTGAAGTTGCTAAGGAGCATACGGATCTACTTGCAGCTGTGGTACATTCTTATGATGGATTAGTAGCATGAAAGATCGGTAACTGCCACTTGGCCGATGAAGATTATGAACAGGTTGATGAAACAGAGCCTGAACGGATGGACATAATGTGGGCTCTCGCTAGTGCTGTGCGTAGAGCAATGAAGTTTGTTAAAAAGATGGGATAGAACCTGGTGGCTACAAAAGATACAACTTTTGGATTTGACAAGTCAAAAGTCACCTGTTTTAACTGCGGTGAAAAAGGCCATTTCAAGCGAGAGTGTGTCAAACCTAAGAGATAGGCAATGGCAACCTGTTTTCATCATTTAACAGGCAGGATAAAGACAAGACTCCAAAGTCAACATCAACCAGCCATGACTCCAAAGCAATGGTAGCATAGGGTGATGAAGGACAAGACTAGTCCTTCCATTTCTTATCTGGTGGTGAAGCTAACATTGCATCTGTTGATGATCTGAACAAAGACTCAGCGAGTGACGGGGAGAACTCAGTTGAGCTTGATACTGCTGATGTGGATGAGACTATGGTTGCTGTTGATCAACTAGTGGAGGATGAACTAAATGCAGAATCTGCAGCACACCAGGAACCCCAGGCTGCTTTCATGGTTGGCACCTCTACATCTACACAGGTAGAATCGAAAGATGATCTCTTTAATAAACATGCATGTGTTGAATGTGACAAGTTTAGGGAAAGCATTGATCTGAAATTTGCTAGATTATTAGAACATAATGATAACTTAATAAATGACTTAAAACTTTGCATAGAGGCTAATAGAGTATTAAAGCAAAATGAAAACAGTTTTAAGGAGAAAATTAACTTGCTCAGAAAACAATTGAAAGAGACTGAAGTTGTTGCTTTTAAGCAAGAAAATGACATAAAGTTTTACTTAAAAACAATTGAGGAAACTAAAAAGGACAGAGCTGTTTTACAAGTTGAAAATGAATCCTTAAAGCAAAAACTACATAGTTTAGCTAGTTCCTCTCACATCTTGAAAAACTTGGTTAAAGAAAGAAACAACAGGGAAGGGCTGGGTTATAAAGTTATGCCTCCACCACATGAGATCCTCCTGAACACCAAACAAAGACCTGTTAATAATAATCCCATCAAGGACCATATGGTGACTACTCCTCTGGTCAGTGACCCGGACACTGCAGCTAAACCTGCTCCTACGGTTGCTGATCAGAAGACATCAACTTCAGGCACAAAGGATAAAACCATCATTAAGAACAGGGTGTAAGAGGATGTTCAAGCATCTCTTTGTTGGGTTCAAAATCTACTATCACACAACCTAAGACTTCTAAAACCACTCAGTCTAAACCGGGTAAGCAAGATCACAATCATCTTAAAAGACAAAGTAATCATAATGTTAAACAAGTAAAATTTGTCAAAGAAGGTGAAAATCAAAAGGTTGAGACCAAAAAGCCAATACCTGAAGGTACTCCCCACCCCACAAGAGATCTCCAAGTCCTGTTGAGAGGAGATCATGCTATACTTGTGGACAAAGAGGTCACATCTCTTCAAACTGTCCTAGCTATCAGACACCTAGGATTAAAGTTGAACTAGATCAAGATGTTAAATAGTTTTCTTCAAAATAGAGATCTAAAACTCCTGTTAGGTCTAAAACACCTTCTAGGTCTTTTACCCCTCCCCAACACCACAGACAACACAGACAAGTCACTGGCAAGTCTATGATGCCTGAGGTGAAACCTGTTTTTGAAAATAAACCAAAGTTCAAACAGTAAATCAGTCATCGGTTTACCACAAACAATCCTTCACAAGGATGGTCTGTGGAAAGCTAAAACATCTGATGTGTCTGATAGTGTTGATAAGTTGAAGGATGAATTCTCTCTAACTACTAAAGGTCAGTGGGTTGAGTTTGTGATATGTGATGCCTCAGGGAAACCCAAGCCAGTCAAGGCTTGGGTCCCCCTCCTTAGCTAATTATTTTCTATTATGTGCAGGTTGTCCGCTATAGTGCTTCTACCAACACATGGATAGTAGATAGCGGAGCATCCAGGCACATGACGGGAAATGAGTCTCTCCTTTTCAACGTCAAACAAATTAAAGGGGGACATGTTTCTTTCGCTGGAAACAAAGGAGGATACATTACCGCACAAGGAGAAGTAGGTAATGGAAAGGTAAAGTTTGATAAAGTGAATTATGTTCAACAATTAGAAAACAATTTGCTTTTAGTTTCTCAGATATATGACAAGGGCTTCAAAGTGATGTTTGACAATTGGAAGTGTTATATTCTGAAGAAGGAGATGGAGATTCCAGAGGAGCAGGTATTAATGTCAGTATCAAGGTACAACGATTTGTACGTCTTGGACATGTCAAATGCTTCAACTACTGAGTCTACTGTATAGTGCTTTTTATCAAAAGCAACAGAAAAGGAATCCATCTCATGGCACAGGAGAATAGGACACATAAATCACAGGAAGATGAATCATCTGATTCATAACAACCTAGTTGATGGAGTTACTATAAAGAACTTCAGACTTCCAAATTTTTATGTCTCGTGCAAGATGGAAAAGCAGACCAGGAAGTCTCACAAGACCAAGCACGTTAACTCTATCGAGATGCCACTGGAGCTACTGCATATGGATCTATTCGGTCCAGTCAGCATAAAGAGTATCGCTGGTGACTGGTACTGCTTTGTCGTCATGGATGACTACTTACGTTTCTCCTGGGTGATGTTTCTGAAAGCTAAGTCAGAAACCTTTGAGTCGTTCAAGGTGCTTGTCATAACACTGGAGTCCCTCTACAATCTAAAGGTGAGGAAGGTACGTTCAGACAATGGAACTGAGTTGAAGAATCAGTGGATGGATGCTTTCTGCAAAGAAAAGGGAATTGTTTACCAGTTCACCTCTGCATACACGCCACAGATGAATGGAGTTGCTGAATGGAAGAATAGGAGCTTGATCGAGACTGCAAGGACTACGTTGGCTGATTCAAAGCTGCCAGTACAGTTCTGGAATGAAGTTGTTGCCAATGCTTGCTACACACTTAATCATGTGTTAGTTGTTAAGCAGCATGGGAAGACTTGCTATGAGTTTCTTCAGAAGCGTAAACCTAACCTGGAGTATCTGGAACCATTCGGAGCTCCATGCACGTTACTGAAGAAAACTCTGGAGGGCAAGTTCAGCAAAAAAGCAGATCAGGGGATCTTTCTTGGATACAGCATACCAGATAAACGGGTTTATTATAACTCGACAGGTCAGGTAGAAGTATGGTGCAACGTCGATGTGCAACGATACACCATCCCCCCTGCTGGAAAAGGTCCGTCGTCATTCTTCGACTACGATGGCTTTTTCAAATCATTCAACTTTGCTCAGATGATTCAGATGAAGAGATTGCTGCTCAGATGATGTACGATGTCCTAAATACACCGAATCTTAATATCAGCAATGTGACACCGGCTAGTGGTGCTTCGGGATCTTCAGCAGCTGCTCAGGATGAGAGTGATGATTCTTCAGATGGTGAAGGAGCAGTTGAGACCAGCAATGAACATAATGTTAATCAAGATGGAAGCTCAACATATGCTGAACATACATCAGGAAATCCGGATACTGAACCTACCATCACAAATCTGGATACTGAAGTTGTCGTTCCTATGACATTTGTGACTAGGATCAGTGTGAATCATCCCCCGGAGACTATCATTGGGGATCTTCACTCCGGTGTGTAGATGAGAAATCAGTTATACTCTGCTGATTATGCTATAATTATGGAAAAGGGCTACATGAATAACAGGGCTTTCAAATGTTTTGTATCTCAAATCAAGCCCAAACACGTAAGCGATGCCCTGAAGGATGAGGCCTGGGTCAATGCTATGCAGGAAGAGCTGCTACAGTTCAAGAAGCTTGGAGTGTGGACACTCGTTAATAGGCCCAAAGGATTAAAAGTGATCGGAACCAAATGGGTGCTACGCTGCAAGAAGGATGACCAAGGTGTCGTAATCAGAAACAAGGCATGTTTGGTTGTTCAAGGCTTCAGACAAGTTGAGGGAGTCGACTATAATGAAGTGTTTGCACCCGTGGCTAGAATGGAAGCAATCCGTATCTTCCTAGCCTATGCATCGTATATGAAGATCAAAGTCTATGAACTAGATGTAAAGAATGCATTACTTCATGGGGAAATCCGTGAAGAAGTCTACGTCAGTCAACCCGAGGGATTCGAAGATCCTTATAATCAGGATAGGGTCTACAAGTTGGATAAGGCTCTGTATGGGCTACATCAGGCTCCTCGAGCTTGGTATGTGAAGCTCTCCACCCACCTGCTGAAACACGGGTTTCGCAGGGGTGTGATTGACTGCACGTTGTTTATCAAAGAGAGAGATGGAGATTTACTGATGGTGCAAATTTATGTGGATGACATTATCTTCGGTTCACGAAATGAAGATCTATGTAAAGAATTCGAATCTGCGATGAAGGCAGAATTTGAAATGAGTACCATGGGAGAAACGAAGTTCTTCCTAGGATTACAGGTGGATCAAACACCTACCGGTATTTTTTTGCATCAGACTAAGTATGTTGGAGACATTCTGAGTCGATTCGATATGGAAAACATCACTATTGTCGGTACCCCACTCGCCACAAATCATGATGTGGCACCTGATGAGAATAGGGATTTGGTGGATGCCACTATGTATCATGGGATGATCGGATCTCTTATGTATCTCACTGCCTCACGTCCAGATATCATGTATGCCACATGTCTGTGCTCAAGATATCAAGCCAAACCGAAAGTAAATCATTTGATAGGGGTGAAAAGGATTTTTCATTATTGGAAGGGTACTCCAACACTGGGGTTGTCATATCCTCATGATGATGACTTTGAGCTAACTGCGTAGAGTGATTCAGACTACGGTGGCTGCAAGATGAACTTCAACTTAACATCAGCAGGGTGTCAGTTCATTGGAAGGCGTTTAGTCACCTGGAAATACAAGAAGCAGACCTCGGTTGCCTTATCAACATGTGAAGCTGAATAAGTTGCGGCTGCAAGTTGCTGCTCTCAGATCATCTGGATCCAACAGCAAACGCGGGACTATGGTTTGCAATTTTCTAACACCCCTATATATGTTGATAACTCTGCTGCCATAGCTGTAACTAAAAATCCTGTTCAACACCCTAAAACAAAACACATCGGCATAAAGTATCATTTCATACGCGATTGCTATGAAAAACAATTAATTGATGTGATTAAAATAAACACGGATTTTCAACGTGCCGACCTCTACACCAAACCGCTTGATAAACCCAGATTTTTCTATTTGTTAGAGGCTAACGGCATGAAAAATATCATTTCAGAAGACACAGACGCTTAGTCCGAGACTTGTTTAGCTTTTAATTCTTATTTTATTTTTATTTGTTTTAATTTCCTTGTCTTATAAAAATCCAAAAACACAAAAAGATTTTTTGCTTTAGAATTTTAGGGGGAGATTAGTTTTCTTTCAGTATTTATTTACTTAAAATGGGGGGGAGGGCAGATAAGCTAAAAAGGCAAAAACAACAAAGATAAGAATGTGATTCAACACTATGGAAAGTGATAGTACACAGGCGTCAAGTTACTTGGAAACCAAAAAGATTTTCAATTTTTGCAATTTTAGTTTAATTAAATCACTGAAAATTGTTAGTCAGAGAATTCTAAGTCTAACAAATTGGGAAAATGATAGTACGCTTGTTTGTAACTGTAATTACACGGAGAAAGTCGATCTAGGGAGGTGCTAGTTCATTATACGATGTGTCGGTAGATTCAACACATTAGACTAGTAGACATCATTGGTGAACTCAATTTAAACTAATCTGTTTAACTGACTGTGGGTTCCCATCTTATCACTGGTTAACACAATTAGTTATTTCCAATAAGGGATGACGAGCAAATAAACGCCACTAAAAGTGTGCAGATGACCACAAAAAGAGCAAAGCATGAAAAATGTAAATAAACGCAATCAAACTGATAACATATGTTGTTGGTGCGTTATGTGCAAAAGAAAATTTTAAAGGTGCTCTAACAAGAAGATAGGTTGTGTGCCTCTTTGCTGTGCGATGGCACTGACCTGAGGATAAGCATAACCTAGATATTCTAGAATTAATTTTTGTTTGCTGCCTATCTGCTGTGCGATGGCACTAACCTGAGGCTTTGCTTCTCTTTGAAAGATCTAAGAATAGTCTCTTCTTGTCAAAATACTCGTAGACCGCTCAAAGTCTTCTGAGGAATGTTGATTACCATATAAGCTTGGGATCCGCAAATGTTGGTTGAAATAATATAACCTAATACATCACTAATATGTGCCAAAAGTTTGTGTATGGATTTAAGTGGACAAGTATACTGACAATCGTCATGGCTGCACCGCCTGATGTTCAAAATCAATATGTGTTACATATGAGATGAAGCATGATCTCCAGTTAGAGCTTAGAAGTCTCAGATGAATGAGAAACTGTGATATGTAAATATGTTAGTTTCCATTTCAATATATATATAAAAGTTCCAAGTAATTGAGTTTATGCCTGTCTGATTCCATATGAATCTATCTTAGAAATGATGTTAATGCTAATAGGCTACTCTAACCCTAACAAAATCACAAAAACATGTTTATTTGGTTACTTAGTTTAGCTATTCAAGTTATTTGTAAAGTGTGTCAGTGTCAGACTGTGCTATGTTATTCGTCTCTGTGAATGTCACAAAATGAACTTAACGTTAATTTTAAAGTAATTGTTTCTGAAAAGGTAAATGAATCATGTCTGAGGTGATCAGGTGGATAAATGGATCACGTCTGAGGTGATCAGGTGGATAAATGGATCACGTCTGAGGTGATCAGGTGGATAAATAGATCACGTCTGAGGTGATCAAAAGGTTTTAATCTTAAATTGGTCATGTCTGAGATGATCAACTGCTCAAAATGTTTTATCTATTGTTATAAGGGGCTAAGTGTCTAAGGGTCAAAAAGGCAAAATTTCACAAGTATGACCCATTCGCACGACTGGACCATGAATATGGACCAGTCGCACGATTGGACCATACGAACGAACCCATTCGCACGACTGGACCATGAGTATGGACCAGTCGTACGAATGGACCATATGAATGACCCCAATCACACGATTGGAGGTGACCGACTGTGACAGTCGCACGAATTAACCTCAATCGTATGATTGGAGATGACCGAATGGGCGAATTGTATCACTGAAGCTCAGTCGCATGAATCAATCATGAGACTAGGTTCAGTCGTACGACTGAAGGTTGCCCTAGTATAAATAGAGGGGGAGTCGGTCTCAGTCGTCTCATTCACCTAAATCGTCTCTCAGACGCACGATACACACTCATACTGCCGAAATTTCATTTGATCTTCTTAGACATGTTTTTGACACTCTCTGACGTCTGTTTCGACTCTATAGGTACTGCGCAACAATATTTGGACAAATAAACCGTTACTACAACGTCTAAATGATCGAAAAAGTGACGTAAAGTTAATCGAACTAAAAGTGACAAATAAACCACGAAAACTAAGTTTTTTGATCAAATGAAAGTTATTAGGGGTTTAGTCGGTCTTTCGCGAACCTATTGAGCCAATTCTCAACATTTAACATTCAGTATAGCTCAAAAATCTAATTTGAATGAACCAACAGTCGGACATGCGATTGGACACACTAATGAACTTCAATTGCACTACTGAGCGAGGCGAATGGCTCAATCGCATGACTGAGATGGACGAATGGTTCAATTGCATGACTGAACCATGCATCTGAGCTCAATCGCACGACTGAGGTAAACGCATGTGAGAACATACGACTAAGTCCAGTCGCATGACTCAGTCGTACGTATGAGCTCAAGCGCACGACTAGATCTCAGTCGCTCAGCTCAGTTGCACGACTAGATCTCAGTCGCTCAGCTCAGTCGCACGACTAAACATAATTTTCAAGTTCATGAAACAAGTCTGGTATTCTTTGACACGTACTAATGTTTATTTACCTCGTGTCACAGGTGGCTAGTCGGTGGATGATGAGTACCAAGCACAACATCTGTGCTCATCTTGATAGTACAACATCTGTGCTCATCTCGATCTCTCTTCCCACAATGCTGCGGAGTTTGTTGGCATTATCACATTCCTGCGACGTTCGAGGATCTTCCGAGCGATCTCTGAGCCATGCACTCCTTACAGATCAGTACAGTAGGCTTTCTGGGAAAGCGCTGTAGTTGACAGGTCCACTGAGCCCCATACTATCCGGAGTTCTATATTTGGGGAGGCCATCGAGATTACTGAGGAGGATATCCGGATTGTATTAGAGTTCGAGGATGATTCCGACTGCCCCACCCGATTACACCCCCTCACTGTTCGTGGTTGCTTTTTGAGGGCCAAGTACTCTGGGGACATTAATGCAAGTATGCTCAACAAGAGCAACTTGTGCCCCCAGGTCAAATACTTAGCCCTTGTACTGCTGAGATGCATCGCATCCAGGAAGGGTGGCTTCGACGAGCTATCCGACCAGGCCTACGTGGCGTTGGTGCTGAATCGGCCATTAAGCTTTTCTAGGATGATCTTCACCTACATGGTGGAGAACATTGAGGCGAAGGGGAAGGAATGCTTCTATATGTATCCATGGTTTATACAGATGATCATAGATCAGAAGCTCCCCTCGCTGCCCAAGGAGAAAGAGGATGCTGTGGTCCTAGAGGTCATGGATGACACGACTCTGGGACGGATGAGGGTGTACCGGGGAAAGCCGGTGAAGCCCCCAGTGAGGAGATTATTTGGGCATCTGGCACGTGAAGACTATGTGGCGCCGACGAAGAGGAAGTGGCGCCACGGCGACAGTGATTCTGATGTAGAGCCGATAGTTGTTCATGATGATGACTCAGATAATGGTGATAGTGGTGATGGTGGAGATACAGGTCCGTCGCATACTCAGACCACTACTGCTCATGTTACATCTCCACCATCTTCACACGGTGATTTAGAGACAGCAGCTGCTAAAAGATCCATGTGCTCTCTTGCTACTTCTACTGTCACATTACCCAGATTCTCTGTCTTAAGTTTTGTGGCATTTGCTTCAGTTGCACTATATTAGGTACAAGATGACCCTGACGTGTCAGATCCTGAAGAGGAGGTTTGAGATGGACCAGCTGAGCTCGACACAAAGGCTGTTTGTAGTGGAGCTCCAGATGTTTTGGCATGAGGAATTGAGTTGTACAAGGATGGATTCTGTTCATAAGTAGACTTTTGAGCCCTGTACTTCATTCTTAATTCTTCCTTCCTCAGTTTCAGAATGAAGTCATTGATGTCTAACTTCATGAGCATATCATTCTATCTCAGGTTGGATACAAAAGAAACCCATTATTCTAGAAAACCATCAGCAAAGTTCGACACTTTGTCATCCATAGATGTTTTCACTCCATGAGTGTGCAGCTCACTCATTAAGTGATAGAACCGATCAATGACATCGTCCAAGCTCTCCTTTCCCATTGACGAGAAGTTGTCAAACTCCTTCTTCAACACTTTAGCTTTTAGAGATTTTAACGATGCATTACCGTCATACCTCTTTTCAAATGCATCCCACAGCTTCTTTGTTTGCTTGTTCTCAGAAAATTGATGGAAAATGTCCTTCGGAATTGACTGAGTAAGCAGAGCATAGACTTTCTTCTCAGCATTGTACTTAAGTTTTTGTCCATCATTCATGCCACCTAGTGTAAGTTTGACTCCATCTGCACCTACAGGCATGCTATACCCTATCTCTATCGACTCCCACAGATTGGGATCTACACCATTCAAGTAAATCTCAAATCTTTGCTTCCACTATGGGTAATCATCTAACGTGATTAGCTTAGGGGGCTTGTTATGATTCCCTACTTCATTTTCCAGAAGTAACAAATTCTGGATCCTTGAATCTTTACCTACTGTGAACGCTGAATATTGATCCTCCATTACTATTAACTTTAACTTTGGAACAAAACTGTTACTGCTTGTGCGAATGGAGGTGTGCGATTGGACAGCTCATGCGATTAAACAATGCGAATGGCTCAAACGTGCGAATGAACCAATGTGGATGAATCAATCGTGTGTATGGACAGGTGCGGATGAACAATGCGACTAGACAGTTCAATCGTATGAATGAAGGTACGAATGAGTCCAATCGTGCGTACGAGGGATGCGTATGAACTCAGTCATGCAATTGAGTCAATCGGGCGACTGAAGCTGTTGGATTTTGAATATTTGAAGGTTTAAGGTATTTTGGACGCAAAAACACGAATTTTCACTAACCCTAATTGTCGTATGCCGGGAAAGGTGAACTTTATGAATTGGAGACGTCTAAAACACCATTTGACATAAAAGGATTGCGTTTTTAGTGAAAAAAACACAATTTTTATATCAAGAATTATTGAATCACACATAAATCAAGAGCCCAGGCTCTAATACCACTTGTTAGGATCAAGTATTAAACGAAATACTAACTGATAAACGTGTATACCGAATCAAATAGTGCAGAATCCTATTTGATTGGTGATCCAATCAGTGAGAACGCACGTAGAATCAATTGTAGATTGAAACTAAACGTTAAGAACGATTGGTAATCGATCTAGTGCGATCTATGAACTTGGAACAGGTTCTTGGGGTCTCTGGGCGGCCAGGGTACGTATCTATACGAAGTGCTTTGTTTTTCCACGGTTTAAGTGGTATTTATAGGTTAGTGTATGGTTCAGTCGTGCGATTGAGCCATGCGGTTGATCCATTCGCACAACTAAGTGTTCAGTCGTGCGACTGAGCCAATCTTATCTTACAATCATACGACTGATCCAGTCTCCTGATTCAGTCGTACGACTGAGTTGATATGATGATAATTAGTTGGATTCCCCGTGTATATTTGTATAATAATTGCATTATTTATGTTCGTTTTTATCTCAGAATTCGTTTCTATTGATCAATTGTGGGTTTTGTAGGATCCCGAGCGTAAAGATAGCATTTTGGAGCTTAAACGAGTCTTAACGAGATGCCGGGATCGAGCCGAGGAGTTGGAATTAAAAGAATTAAAAAATCGGAGTTTTGCTTCTCTCGCGCTACGCGACAGATAGAGACAAACCGTCGCGCTACGCGAGGGTTTGTAAATTACCATTTTGTCCTTAATGAAATCGGGTATTTACCGGATTTGCCACCCGACTAATTTGTCGGGTTGTGGTGATTGTCGCGCTACACGACAAAATGTGAAGGCCCGTCGCGCTACGCGACGGGTGCTAAAATCGGCAAAGTTGTTTAAAACTCAAACCAAAACCCTAATTCGACGAGAAGGACATTATTGGACGATTGGGAGCGGCTGAGGACGATCATAGGCGATTTCCAGGAGCTTGGGAGCAAAGGATTGGAGATTTGGAGCTAGGAAGTGAAGATTCGAAGACTTAATCGTCCCGGTTTTTACGTTTCTCTTCTTAGTTTTCATTCCTTTGTAATCAATGACTTCTTCCATGACTTATACTTCTGTTCTGATCATGTTTAGAGGCTAAACTTCTGTAGCTTCCTAGGTTTTGATGATTATGCATGTTTAACTTAGTATTCTTTCGGTTTTTGGATTGTGCTTGTGTTTAAAGTTAATGATAATGATTTGGTTTGCATGATCAGTTGTGTACGTGTATTTAGATCTGTTCTTGTGATTGGTTTATTGCTTCACGTGTGTCTTGATGAATGTCTCTCATATAATGGATGCATGCTAGATCGTTTACCTAGGGTTTGCGGTTTCTAGATGATTTGGTAGACGTATTGAATCATTGAAGTGATTTATCTTGAATTGAACTAACTAAATATGCAACTAATCTTAATACTGTGAGGTTAATAGATTATCAGGTTGTCTTGTGTGATTGATTGCTAGGTTAGAGTCTCTGTGAGGAGTTCGGTCTAGTTCCCCTTTCATATCATAGTTTCCTGAGTCTGATTAGGCATTCCAGATCTATCCCCTTACCTTTAGGTATTGTGACACTCGCGCCGTGAGGTAGAGTTTCTTTCGGGTGTGTCGTTAGCTTAGTTGGAGAACCTGTGAGGGTAATCCACAAACCGGTGTTTTATCGGCTTATTAGGTCAATCTAGTTGCTTCCCTTGAAAGTGTCGAGGTTTCTCTAGGTCCCTTTTAAGTTAGTATCTTCAGATCCCGGTTACACAAGTCTTTCCAAAACCGTTAGGAGAAAAGTCAAAAAACATGTATAGGATTCTTACCTAGGTAGTGATTTCTTCTCCTGATTTAAATCTAGTCAATTCCTTATTTTCTGTCCAGTATTAGTTCTTTTAAAGTAATTTAAAACAAACCCCCCTCATTTACTTTCATTTAGTATTTTAGTCGAGTCTTAGGTAAGTTCAGTTTACGTTTTCCATACAGAAGTCTTTGGGTTCGATAACTCGGACTTAATAGCTATTCTGCAGTCGACCGGTACACTGCCGGTTGTGTTGCTTAGGATCGAGTCTTAGTTTTATAAATTTAAAGCTTTTTAGTGTCTAGTTAGAGTTTTATTTGTTAGTCTAATTTAGTATAGTCTAGCACACATCAAAGTTTTTGGCGCCGTTGCCGGGGACTTCTTGGCGATTGCGTTAAATAGACTTACTTGATTTAATTGCTATTTGTGCTAAGTGTTTTTAATTAGTTTGTTTTTAATTCTATTTGATTTTATTTTATTTATTTGAGTCAGTCTTAGAGTTTAATTTTGTGTTTTGTAGGTTTATGCCCCGCTTGAGATCACAAGGACCACCTCCGGATCAAGAATTGAAGCTTGCGTTGCCCAAATTTAGGGGTGGTACTTCTTCTCTTTCTGTTTTTGATTCTACACCTTTTCCTACAGCATCTTCTTCTACCTTTCTGCATATTTTAGCCCACCTAGTTCACCACACACACATATGGCTGAGAATCAGACTGTTCATCAGCAAGCCACCAATGGCTTCACAGGAGTTAGCAATCCAATCACACTTCCTGCCATTGCTAATGATAACTCCTGGCAGATCCCTTCCTACGTCATGACAGCTATCTCTAATAACTGTCAATTCCATGGACGCGAGGATGAGGACGCACCTGCACACATAGGTCGCTTAGAGCGAATTGGTAGAACTTTCAAGTTGCAGGGTGCGTCTGATGATGCCATTTTCTTACAGTTGTTTCCATTTTCACTTGCTGATAGAGCCGCCACTTGGCTCGAATCTCATGCAGCTGGTACATTCACCACTTGGCCAGCTCTTCGTGAGCGTTTTCTTCATAAGTATTTTCCGCCGGCCAAGGCATCTAGGCTTAGAGATGAGATCCACTCATTCAGGATGGAGCCGGACGAGCCTTACTATCGTGCTTGGGAGAGGTTTCAAAACCTCCTTAGTCGTTGCTCCCAGCATGGCTTGTCCGAATGGGCTTTAGTTGAGAAATTTTATAATGGGTTGAATTATGAAACTAGGGCTAGATTCGATACTTCTGCGGGCGGGCACTTAATGGGTAAGAAAAACATGAATGAATGTAATGAAATGTTTGAGAGTTTTGCCCAAGCAGAACATGAGCAGCGGTCTGGAGACAGGAAATCCAGTCCTGCTACTAGTACCTCATCCAGAGGAGTTCACCATGTCACCATGGATACTAGTGTGGTTGCTGCTCTTGATAGTCTAGTTCGTGAGGTGAGAGAGTTGAAGAAAAAGGTTGATAGGTGTGAGCTATGTAGAGGTGACCATGCCACTAATGAGTGTCCTCTGATAGGTCAAGAACAAGCTAGCTATGTTAATAATTCTTATAACTCTGGTTGGAGAAATCAAAACAATTCTAGTTGGCGTTCTTCAGGTGCTCCCCCAGGTTTCCAACAGGGTTCTAGTCAAAACCAGGGGCAGGGTAGTGGTCAGAATCAAGGTGTTAGTCAGGGTAATGGAGAGTTGAGTAGGATAGAGAATCTGTTAACTCAATTAGTGGTCAAAGATGCAAAAACACAACAGATTCTAGCTGAGCATGATAATCTTCTGAAAAACCAACAGTCAGCTTTCCTAGATCTCCAGAGGACCGTAGGGGACATAGCTAGAAGGTTAGATGAGAGGCCCCCAGGTCAGTTGCCCGGTAATACTCAACAGAACCCGAATGCACATGTTAAGGCCATTACAACTAGGTCGGGTAGGCAGTTAGATGAGGTGAGAGGCCCTATAGTTGAGGAGGTCGTGTTTAAGAAGAATGAGAGTGAGAAGGTAGTAGAGAATCCCTCTCGGGATAGTGCTGTTAGGAAGCCTAGTGTGTTTGAGCGTTCTCCGGTGATTGATCATTCCCGTCTCCCGTTTCCCAATAGACTTAAGAATCAAAAGTATGAAAAGGATTATGGGCACTTTTTGGATTTGTTTAAACAATTGAAGATCAATCTCCCGTTCATAGAGGTAATTAAGTGGATGCCTAGGTATGCTAAATTTTTGAAAGACCTTTTGAAGAATAAAAGCAAACTAGGTGAAATTTCGAGTGTTTCCTTGTCGGGTGAGTGTTCTGCGCTGGTCATGAACCAACTACCGGAGAAATTGGCAGATCCCGGGGTCTTCACAATCCCGTGTCTGTTTGGTAGTGAAGTTCAATGCCACGCATTGGCGGATTTAGGAGCTAGTATCAATCTTATGCCCTATTCCTTGTATGAGAAGCTAAGTTTAGGTGAGTTGAGCCCAACGCGCATGACACTTTCCCTTGCTGATAAATCTGTTAAGCATCCACGGGGAATTGTAGAGAATTTGTTGGTGAAAGTTGGTAAGTTTGTATTCCCCGTTGATTTTGTGGTTTTAGACATGGAGGCTGATGAACGTGTTCCTATTATCTTAGGTCGACCCTTTTTGTGTACTGCTAAGGCAAATATTGATGTGTTTAGGGGTCAGATCACACTTCACGTAGGAGAAGAGAGTGTTGTGTTTGAGGTAGCCAAATCGATTAGGGGTCCTAGTATTCCGAAAGGGTCGGTGTTCTTGATCAATTCGTGTGAGGTGGATGATAGGATGATGAAGAATGAGAGAGTGTATTCGGTTGAGGAGGATGATGAGTTAGACAGAGTTGCTGAAGAGTTTTTGAGGGTATGTGAAAGTGGTGATGAGTTAGTTGATTGTGAATTTGAGATGTTTGTGGTTGAGGATAACAATTCCCCAAGTGTGGGGATGTTAGAGTTTGATAGAGAACCGCCAGCATTAGCAAAACCCAAGTGTAGGGATTGTTGTGATTTGATTGATTCTGAATTTGGTGGTTTCTTGTTTAGTGGTGAGTTTGGATGTGAGGTTGTTAGTTTCGGGGGTGAGCTGGGTCTTCATGATCCCCCATAAGTTGATCTGAGTGATGGTTTTGGGGTAATTACCCGTTTGTAGAGTTTGTAGAGTTGGTTTTTGGTAGTTTGTGTCGGTTTTTGTGTTTCGTGTGTTTTGTTTTCGTGTCTTGTTAAGTATTTGCAGGGAAACAATCTTATGGTTGCGATTTGACACATGACCGGGAGGCTACCAGGTAAGTTTTCCCACTTGGTTCATGTTAATAGAGGTAATAAACGGTTGGGGCCAAAAATTTGGCTAAGGCATGAAAAATTTCGTAACTTTCTGAAAAAAATGCACCCTCGCGCTACGCTCCAGGGTGCTTGATTTCGCTCGCGTAGCGCGACGACTCTCGCGTAGCGCGAAGTGTTCATGCCTAACCCTCGCGATACGCGAGGGATCCCAGAATTTTGAATTTTTTTTATTTTACCTAATTTTCAACATTTAACCCATTTTTCCACCATTTTCGACCTTCTACCATCATGTCATCCATTTTTCCACTTGTTCAAAGCAACTTGAATTTCATACGTGTGTTTCTCTGTTTTGTGAGTCGTTTTTGTTTTTTTTTTTTTTTTTTTTATTGAGTCTGTTTGATGCTGTGTTTGCCTGTTAGTTGTTTGTTTTGCAGGTCTGGAATAATTCACCCGTACTCAATCTCCATTCGGGTGAATATATCTAACAATTTTATAAGAAGGCAACCAGTGATTCCTGATCGCGAATGAAATGCTATACGATCAGAGGTTTTGGATTCAGACTCTGCACAGCTGGACACTGCTTAACCAGCTAAGTCTTTTCCAAAACTCTTCTTTTTATTTATGTCTTTCTTTTAGTTTCAACATTGAGGACAATGTTTAAATTAAGTGTGGGGATAGGAAGACGTGTGTCTTAGGTTTAATTTCATTGAGTCATTCTTTTAATTTTTGCGTGTGTTTAGTTAATTTTATTTTAGTGTGTCTTTAAAAAAAAAAAAAATCAAAAAAATTAGAAAATTTCCCTGATTTTGATGTCTGCATATATTAAAAATGGAAAATGATAGGTAAAGTCAGGTGCCTGGTTTTCAACTACTATATGTATGAGATAATAAATAATTGAAAGCGTGTCTGATTTGGGATGCACGGGTAGGCCCAGCCGATTTTGAAGGGTTTTCATAGATGTATTCTAATCCATCTAATTAAATATTTAATTTACTATATGTGTTCTCACTAGATGGAAGTCGAAACTGTTGGAAGGTTGAAAAAGCACCACTGTAAGTTGATACCCGTTTGTATTTAAGATTAGCATAGTTGGCACACGTTATGTGGCGCCTTAGGATTCCATCTTAGTATTGTGTGAGTTTGAAAATGACAATTAGGTGCGAGAGGGCATTCAAAAACCTCTAGGCCAGTGCTTAATGATTGTGGCCTGAAGCTTATGTGCTTGACAGCTGGGATGGCGACTTGGCTGGCAACACCTCTGAGTTAGGGTCGTGATCCTGTTGTTTTTAAATCTTGCACAAAATAAAAAATAAAAAAAAAAAAAAAAAAGACAAAGCCTATGGTGTTGCTCAAGGGGATGGTGACTCAGTGGGAAACAGCCCTCTAGGTGGAGTCTTATAAAAAAAAATATATATGTATATATATATATATATGAAAAGTTGCAAAAGAAGAATAAGTGCTGAAAAGAAAAATATTAATAGTGTAGCTTAGTTTCCATCAAAACAAGTTAGTTTTAAATACATGTGGGTATTGGGTTACAGTGGTAGAAAAATCATGGATTTTTGATTTAGTCTATGCTTCGGAGATTTGATAACAGGAATAGATACCGACTTGTGAGAATTCATGATTAATAAAATAGAATACTTGAACCTAAATGCTATACTCTTGGGGACTTGGATGATCGGTGGTTGGGTTTAAATGGACAAATATACCTTGTGATCGCGGTTAACACGTTAATAAACTTTAATAAGTAATTAGACTTAAATGTTGGAAATCAGATTTAAACTTGACTATGATTCCATTTGCATAAGTCTTTTTCAGGGACGAAAAAGAGGTAAGTGTGGGGATATTTGATATGATGATAATTAGTTGGATTCCCCGTGTATATTTTGTATAATAATTGCATTATTTATGTTCGTTTTTATCTCAGAATTCGTTTCTATTGATCAATTGTGGGTTTTGTAGGATCCCGAGCGTAAAGATAGCATTTTGGAGCTTAAACGAGTCTTAACGAGATGCCGGGATCGAGCCGAGGAGTTGGAATTAAAAGAATTAAAAAATCGGAGTTTTGCTTCTCTCGCGCTACGCGACAGATAGAGACAAACCGTCGCGCTACGCGAGGGTTTGTAAATTACCATTTTGTCCTTAATGAAATCGGGTATTTACCGGATTTGCCACCCGACTAATTTGTCGGGTTGTGGTGATTGTCGCGCTACACGACAAAATGTGAAGGCCCGTCGCGCTACGCGACGGGTGCTAAAATCGGCAAAGTTGTTTAAAACTCAAACCAAAACCCTAATTCGACGAGAAGGACATTATTGGACGATTGGGAGCGGCTGAGGACGATCATAGGCGATTTCCAGGAGCTTGGGAGCAAAGGATTGGAGATTTGGAGCTAGGAAGTGAAGATTCGAAGACTTAATCGTCCCGGTTTTTACGTTTCTCTTCTTAGTTTTCATTCCTTTGTAATCAATGACTTCTTCCATGACTTATACTTCTGTTCTGATCATGTTTAGAGGCTAAACTTCTGTAGCTTCCTAGGTTTTGATGATTATGCATGTTTAACTTAGTATTCTTTCGGTTTTTGGATTGTGCTTGTGTTTAAAGTTAATGATAATGATTTGGTTTGCATGATCAGTTGTGTACGTGTATTTAGATCTGTTCTTGTGATTGGTTTATTGCTTCACGTGTGTCTTGATGAATGTCTCTCATATAATGGATGCATGCTAGATCGTTTACCTAGGGTTTGCGGTTTCTAGATGATTTGGTAGACGTATTGAATCATTGAAGTGATTTATCTTGAATTGAACTAACTAAATATGCAACTAATCTTAATACTGTGAGGTTAATAGATTATCAGGTTGTCTTGTGTGATTGATTGCTAGGTTAGAGTCTCTGTGAGGAGTTCGGTCTAGTTCCCCTTTCATATCATAGTTTCCTGAGTCTGATTAGGCATTCCAGATCTATCCCCTTACCTTTAGGTATTGTGACACTCGCGCCGTGAGGTAGAGTTTCTTTCGGGTGTGTCGTTAGCTTAGTTGGAGAACCTGTGAGGGTAATCCACAAACCGGTGTTTTATCGGCTTATTAGGTCAATCTAGTTGCTTCCCTTGAAAGTGTCGAGGTTTCTCTAGGTCCCTTTTAAGTTAGTATCTTCAGATCCCGGTTACACAAGTCTTTCCAAAACCGTTAGGAGAAAAGTCAAAAAACATGTATAGGATTCTTACCTAGGTAGTGATTTCTTCTCCTGATTTAAATCTAGTCAATTCCTTATTTTCTGTCCAGTATTAGTTCTTTTAAAGTAATTTAAAACAAACCCCCCTCATTTACTTTCATTTAGTATTTTTAGTCGAGTCTTAGGTAAGTTCAGTTTACGTTTTCCATACAGAAGTCTTTGGGTTCGATAACTCGGACTTAATAGCTATTCTGCAGTCGACCGGTACACTGCCGGTTGTGTTGCTTAGGATCGAGTCTTAGTTTTATAAATTTAAAGCTTTTTAGTGTCTAGTTAGAGTTTTATTTGTTAGTCTAATTTAGTATAGTCTAGCACACATCATGAGTCATTCGCATAAAGTTGTTCATGCGTATGGTCCAATTAGCATGGGCCATTCGCATGAGAAATTCATATACTTCACAAACCTATATAATTAATTCAATATGTGTTCTCATACAATAAACAATGAAACATTATACATTATAAGCATCAATCACACATTGTATTTCATTTATATACATTCAATAACACATATTCATTCAATCAAGGGTCTTTCATTACAAATATCAAACGATTATATCAGTGTAACAAAATGAAAGTCATTTACATTTAAGCACACTAGAACTAGAACTAGGGACATGTGTACCAACATAGTGTGAGGAGTTTCTCAGTGTAGTTGGCCTTAGTTATGCTTGGCCACCATTTGTCCTTGATGCCTTGCACTCCCTAGCAAAGTGTCTCATCTTGTTATAGTTGTAACACTTCACTTTGCTTTTGTCCAGCCCAAACTTTTCACTAGATGCATTGCTAGGAAACTTCCTTCATGTCCACTTATAGAATTTCTTGGCTCTATTAGTGAGAAGAGCCATCTATTAAACTATGTCAATGTACTCCAGGTCATCTGAATGGATACAATCCAAATGTTCAATGGTGTAGAGGAAGTTTCCTATGCTTTTATTAGTCGACACAAAGGCTTGTGATAAGCTTTTCTCTTGGAATGGGCTTCTTTGGATGTAGCTCTCACTTGGTGTCTCCGGGAAGGTGACAAAAGGACTCTTTTGTGAGTTGTCAAGGTAGCAGATAAGATGATATTGTGGTTCTCTGTAATCCATTTCAACCATATGAAGGGCTGAACTTCCCAGGTTGTTGGAGTTACCAGATGGATTTTGCATGTTCATCTCCATCTGGAAGCTACTGAGAATACCATATAACTCAGTGAGGGTAAGGGTTTGAGGTTCTTAGTCCTCTTGATGACCACACAATAGTGTGTACATTGTCTAGGAGGACATAAAATTTCTCACAATGTCCTTGTTCTCAAGAGTTACTCCAACATCCATTAGAATATCCACAAACTCAACATACCTGAAGTATTATTGAGTAATGGTTTCACATGTTTTAAAGGTGAAGTTCTCAAACAACTGCTTTAAGATGTTCTTCTTGTTCTCTTTGCTTCAGTGGACCCCTCATAAAAAAGCTTCAGTGCATCCCGTAGTTGCTTACCAGTTTTGCACTTCTTGAAGTCTCTGTATATGGAGTTGGGAAGAGCATTTTAGAGGGCAGTGATGGCTTTTGGATCTACATCTATTTTCCTCCAGTGTTTTTCAGAGTAGTCAGCCAGTTCCTTTGGTATCATGCCATTCTTTGACACCAAGTATCAAAATCATCAGGAGTGATCAGTGGAGATTTTGTCATGGTATCGGTTTTCTTATCAGCATTTGTGATAGCTGCCATTTAAGATGTTAAGTGATTTGTGAAACTGAGAGGATTTAAGATGGTAAGATCTTACCATCAAGAACCTGATAAGCTCTGATAACAATTGCAGGAGCAGTTAAGGGTGGTAATTACATTTGTCTCATAATGAGGAGAGTGTTCAAACACTTAATAGATCAAATAGGAAACCAGGTGTGTATAGAAGATACTAAGAACACAAGCAAGTAACAAGACATAATAAAAGAACAAGAACAGGTTAAGTATGGTTTTTAAGAATGACGTATATTGCTCTCAAGTTCTATTACAAGTGTTACAAAGCATAAAATAAAAAAACAAGAACCTGAGATACTTTACACTACATCCTATAACCGGCTATACCTTAAAAGCCTATTGGAAACACTAATCTAGACAACAGTATCAATGTACAGTCAAAAGGTATATTGCCTTTTGACTTGTGACTATGTCATGCCATAGCTCACATCCTAATATATTATAAAAAGGATAAAGTAGAAAGTTACAGACTCTAAACCTTAATCTAAAGTTGCAAAAGCATGGACCTGTTGGTGTGTCTTCAGAGTTGCAGCGGAAAGTGGGCCAGCTTTATGAAAAAGTTAATCAAAGAAGGCATGTATTCTCTGTCTATAAAAGAAATCTGTCTTTACTTCATTGGCTTTGGAAGACTTTGTCTTTAAAGCTTTGGAAGACTTCATCTTTGGCATTAAAAGATTTAGTCTTTGGCTTCGGAATATTGTACACTTATAATATTTTCTATGAAGAGTGTAAAACTTTCAAATTAACTTCTACCTTGTACATCAGTGCATGCATGCTGGAAGTTCTTTGGTTGCTTTGGTTGCATCAGCCTTTTTTAATATAACCTTACATTTGTAGATTTTCATACCCAACTCATGTGACATTCATCACCAAAAGGTCCATCAATTAAGGTAGTATTTGTTAGCCTTCTTGAATATTCAACATTAATTCATAACCAAGTTGCCTTAGTTTCAAGTTTTGCTTCCCTAATTATGGGTATTATCCTAAGTGTGCATAAATACTTAAACATTAAAAACCTAATAAAACCTTACCCAATATAGATCCCTCTATTCCTCGAATAATTAAGGAGATACTAGTATGTAAAAGTTACGCTACTATTAATATTACTAACGTTATTACTAATATTACCATTACTGTTATTATTATTATGAATACTATTATTATTATCATTATAATTACTAAGTCATAGATTATTACTGGTACTACAATTATTATTATCATTATAATTAGTATTGTTATTATTGTTATTATTATTATTATTACTATCATTAACACCAATAATGTAATTAATGTGATTACTATTAACAAAGTTATTATTAGTATTGTTATTAGTAATATTATTATTATCGTTGATGTTATAAAACCCTACTATTAACATACTATTATTAAAATATAATTAACCAAGTTAAGGGATCCAAATTGTAATTGATTAACCTTAAAGATTTATATGCCTTGGAAGTCAAGGGACTAAAGGGTCAATCTCCCAAACTTGGAAATGGGTATAAAAACCCATTTAACAGCCATTACCCCTCTAACCTAAACCCTACAACCGCCTGTCACCCCCTCCCCTCTATTTCCGACCATTTTGCCTCGTTTCTCCGACGAATCGCTGCCGCAAGTCATTTCCCTTCGATATTCCGCAGGTAGACGACCACCGTCGTCACTTATTTCATCTTATTCCATCTTTCTTTTTGTCGGTTTCGGGTGTTTGGGTGTGTCCAAGTATGCGAGTGCTATCAAGCGTTTTTGGGTGTACCAATTGCTCAAATATGTTAGGAATCGACTTCTAAGCGTGTTGTGGTTCCACTTGAGTGGTCACAGCGGCCGAAGGCTACTGTGAGCACTCCGACACCTCTGTGACTGCGTATGCGTCTGTGTTTTGTCTATGCGATTGAGTCTGCTTCGAGCGAATGAGTGTGTGCGATTGAATGTGTGTGTGCGATTGAGTCTGCTTCGTACAAATGAGTGTGTGCGACTGAATATGTGTGTGCAACTGAGTCTGCATCATATGAATGAGTGTGTGCGATTGAATATAGGTGTGCGATTGAGTCTATTTCGCACGGATGAGCATGTGCGATTGGAAGTATGCGTGCGATTGAGTGTGAGTTATGCGAATTAGTGTGTGTGCGAATGAACGTTGTGTCGTGCGAATTAGAGTGTATGTGATGAATGTTGTGCCGTGCGAATGTGTGTGTACGACTAGACATGTATGTGTGAATGAGTGTTGTTTCGTACGACTGGATGGCGATTCGCACGAGTGAATGTTGATTCGTATGAATGAAGGTTGATTCATACGAATGAACGTTGATTCGTGTGAATGGATGTTGAGTCGTGCGACTGAAGGTTGTTTGCGTGTTAATGCAATTTGGTGTGTAGTGTGGTTAGGTCGTGTAATGCTAAAGTAACATTGATACGGTTATCATTCCTAAAGACATTATTAATGTTAACACTATGATTATTACTAATATTATCATAAATATAATAAATGTTAACATTTTTACGATTATCAAGACTGATATTAGTAACTACTAATACTCTTATCACTTTTATCAACATAACCATTTTATCATACTAAGTACGCCTCTAGTAACAATGAAACCATTAAACAAATATCATTATCAATGGTGACGATTCCTAGTGCATGGATCTATATAAGATCTTATGCTGCGCTTGTATGAGTGTGTGTCGCGTGACCGATCTTACCCGAACCGACCGAACGCATCTAATCTCTTTAAGCTTATCTTTAATACTTAACAATAATTAATAATAGGTGTTTGAATGATTGTTGCTTCATCCTTTGGAACCTTTGTTCATCTACTTCTACTATCAATCATGTGAGTTTCGTGGCCCATTTTTATATTGATTTATTACTTCCATTATTACAAACTTGGGGGAAAAGTATGCTCACCCTTTTCATGTTGTACAACTCATATTCTTGGAATTATTGTGTTACTGTTTTGTAAGTCTTTATCTGATACATGCATGAGTTTGTTGTGTGGTACTTGATTCACATCCATTTAATTCCGGTGTTGGAACCGACGGATAGGTATTGGTAGTACTATTGGGTTGACACCCCCACCCTTGTTTGTTGGTATACTAATTAGTACCAACAGTGGCCAGGAATGGGCCCTAGGGTGAATATATTCCAATAATATCTGTGTGTACGTCGTAGGTTTGGTTGTGATGCTCATGTTGTCATGTGATTTTGTTTACTTATAACTGTATTCATGATGTTTCGCAAAACTATTACGCAACATCAATTTTGTTTAATATTAAATCTGTGAACTCACCAACAATTATGTTGACCATTTTGAGCATATCTTTTCAGGTGATACAATTAACTGAAGATCCTAGGAGTGCGGCCTTAGTGGAGACTCTAGGATGCATTTTTGAGACTATACAATACTTGACATACATTATTTTACATAGTTGTTCTGATTATATACTATTATACTTTTGGATACTTGTTTCCGGGTTGTGGGAATTTTATTACAATGTTTATACTTATGACTATGTTGTTATGATTATCGACTAGACATGACACAAGTCTCCCTTGTGCCGGGTGTCGTCATGACACGTATTTCATTCTATACATATCTATTTTGCATCTCTATTGATTACAATGTGTTACGACGATCCCGTCTCGTTACATCCTCGTGTTTCAGCTCTTAGCATGGGTGTGACAAACTAGTATCAGAGCCATTGGTTGTAGAGAATTAGGCAAATCACTTGACCTAGACTATAACCTAGGAACCTTCATGTAGAATGCATGCTAGGATTTGCATGCATCTGATATCGCATGTATGTTCCTTCTATACTTGTACTTTTATCTCTCTGTCTTGACATCTGTTCACATTGAGGAAAGTACTATCACTCTTTCCTTATGGGATGTTTTCTACTGGATCTACCGTTCCCATGCGTGCCGCATTGTTCTATTAGGATTCGGTTACCAAACCGGAAGGGATCTCCATAGATCACGCGAAGTGTTTGATCTCGAATATTGAGTCCGAATTTGAGATACCTATGCCTGAAATCCCGAAAGAAGAAGGGATAGGCAACTATTGTTAGGCAAATTGAGATTATATGCTTGGATTTCCATTGTTATGACGGACTACTGTTGGAGTGCTATTAAATCATAGATGTGAGAACTTACACGATCTGTATATGATGAATGGTGCCAATATTGTGATCTTGACTTGGAATGTTGGAACTTGATGAGTGGAATTAATAATGTATCTTGAAGTGACTAAAGTTTACATACTCCTTTTGTGATTAGAAAATGCCGCCTTGAAGAATCACCCGCAGTACAAGTCGCGAAGGTGAGGCCCCAAGGGGCAGAGGCAGGGAAAGAGGTAGAGGTAGGACACCAGGAACAGGTGGTGGTCCCGCCGGTAACAATCAGGGGACTGGAAACACTGATATAGCTGCCATGATCACTCAGCAGCTAGCCGCATTGATTCCAACAGTAGTGGCCGAAGTGAGCGACACTCTTCTGAATCATAACCCCCACGGGGATGACAATGACAATGGGGATAATGGAGAAGGAGGCCAAGGTGAGGCTAGTAATGAAGGAGGAATCAAAAATCGGGTTGGGAATGAGCACAACCAAGGAACAGGGGAAGAGAGTGAGAATGGTGGTACTACTGGTAGTGAAACTGGGGTTGTTAATACTAGAGGGGGATGTTCTTACAAGGAGTTTGTGGCCTGCAAACCGAAGGAATTTGATGGAAAAGGTGGGGCGATAGCCCTAACCAGGTGGCTTGAGAAGATGGAGGCAGACATTGATATAAGTGAATGCCTAGACCGTCAAAAGATTAAGTATGCCACGTGTTCACTACCGGGCAAGGCACGAACATAGTGGAACACATAGGTTCAAGCAAAAGGAAGAGAATCAGCAATGCAGATGACTTGGGATGAGTTTAAAGCATTAATCACCAAAGAGTACTGTCCACTCAATGAGATGCAAGAAATTTGAACATGAATTCCAGAACCATGCCATGGTAGGAGCTGGGCACGCAGCTTACACTGATCGTTTCCACAAGCTGGAAAAATGGGTTCCTCATCTGGTAACTCCAGAATCCAAGAGGATCGAAAGATACATTTGGGGACATGTGCCTCAAATCCGGGCAATGGTAACAGCAGCAGCCCCTCCTACTATTCAGAGTGCGATTCGGAAGGCTGGTACTTTAACAGATGAGATGGTGAGAACTGGTGTTTTGGGAAAAGGAGCAAAGAAGAGAAAGGATGTTGGAGAAGCGAGCAGGCCGAGTACCGGGAAATTTGACAAACGGGCCAAGACGACATGGAATTTTGTGATAGTGGCCCAGGGTAGGAAGGAATAAGTCAGACCGCACCCTAAGTGTAACAGGTGCAACTTTTGTCATCCCCAAGCAATGCCATGCCGGGTTTGTGTAAACTGCAGACGCTCGAGGCATCTGGCGAGAGACTGCAGAGTGGCGCCGAATCTGGTTGCTCCGGTTAATGCGGTTAACCCCACATGAAATGCTAGGGTTTGCTATGAGTGTGAAAACCATAATCACTACTGGAACATGTGCCCTAGATTGAATCAGGCACAGGGTCAGCAAGGAAACAATCAACCACATGTGATGGCCATAGCCGGTAATCAAGGCCCAGTGAATCAAGGAAATGTTGCCCGAGGACGTGCGTTCGCATCGGAGCAAATGACGCCCGCCAGGACCTGAATGTCGTTATGGGTACGTACTTGCTCAATCACCACTTCGCATCCATATTGTTTGATACTAGGGAAGACAATAGTTTTATATCTTCTGAATTTGCTCACATGCTCGACTTGAACCCTAGTAGGCTAGAAACTAACTACTCCATAGAAATGGCCAACGGTAGGATTGTACAGGCTGATGATATTATTAGAAAGTGCTCGATCATATTAGAGAACCATGCATTTTGAAATACATTTGATACCTTTGAGTTAGGGAGTTTCGACGTAGTCGTGGGGATGGATTGGTTGTCAAAGCACGAAGCAGAGATTGTATGTCGGGAAAAAGTAGTACGAATCCCCATGCCAGACGGGGAGGTACTCAGGATTCAGGAAGAACGATCGGGGAGAACCCTAAAGCTTATCTCCTGCATGAAGACACGTCGATGTTTACAAAAGCAGTGTTACGCGTTTCTGGCCCATGTAGTGTAAAAGAAGGAAGAGGAATGAAAGTTGGTAGATATTCCTGTAGTACGGGATTATCCGGATGTATTCCCTGACGACTTGTCCGGTTTGGCCCCACCTCGGCATGTGGAATTTTGTATAGACTTGGTTCCGGGAGCCACACCGGTAGCAAAGACGCCATATCGGTTGGCACCATCAGAAATGCAAGAGCTATCTAATCAATTGTAGGAACTACTGGAAAAGGGTTTTATTTGGCCGAGTCACTCACCATGGGGAGCACCGATATTATTCTTCAAGAAGAAAGATGGATTGTTTAGCATGTGCATCGATTATCGCGAACTGAATAAACTGATCGTGAAAATTTGATATCCTCTTCCCATGATCGACGATCTATTCGATCAGTTGCAAGGAGCCTCGTATTTCTCCAAGATCGACCTTCGTTCAGGATATCATTAGCTAAGAGTTTTCGAGGACGACATACCGAAAACAGCGTTTAGAACTCGATATGGGCACTATGAGTTCTTAGTCATGCCGTTCGGACTGACTAACGCTCAAGCTGTGTTCATGGACCTGATGAATCGAGTGTGTAAACCTTATTCAGATAAGTTCGTAATCGTATTCATAGACGATATACTTATCTACTCCCGATCAAAAGAGGACCATGAAGAACACCTTTGGGCAATACTGAGTCTATTACAAGAAGAGAAACTCTTCGCCAAGTTCTCAAAGTGCGAGTTTTGGCTACAAGAAGTGAAATATCTAGGACACGTGGTGAACGAGAAAGGAATTCACGTAGATCCCGGAAAGATCGAAGCAGTAAAGAAATGGGAAGCACCACAGACCCCTTCGAAAATATGACAATTCTTAGGTTTGGCTGGATACTATCGTCGTTTCATCGCAAACTTCTTAAAAATCACAAAACCGTTGACTCTGCTGACTCAGAAACAAGAAATTTGATTGGGGACGTGCACAAGAAGAGGCGTTCCAAACATTAAAGGAGAAGTTGTGCAATGCCCCGATATTGTCCCTTCCGGACGGATCTAATGATTTTGTTGTGTACTACGATGCTTCACATCAAGGACTAGGATGTGTGCTAATGCAAAGGGATAAGGTAATTGCCTATGCCTCGTGACAGCTTAAAGTGCATGAAAAGAACTATACGACTCATGACCTGGAGTTAGGCAATGTGGTATTTGCACTTAAGATATGGAGGCATTACTTGTATGGAACTAAGAGCATCATTTACATGGATCATAAGAGCCTCCAACAACATCTGGATCAAAAAGAACTTAATATGTGCCAGCGATGATGGGTAGAACTCCTTAGTGACTACGACTATGAAATCCAGTATCATCCGGGGAAAGCAAACGTGGTGGCTGATGCCTTAAGTCCCAAGGAACATGTGAAACCGCTACGTGCTCAAGCATTAGGATTGACTATTCAAACGAGCCTGAAAGCTCAGATCCTAACAACACAAGGTGAAGCGCTGAAAGAAGAGAACGTTACAGGAGAAGAATTTCGAGGTCTGGATAAGCAAATGAGTTACAAGGGAGATGGCTTACAGTATTTTGTGGATCGCATATGGGTGCCCAAATAAGGAGATGTACGTACCTTGGTTATGGACGAAGCGCATAAGTCAAGGTATTCTGTTCACCCTGGTGCAGACAAGATGTACCACGATCTCAAAGACCTGTATTGGTGGCCAGGCATGAAGAAAGACATTGCTATGTATGTAAGCCGATGCCTGACGTGCTCAAAAGTTAAAGCTGAACATCAGAAACCATCAGGATTACTAAAGCAACAGGAAATTCCCGAATGGATCGTATAACGAAGTCTGCTTCTTTCTTGCCGATCCGAGAGGGTTACAAAATGGATAAGTTGGTGAGATTATACATAAACGAGGTTGTAACAAGGCACTGAGTGCCGGTGTCGATCATATCCGACCGTGATAGCTGATTTACATCGTAGTTTTGGCAGACGCTACAGAATGCGATGGGCACTCGATTAGATTTGAGTACCGCCTATCACCCACAAACAGATGGTCAAAGCGAACGAATGATACTAAAATTGGAAGATATGCTTAGGGCTTGTGTAATCGACTTTGGTGGTAGCTGGGACACCCATCTACCATTGATTGAGTTCTCTTACAACAACAGCTACCATACGAGCATTGGATGCGCTTCGTTGAAGCCCTGTATGGAAGGAAATGTAGGTCCTAGTTTGTTGGGCAGAGATTGGTGAAAGCCAGTTGACAGGCCCAGAGATCATCCAGGAAACAACCGACAAGATCTTCCAGATCAAAGATAGACAAAAAGCAGACAGAGATCGTCAAAAGAGCTACACCGACAACCGTCTTAAACCTCTAGAATTCAACGTGGGAGATCGTGTTCTACTTGAAGTCTCTACCTGGAAAGGGATTGTACGGTTCGGAAAGAAAGGGAAGTTAGCCCGAGATACGTAGGACCATTCGAAATCACAGAAAGAATTGGTCCAGTGGCATACCGATGGCCACCAGAACTCAGTGGTGTACACGATACATTCCACGTATCAAACCTCAAGAAGTGCTTGACGGATGAATCCCTTCAAGTACCAATTGAGGAAATCAAGATTAACGAAAAGCTTCATTTTATCGAAGAACCATAGAGATCATGGATCAAAAGGTCAAATGATTAAGACGCAACAAGATACCGATTGTCCACGTGAGATGGAACTCTAAACGAGGACCCGAGTTTACATGGGAACGGGAAGACCAGATAAAAATCAAGTTTCCACATCTATTCGTGGATACTCCTGGACCTAACTCCAGCTGAATTTCGGGACAAAATTCTCTCAATTGGGGGATACTGTGATATCCATCACCAAAAGGTCCGTCAATTAACGTAGTATTTGTTAGCCTTCTTGAATATTCAACATTAATTCATAACCAAGTTGCCTTAGTTTCAAGTTTTGCTTCCCTAATTATGCGTATTATCCTAAGTGTGCATAAATACTTAAACATTAAAAAGCTAATAAAACCTTACCCAATATAGATCCCTCTATTCCTCGAATAATTAAGGAGATACTAGTATGTAAAAGTTATGCTACTATTAATATTACTAACATTATTACTAATATTACCGTTACTATTATTATTATGATGAATACTATTATTATTATCATTATAATTACTAAAGTCATAGATTATTATTGGTACTACAATTATTATTGTCATTGTAATTAGTATTGTTATTATTATTATTATTATTATTATTACTATTAACACCAATAATGTAATAAATATGATTACTATTAACAAATTTATTATTAGTATTATTATTAGTAATATTATTATTATCATTGATGTTGTAAAACCCTACTATTAACATACTATTATTAAAATATAATTAACCAAGTTAAGGGATCCAAATTGTAATTGATTAAACTTAAAGATTTATATGCCTTGGAAGTCAAGGGACTAAAGGGTCAATCTCCCAAACTTGGAAATGGGTATAAAACCCATTTAACAGCCATTACCCTCTAACCTAAACCCTACAACCTCCTGTCGCCCCCTCCCCTCTATCTTCGACCATTTTGCCTCGTTTCTCCGACGAATTGTTGCCACAAGTCGTTCCCCTCGACATTCCGTAGGTAGACAACCATCGTCATCACTTATTTCATGTTATTCCATCTTTCTTTGTGTCGGTTTCGGGTGTTTGGGTGTGTCCAATGTGCGAGTGCTGTCGTGCGTTTTTGGGTGCACCAATTGCTCAAATATGTTGGGAACCGACTTCTAAGCGTGTTGTGGTGCCACTTGAGTGGTCACAGCGACCAAAGGCTGCTGTGAGCACTCCAACACCTCTGTTACCTAAGTATGCGTCTGCGTTCTGTCCATGCGATTGCGTCTGCTTCAAGCGAATGAGTGTGTGCGATTGAATGTGTGTGCGATTGAGTCTGCTTCATATGAATGAGTATGTGCGATTGAATGAGTGTGCATGATTGAGTCTGCTTCATACGAATGAGTGTGTGCGATTGAATATAGGTGTGTGATTGAGTCTGTTTCGTACAGATGAGCATGTACGATTGGAAGTATGCGTGCGATTGAGTGTGAGTCATGCGAATGAGTGTGTTTGAGAATGAAAGTTGTGTCATGCGAATGAGTGTGTATGCGTATGAAAGTTGTGTCTTGTGAATGTGTGTGTACGACTGGACATGTGTGTGCGACTGAGTGTTGTGTCGTGCAACTAGATGGCGATTCGCATGAGTGAAGGTTGATTCGTACGAATGAAGGTTGATTTATATGAATGAAGGCTGATTCGTGCGAATGGATGTTGAGTCGTGCGACTGAAGGTGGTTTGTGTGTGAATGTAATTTGGTGTGTAGTGTGGGTTGGTCATGTAATACTAAAGTAACATTGATACGGTTACCATTGCTAATGACATTATTAATGTTAACACTATGATTATTACTAATATTATCAGAAATATAATCAATGTTAACTTTTTATGATTATCAAGACTAATATTAGTAATTACTAATACCCTTATCACTTTTATCAACATAACCATTTTATCATAGCAAGTACGCCTCTAGTAACAATGAACCCTTACACAAATATCATTATCAATGGTGACGATTCCTAGTGCATGGATCTATATAAGATCTTATGCTTATGCCTGCTTGTATGAGTGTTGGTCGCGTGACCGATCCAACCCGAACCAACCGAACGCATCTAATCTCTTTAAGCTTATCTTTAATACTTAACAATAATTAATAATAGGTGTTTGAACGATTGTTGCTTCATCGTTTGGAACATTTGTTCATCTACTTCTACTATCAATCATGTGAGTTTCGTGACCCCTTTTATGTTGATATAGTACTTCCATTATTACAAACTTGGGGAAAAAGTATGCTCACGCTTTTCACGTTGTACAACTCATATTCTTGGAATTATCATGTTACTGTTTTATAAGTCTTTATCTAAACATGCATGAGTTTGCTGGGTGGTACTTGATTCACAACCATTTAATTCCGGTGTTGGAACCGACGGATAGATATTGGTAGTACTATTGGGTTGACACCCCCACCCTCGTTTGTTGGTATACTAGTTAGTACCAACAGTGGCCAGGAACGGGCCGTAGGGTGAATATATTCCGACAATATATGTGTGTACGTCGTAGGTTGGTTGTGATGCTCATGTTGCCATGTGATTTTGCTTACTTATAACTGTAATCACGATGTTCCGCAAAACTATTAGACAACATTAATTTTGTTTACTATTAAACCTGCGAACTCACCAACAATTATGTTGACCATTTTGAGCATATCTTTTCAGGTGATACAATTAACTGAAGATCCTAGGAGTGCGGCCTTAGTGGAGACTTTAGGATGCATTTTTGAGACTATACAATACTTGACATACATTATTTGACATTGTTGGTCTGATTATATACTATTATACTTTTGGATGCTTGTTCCCGGGTTGTGGGAATTTTATTACAATGTTAAAACTTATGGCTATGTTGTCGTGATTATCGACTAGACATGACACAAGTCTCCCTTGTGCCGGGTGTCGTCATGACATGTATTTCATTCTATACATATCTATTTTGCATCTCTATTTATTACAATATGTTATGACGATCCCGTCTCGTTACATCCTCATGTTTCCGCTCTTGGCGCGGGTGTGACAACTCACTTCACAGGTGAGTTTCATGGCCTCATTTTTACTTATTTTCTTTTTTGGGAGAGATCACATGCAAATTACTATTTTTCTTGGACACATTTAATTGTCAATGATTTCACATGTTATATAAGTTGTTTATTTACCGTATGAAGTTCCTTGTTATTGGACCGTTAGTTTATTTCCCAAAGTGAGGTAATCATGTATAGTACTGCAGGACTGGGTGAAGGGTTAGCACTTACAACACAACAACACAATGAGGAGAGTGTATTAGAACACTTAACAGATCAAATGGGGAACCGGTTATGATGACGCTAAGAACACAAGAGTAACTTCAGAAAGAAAAGATAACAACACAAGTGGTTGGTTTTCAAGGATGTTGTATATTGCTTCCCAAATTCAAGTTACAAGTATTCAGCATACATACATTACAAGACTTTGTGATACTTTATACTACAACCTACAGACGGCCATACTTTGAAGGCCAGCTGGATACACGAATTAGACAACACAATCCATGTAGAGTCAAAAGGCAGATTTGCCTTTGGGCTAGTGACTCTGACATGCCATAGCTCATATCTTAATATATTACAAAAAGGATAAAGGTACATAAAGTAGAAAGGTTTGACCCAAGACCTCAATGTACAGTTTTCCTAAACCATGGACCTTTTCACCAACTCATACAAGTTGGTGACCAACCAGAGTGGGCAGCGGCAAAGTGGTTCAGCTTTGCAGAAAAAGTACATCAGATAAAGCATGTATGATAAAAGCCTTCGGAAGAATCTGTCTTGGTTTCTTGGCTTCAGAAGACTTTGTCTTGAAGCTAAGAAAGACTTCATTTCTGGCATCTGAAGATATTGGTCTTGGCTATGAAAGATTTTACACTTGAAATGCTTCTGAATTGGTGTAAAACTTTCGTAGCAATACTACTTCATGTTCTATGTAGCATGCAGGAAGACTTGATCATTTTATAGAGCTACTAAAAGAAGAACTGTCATAACTACTGAGGAATACTTCTTCAGTTGTTGTGATAACTACTGAAGAAGGATCATCACAACTACTGAAGAATACTTCTTCAGCTGTTGTGATAACTACTGAAGAAGGATCATCACAACTACTAAAGAATACTTCTTCAGCTGTTGTGATAACTACTGAAGAAGGATCATCACAACTACTGATGAATACTTCTTCAGCTGTTGTGATAACTACTGAAGAAGGATCATCACAACTACTGAAGAATACTTCTTCAGTTGTTGTGACAACTACTGAAAAACTATCTTCAGACTGTCTTCAGACTTTGTCTTCAGTTGATATCTTCAGCTGATGTCTTCAGCTGTTGTCTTCAGCTATTACCTTCAGCTGTTGTCTTCAGCTAATGTCTTCAGCTGATGTCTTCAGCTGTTATCTTCAGATATTACCTTCAGCTGTTGTCTTCAGCTAATGTCTTCAGCTGATGTCTTCAGCTGATGTCTTCAGCTGTTACCTTCAGTAGATGTCTTCAGCTGTTAACTTCAGTAGATGTCTTCAGCTGTTAACTTCAGTAGATGTCTTCAGCTGTTAACTTCAGTAGATGTCTTCAGCTGTTAACTTCAGTAGATGTCTTCAGCTGTTACCTTCAGCTGTTGTCTTCAGCTGATGTCTTCAGCTGATGTCTTCATCAGTTGTTATGATTAGTAGATGGTTTCAAGAGTATTTTGGTTGCATCAGACTTCTAGGAATCCTTACATACTCCCCCTAGGCTGATGCTACCAAAACAGTTGAGGATAATCAGCAGCTCACTGTCTTCCTGATGCAAGAGGAGCCATTTGAATTGGAGATGATTTGGCTCTTTCTTCTTGCACTTCATTAGGATGTTCTGATTCATCCTGAGGATCAGAGGAGGTTGATTCTGACTTCTTATTCTTCTTTGCATCAGATTTAGAAGCCATCCTCTTCTTCCTCTTTGCAGTCTTTAACTGAGAAGACTGGCCTGCAGCACCTTGTAGATTAGATGTGTCTTCCTCAGTTGGGTGTTCCTCCCTCACAGGTTCAGAAGGAGAGGGAGTTTGACCCTGTTGTGGATCAGATGTTGAGGTTGGTCTTTGACCTTGCTGTTGATCAATAGTTGAAGAGGCTGGCCTTTGACCCTGCTGTGGATCAGAAGATGAAGCTGGAGGTTCTTGTTTGAGTTGTCTCTTGTTGTTCAAACTTAACCTCTACTTGAGGTAGAGCTTAACTTGGAGGAGTGTGCAAGTCAGCAAGCGCTCCACTCTTGGTCTTCTACTTGATCACCCTGATATGCTCATCCATAGTAGATAGAGACATAGGGCCAAGTCTCCTTCCAGAGAATCCATACAGCTTCAAGAAGCTCATCATTCTTTGTCTATCATCAGATTTTTCAAGTTCTTCTAAATGAGAGCTCTTGACTTAGCAGCTTCTTCCCTTATTTTCTTCTTTGTTAACTTCTGCTCTTTAAGTACTTGAAGTTCAAGTTGTTTGGGATACTCAAACTCAATGTACTCAAAGGACAAAGGAAGAAGTGCTTCTGGCTGGTAGAAGCTTGTGGCACTCAGGTAGTCTATCATTCTTTGTTTATCTGTTTCTTTATCTACCTGAGGTTTTGTGTAGCAGCCACAGCCTCTTGCACAGGACTTTCTTGAACTGGCGAAAGAGTAGGAATTTGGATTTGAGAGAAAGTTAATGAAAAAGGATAAACTTTGAAATCCATTGTGTTGGTCCCACCTCTGAAAAGTAGTTTGCTTTTTGCCCAAAAAATAGTTTTCTTGGAATTCTAAGAAATCTTCTGAAGATAATTTAACTTCAGAAGTTTTGACCATGATGGGTATTTTGCTTCGGAAGTTTTAACCAGAAAGCTTCTGAAGGCAAATTTTGCCTCCAAAAATATTTCAAAGATTTTGAAGAATTTTGCAACTTGTGTAAGATTCTAAAAAATCTAAGGAATATCCTAAAAGAATTTTCTTTCAAAGAGAAACTGGGGCTTATGATGGTGATAGAATAGACAACATAGAACACACATAGTTTTAGAAATAATATGATTAAGTTTTTAAGAAAAGCTATTCAAAGTTGATCATCCCAATAGCTGATATAAGATATTTAAATCTCTGTTCATCAAAAGCTTTTGTGAACAGATCAGCATATTGTTCATCTGTATTGACTTTGATTAGTTTGATTAATCCTTTTTTAAAATTATCTCTAATCAGATGATACCTGATGTTGATGTGCTTAGTTCTTGAGTGCTGCACTGGATTTTCTGTGATTGAGATAGCACTGTTATTGTCTATGTGAATAGGAGTCTCTTTGAAGTTGAATCCATAGTCTAGCATCTGATTTTGAATCCAAAGCACTTGAGCACAGCAGCTTGCAGCAACAATGTATTCAGCCTCAGCAGTTGATGCAGATACACAGGATTGTTTCTTGCATTGCCAAGAGACTATCCTTCCACCAAGAAATTGACATCACCCTGATGTAGACTTTGCAGTCATATTGCATCCACCATAATCACTATCTGTATATGCATACAGATTGAAGTCAGAATTTTTAGGATACCAAAGGCCAAGAGATGGGGCTCCTTTAAGGTATCTTAGAATTCTTTTGACAGTGATTAGGTGTGACATCTTGGGGTTGGCCTGATATCTTGCACAGATGCAAGTGGCAAACATATATCTGGCCTGCTAGCTGTAAGATACATAAGAGACCCAATCATAGCTCTGTAGAGATGTTCATCAACACACTCCCCCTCAAGATCAGGTCCAAGGGAGTGGTTTCAAGCTATGGGTGTCTTAGCAACCTTACATTCAGTCATGTTGAACCTTTTAAGTATGTCTTGCACATACTTTGACTGATTTATGAAGATACCATTGTCAACCTGCTTCACTTAAATCCCTAGAAAGAAATTGAGTTCCCCATGGCACTCATTTCAAATCTATCCTTCATCAGCTTCTTTAAGTCTTTGTAGAGCTTTGGATTAGTTGACCCAAAGATGATATCATTACATATACTTGAACTAGCATTATGTCATCTCTTGTTCCTTTGATGAAGAGAGTTCCATCAATGGTACCCCTTTTGTAGCCATGCTGACAGAGATACTGAGATAGAGTCTCATACCACTTTCTTGGTGCCTGATGTAGCCCATAGAGAGCTTTGTCAAGCTTGCAGACATAATCAGGATGATCAGGATCTGCAAATCCAGGTGGTTGTTTGACATACACCTCTTCATCAATCACTCCATAAAGAAAAGCACACTTGACATCAAGTTGATAGACCTTGAAGTTCTTGGATGCAGCAAAAGCTAGGAATATCCTGACAGCTTCAAGTCTTGCTACTGGAGTAAAGCATCAGTGTAGTCAATCCCTTCTTCTTGAGTATATCCTTGAACAACTAGTCTAGATTTGTTCTTGATGACAAGTCCTCTATTAACCTTCTTATTCCTGAAAACCCATTTTGTACCTATGGTAGTCTTCCCATGAGGAAGAGGACATAGATTTCAAACCTTTTGTCTCTTGAATTGAAGCAACTCCTCTTGCATAGCTTCAACCCAACTTCCATCCTTTAGAGCTTCATCAATCTTCTTTGGCTCTATTTGGGATAAGAAACAAGAGTGAAGACAGATATTTGCATTGTGAGACTGTCCTCTTGTTCTTACACCAATACCAACATCTCCAATGATATTTGTAGTGGGGTGAGACTTATGGATCCTTAGTTGAGGGATCACAGCAAGTTGTTTAGACAGATCCAAATTGGAGAAATTTTGATTGGCAAGGAGGATTCACCCTCTACAGCAGCACACCTATCAAGATTAACTTGATCCAATGAGTGTGTGACATCATTGAGATTTTCTTCAATGGGATGGTTCTCAGCATCAAGAAATTCATGATCACTGTCACCACCACCATGTTTCCCAACATTTGAAGTTTCTACATTTGAGTTTGTGCCACAACACTGGAAGATGAAGGCAACTCAGATGTATCAGCAAGATTTGTCATTGATGTGTTGGTAGAAGCTTCATTTGCAGGATTAGTTACCACTGGAGCTGGAGATATGTTGCTTGAAGATCTTCTCAGCTTAATTCTTGGATCAGGATCACCTGTAGGTAATATATCTATGGTTCCTGAAACATGCTCACAAGATTTGTTAAAACAGTTGGTAACTAAATCAAGATCAAACAGCCAATCCGGACCAGAACCTTTCACACTGGGTGTGTGTTCATTGAAAGTCACATTGGCTGACTCCTCAACTACTCTAGTTCTGAGATTGTGTACTCTATAAGCTTTAGCTTGAGAAGAGTATCCAATGAAGTGTCCATCATCTGATTTCTCAGCAAACTTGGCTATATGATCTTTGGTATTCAAGATGGTGCAAGGACATCCAAAAGACCTGAGAAAACCAATGAAAGGTTTCCTCTTGTGCCAAAGTTCATAAGAGTCCTACCATGTGTCTTAACTACTAAAACTCTGTTTTGCACATAGCAGACAGTGTTGACTGCCTCTGCCCAGAAGGTGATGGGCAGTTTAGAGTCAGACAACATAGTTCTTGCAGCTTCAATTAGTGTCCTGTTTCCCCTCTCAGCAACTCCATTTTGCTGAGAGGTCCTGGGAGCACTATATTGCCTTGTAATACCCTTTTCATCACAAAATGTATCAAGTGTTTGATTCTTGAACTCAGTTCCTTGATCACATCTTATGGTTTTGACCTTGTGATCACATTGATTCTCAATTTTTAAGATGAAATTCTTCAGAATCTCAGGGGTCTCATCCTTAGTTCTAAGAAGAATACCCATGTGAATCTTTTAAAGTCATCTGTGATCACCAAACAGTAAGAGGTCCTTCCTAAACTCATTACATTGGTGGGGCCAAAGAGATCCATATGTAACAAGTGTAGGGGTGTAGTGATGGAATTTCTTTCCTTAGGCTTGTGAGATACCTTGTGTTGCTTCCCTTTCAGGCATGCAACATAATAATCATCACTTGTAAACTCTCTTTTTGGTATTCTAGTTACCAAATCATTCCTAATCAATTTATTCATGTTCTTAAAGATTACATGGCACATTCTTTTATGCCAAAGGAAAGATTCATCACTATTTGCTTTAGATAGAAAGCATGAAACTTCTCCTGAGGGAGATGTTTCTTGCAAATCCATCTTGTACATGTTCCTTTTCCTGGGGGCTCTGAGTAAGATGTGCTCATAAGGAATGACCACCCGGGCTTGAGAACAATGCACTCATGCTCAGTAAACAGCATGTTATGACTCTGATCACAAAATTAAGATACACTCAAAAGATTGTATCCAAGTTCCTTGACAAAGTTTACCTTGTCAATGATGAGCTTACCATTTGTGACCTTGCCCCTTCCAGTAATGTAACCACCTGCATCTCCTCCAAAAGCAACTGGCCCTCCCTCAATTCTTTCAAACTTCTGGAGTAGTGACCTATTGCCTGTCATGTGCCTGGAACAACCACTGTCAATGATCCACACATTTTTGTTTGTCTGTAGCTGTTCCTGCACAAAGAGATAGCTAGTTACATTTGGAAACCCAAGCCTCATTGGTCTTGGGCTCATTTAAAACAGTTGAAGACAATGCAACAGTAATAGATCCAATGGTTGTGCTTTGAGGATCTTGAGCTGTTGTTGATGAAGAACCTTTAGTTTTTTGGTCTTTCTTTGACTTCCACACCACCTTTGGAAGTTTAGACTTGACCTTAATACCTCAGAAGCTTTTGAGACTTTAGAAGTTTTGATGACTGGTCCTTTGGAAGATCTTGCCTTTACTGCAGCAAGCTTCAGTACTTTGGAAGCATTCCTTTCTTCCGAGACCAAATCTTCTTCCTAAGGCAGTTGTCCACTTGACTTCTTCTTTATCTTGGAATTCTTGGAAGTCTCTTTGTTTATCATGTGAAGAGTACTCTAAGGATTGTATGGACAATCCTTAGCCAAATGAGAAGTACTCTCACACATGACACACTTCAGATTCTTCTTTCCAAGAGTCTTCTTCATGGAAGAGCACTAACTTTGGTCACATCCCATCTCCATCTTCACCTTTGTAGGAGCTGAGATAGTTCTTTAGGGTTGAGAACTGTTCTTGGAGTTGGATGGTCCATGTTGTGTAGGAGTAACACACAACAGATCAGTCTTCTTCTTGTTGATGAGATGAGTTGCACATGAACCAAATTTCATGTCATCAGTCTTAACTACTTCAAACCCTGCAGAGATGAAAACTTGTTTCTGCTTAGAGTCAAAAGTAGCCTTGATCTCTTGAGCCTTCCTTGATTTTCTTTTGGCTTTCCTGATCAAGTTCTTTTTGTTGACTTAGTCATCCCAATAGTTTTACTCTCCTCAGAGGAATGGTGACCCTTCTCAGAATGCTTTTCTTCACTCAAACCAAAGTCATTCTTCACCATCTCCTCTTCATCCTCTTCAGCCAAAGGATCTATGAGGGGAAGCTCATATTCACAAGTTCCACACTTGGGAGATCTTACAGACAAGATGGTGTGGAGGAGCTATCTCACTAGATCCCAATCCCTGCTTGTTCTGATCACGCACTTTTGCATGCAAGGATGAGGATATTATGTTCTTGAAGGTATCTTCTTCAAGAACACAATTTTCTGCCTTAGCTTCACAAGCTCAGCTTGGCATTCAGTTAACTTAGCTATGAGATCTTTGATCTGAGTCCTGTAATTTGTTAGCTCATGTTTAAGAGTTGAAATGGTTTTCTCTAAATCTTCTATTTTAAGTTTATATTCATTTTCAGCTCTTTTAAAATCAGCTTTCAAGATGTTTAAGGACTCAAGGTCAGATCTCAGCTCTAAGTTATATGACCTGTATCTATTAACTTTAGCAATACATTCAGAAGAGCAAAGATTTTCCAATACCTTGGTTTCATCATGATCTGCCATGAGAGCTTGGTTTGGAGATGCATCTTCTATCTGAAAGCTCCAGTCAAAGCCTCCTCTTCAATAGCAACTACAGCCTGTTGCTTTGGGTTCTCATTCTGGTGAACTTTCTCAGTGTAGTTTGGTCTGGTTTGTGTCTGGCCACCATTTGTTCTTGGTGCCATATATTCTCTTGCAAAGTGCCCCATCTGGTTACAGTTGTAGCACTTTACCTTGCTTTTGTCCAGCCCAAACTTTCCACTGGATGTATTGCTTGGAAATCTTCTCTCAGTCCTCTTGTGAACTTCTTGGCCCTGTGAGTGAGAAGAGCCATTTGCTGAACTATTTCCATATACTCCAGATCATCTGGATGGATTTAGTCCAAGTCTTCAAGAGTGAAAAGAAGGTTGCCAGAGGTTTCATCAGCTGAGACAAAGGCATGAGAAGAACTTGTCTCTTGGAAGGGACTTCCTTGAGTGTAGCTTTCTCTTGGTGTCTCTGGAAGAGTGATGAAAGGCCCCTTTTGTGAGTTATCAGGGTAGCATAACAAATGATGTTGTGGTTCAATGCATTCCCTTTCATTCACATGAAGGGCTAAACTCAGTTGGTTATTGGAGTTACCAGAGGAATTTTGCATGTTCATCTCCATCTGGAATGCACTCAGGATACCATACAACTCTGTAAGAGTAAGAGTTTTAAGATCTGAAGTTCTCTTGATCACAACACAATAATGTGTCCATAGTTTAGGAAGAGAAGACATGAACTTCCTTACTATGTCCCTGTTCTCAAGAGTTACTCCAATATCCACTAGAGTGTCCACTATCTAAACATATCTGAAGTATTGTTGAGTCAGTGTCTCACCAGCCTTGAAGGTGAAATTTTCAAACTGCTGCTTCAAGAGATCCTTTTTGTTTTCTTTAATTTCTTTGGATCCTTCATACATGAGCTTTAGTGCTTCCCACAGATCTTTAGCTGTCTTGCGCTTCTTGAATCCTCTGTAGATAGAGTTTGGAAGAGCAGTTTGAAGACAAGTCATGGCCCTTTGATCAAGCTCTATTCTCTTCCTGTCTTCTTCTGAGTAATCATCTACATCTTTAGGGATGATACGATTACCAGTAGCACAAATAGTGCTTGGTATGAAGGGACCATTATAACTGAGTCCCACATCCTTGAATCTTGACACTTGATGAAGCCTTCCATTCTTGTGAACCATGTGTCAAAATCTTCAGGAGTGATCAGTGGGGACTTGGTCATAGTACCAGTTTCTGTATCAGCTTTAGAAAGAGTTGCCATTTGAGTTGTTAAGTATTTTGTGTGTGTGAGGGATCTTAAGATGGTGAGATCTTATATCAAGAGCCTGGAATGCTCTGATACCAAATGCAGGACCGGGTGAAGGGTTAGCACTTAAAACACAACAACACAATAAGGAGAGTGTATTAGAACACTTAACAAATCAAATGGGGAACGGTTATGATGATGCTAAGAACACAAGAGTAACTTCAGAAAGAAAAGATAACAACACAAGTGGTTGGTTTTTAAGGATGTTGTATATTGCTTCCCAAATTCAAGTTACAAGTATTCAGCATACATACATTACAAGACTTTGAGATACTTTATACTACAACCTACAGACGGCCATACTTTGAAGGCCAGCTGGATACACGAATTAAACAACACAATCCATGTAGAGTCAAAAGGCAGATTTGCCTTTTGGCTAGTGACTATGACATGCCATAGCTCACATCCTAATATATTACAAAAAGGATAAAGGTACATAAAGTAGAAAGGTTTGACCCAAGACCTCAATGTACAGTTTTCCTAAAGCATAGACCTTTTCACCAACTCTACAAGTTGGTGACCAACCAGAGTGGGCAGCGGCAAAGTGGTTCAGCTTTGCAGAAAAAGTACATCAGATAAAGCATGTATGATAAAAGTCTTCGGAAGAATCTGCCTTGGTTTCTTGGCTTCAGCAGACTTTGTCTTGAAGCTAAGAAAGACTTCATTTCTGGCTTCTGAAGATATTGGTCTTGGCTGTGAAAGATTTTACACTTGAAATGTTTCTGAATTGGTGTAAAACTTTCGTAGCAATACTACGTCATGTTCTGTGCAGCATGCAGGAAGACTTGATCATTTTATAGAGCTACTAAAAGAAGAACTGTCACAACTACTGAGGAATACTTCTTCAGTTGTTGTGATAACTAATGAAGAAGGAACATCACAACTACTGAAGAATACTTCTTCAGCTGTTGTGATAACTACTGAAGAAGGATCATTACAACTACTGAAGAATACTTCTTCAGCTGTTGTGATAACTACTGAAGAAGGATCATCACAACTACTGAAGAATACTTCTTCAGCTGTTGTGATAACTACTGAAGAAGGATCATCACAACTACTGAAAACTGTCTTTAGACTTTGTCTTCAGTTGATATCTTCAGCTGATGTCTTCAGCTGTTGTCTTCAGCTGTTACCTTCAGCTGTTGTCTTCAGCTGATGTCTTCAGCTGATGTCTTCAGCTGTTACCTTCAGTAGATGTCTTCAGCTGTTAACTTCAGTAGATGTCTTCAGCTGATGTCTTCAGCTGTTACCTTCAGTAGATGTCTTCAGCTGTTAACTTCAGTAGATGTCTTCAGCTGTTAACTTCAGTAGATGTCTTCAGCTGTTAACTTTATTAGATGTCTTCAGCTGTTAACTTTAGTAGATGTCTTCAGCTGTTACCTTCAGCTGTTGTCTTCAGCTGATGTCTTCATCAGTTGTTATGATCAGTTGATGGTTTCAAGAGTGTTTTGGCTGCATCAGACTTCTAGGAATCCTTACAAGTACTATTGGGTTTGACTACCCCCATCCGGGTTAATTACCCTAACCTTCACTGAAGTCTTAACGGGTGCATTAATAGCTTGTTCACCCGTATGCTTATGGTAGGCACAGGTAGGGGCAATCTACTACAATTACAGTCTACATTCGGTTGCGGTGTTTATATAATATTGTAGTATTGTATGATCGACAATCAAATCATGGAAAGACTTGTGGTCCATTATACTGTCTACTATTACTTTAAAACCTGTAAACTCATCAACTTTATGTTGACATATTTATTTGATATTTGAATCAAGTTAAGTTAGCATGGATCACATCGTATTTAGGGTCATTCATGTTGTTTGGGACATTTATTTTAGTATTTGTCAAGTTTCGAAAACAATTTACATTAGTTCTTTTGTTTCTGTAATTTAACTCTCAAAACAATTATGTATTTTTAAACTTATTTGCAATGTATGTTTTGCCAAATAATATAGTAGTCGATCAATAATTATGATTCCTGACATTCATGCCCCGCGGGAAACCGCTATGGTTGGGGGTATGACAATAAAGTTTCCTTATTAGGAGGATGAAATCTCATAATACATATATCATCAAACTAAATAATAATTCACTAATTATATGATGAATCTAATTTATAAGCATCACTACAAAACAACAACTAACACTAGATATCAAAAATCCAAAGTTTAAGGGAATTAAAGTTTTCACTTTAGGTAAGTTATAAAAGACATGTTAAAATTATAATTTTTTTACATACAATATAAATAATAACATCAAACTACGACAACTATAACATTCAATGTCATCAATGTTGAGTTTAGATTGATTCAATGAATTAAGATTTTTCATACTCAAGAATTATGAAAAAGATGAAAAGTTATCGATAATTCTTATCTTTATGTGTAGTTAATCAAGAAAGAGGCTTTCTAACGCTTTGTAATGATCAATCAAGCAAACCAATGGTCTTGCATGTGTGTGTGGCCGATCATGAATTGGAAAGGGTGGGGGTGAGCGACATAAATGGTGGGTCTTACGGGGAATTAGGGTTTTTGTTTTACCTTTTATATTTACCAAATTTTCCTTTCTGACCTTTTAGGTTAATTAGGTTAATATAATCACATAATAATTTCATATTTATTTATATAATCACATAATAATTTCACATATTTATTAATTAGGTTAATATTGTATAATTAATATTAATTAAGTCACTAACGTTAAATGACAACCCTGTGTATGCTTACGTGATGTGTATGTAAGACTTGACAGAAGTAACGTAATTTTGTTACGTAAAATTACCGGATGTCACGGGGTGTTGTACCCTTGGAGACAAATGGGTTCACCTAGATAGCTTGAAATTTGTTTTAACTAACCTCTGTTGAATATAAATATTCTGCCCATGCACTCGTTTAGTTGTTACGTACTAATTTTTGTTCCTTCTTTACTTTATATATTGTATTTTGAATATTTGTAAATATAGTATTTATTTGTACTTTGTGACCTGTGTTATTACAAAACAATTGTTTACTATGTTCATCATCTTATTTACGTAATTTTACTTTATATTAACTATAAAAATAATTGTAATTTATTCTTTCTTTTACTTCTTATATTATTGTGATTAATAAAATTGTTTTATTTCAAATATCTACTAATGGTCCTTCACAACCTCACCTATTATAGTGTTTTTTTCAAGTTGTGATGGTTCATGTCTAATAATAAACATATGATGTAGTGTAGTATCAATGCACGAGCCCTATTTAAAAGTATATTTTTTTTGAACGATAAATGTACGACACTGTTTCGAAGTATAAATCTTACCTTAATCGGTCCCACCTATTTAAAAGTATATTTAAAAGTATATGTACGATCTCACAGTTGGCTTTTTCTTCAATGTCGTTTTCGTACGATCTCACACTTTGCTTTTTCTTCAATGTCGTTTTCCTTAGTCGTGCGTTGGTGAATTTTCCAATACTAACTTCATCACATATGCATTGGGTTGGGGAAGCTTGGCACACATCTCCATTAAAGGCACTAACAATAATTTTCGTCACATCTTGGAATATCCACTACGCATCATTCTCCAAAATTTAATTGTGCCACCTCTTTTTAGTATTACACATTAATCGAAATACTTATGAAAACGATATTTTGAATAACGCACAACAAAAGTTTTCACTTCATTCGAAAACTGGTTGATCATAATCACTATGTCCTTTTCGAGATCGAGATTATATACATATATATATATATATATATACATATATATATATATTATATATATATATATATATATATATATATATATGTATATATATATATATGTGTATATAATATATATGTATATATGTATATATATATATATATATACATATCTATACATATATACATATCATATATATATACATATCTATACATATATACATATCTATACATATATACATATCTATACATATATACATCTATACATATATACATATCTATACATATATACATATACATACATATACATATAGATACATATATACATATACATACATATATACATATACACATATATATAGATACATATACACATATATATACATATACACATATATATATACATATACACACATATATATACATATACACATATTATATACATATACACATATATATATACATATACACACACACATATATATATATACATATACACACATATATATATATACACATATATATATATACATATATATACATATACACATATATATATACATATACACATATATATTATATGTATATACATATATATATGTATACACACATATATATATACATATATACATATATATATATGTATATACATATATACATATATACATATATATATATATATATATACATATATATATATATATATATATATATATATATATATATATATATATATATATATATAAGCATATGAGAGAGGTATTTTAAGATACCAAAAAATTAAGAATAATTACTATATTCAATGCATAAGATACAACCACTTTTAAGGGTAAAATTGTATTTATAACATTATTTATACATTGCCCCTTATAATTAGTTATACAATAACCTTACACATACTAATATTTGCATAAAATTTTATATTATCTACCCATACACCCAAAAACTTAATATTTTTTAAGATTTCAGGTATATCTTTTAATATATCACATTAAAAAACGTTTTGAGACTACAATTTAACCTGTTTTTATTTTTAAAACAATTTGGTGTAAACTTTTTGCTGAAACGATCTGTATTTTGTGAGATATAATAAGTTAATGCGTATATACAAGTCCTCATGTAGAACTCATTTATCTGTTGTTTTAAATTTTAGCTTAGAAAAAAATATAATAAACTTTTGTAAAACTAATACAAGAATAACAAAATATTAAATGCACGTGTCAAATGTAAAATATCATCCCGCTGCATTGCGCGGGCACCCTTCTAGTTGTTTATACATATATATACACATATATATATATATATATACATAATACATATATATATATATACATATACATATATATATTGTGACATCCGTCACCAAAGGTCCGTCGTTTAACGTGATTTACTTAACCTTGTCAACAGTCATTCCTTATTTTGACGAACCAATTACGTGAATACCATATTTGCTTTACTTAATTGCCCTTATATGTGTAGTATCGTTGCTTGACTTGTCATTATCTTAAGACAGTCTCCAAGATTTGCCCCGTTAACACTAAACACGTCATTTTTATAATAAAATAATTTTCACGAATAAAATCATTTTTAACTTATAAATAACATAAATAACGTTTATTCATCAATAAAACAAGAGTAAATTATAACGTTTTCAACCGAAACAAAATTTAGGAACTCGGGGCAAAGTGCGGGGACTAAACTTGAAACTTTGAGAAACTAGGCTGGGTATAAATACCCCTTCCCAGCCATTTTTCACTCTTTTTCACCCTCACCACTTCATCCTCCTCTTCTACTCTCTCTCTCTAGAAACCAACACCAAAACCAACCGTTTCTCGCATTTTCGTCTTCAAATCTCGAGTACCATCGTGAATACTAGTTCCTAGCAGGTAGATAACCTCACTACCTCGTTTTTAACTCGATTTTACAGCTGCATTTCGAGGGTTTTCAGGGCTCGGGTTCATCCGAGCACATGAGGTCGTGTGGACTTGCATGTCTTGTTTCTGAGTGTGTTTCTTGTCTAGATAGGTTAGAATATGAGTTCTGGAGGTTCTGGTTGGGTAACACTCGTGTTCGGGCAGCCGAAGGCCGACCTGCAACTCACTGTCGTCGCGACTCCCGAGGGCGCGAATGGGGTTGTCGCGCGACTGGGACGTGCGACTGCATGTGTGTGTGCGACTTGAGACTTGAGCGAATAGGTAAGTCGCGCGGTGGTGTCGCGCGACTGTCGGTGGGTGCGAAATAGAGATTGTCACGCGATTGGTAATGTCACGCGATTGGAGATGTCACGCGACAGGGGTTGTCGCGTGACTGGGCTATGCGAAAGTATGTGTGTGCGATTGTGTGAGTCGCACCACCAGACGACTGTCGCGCGAAAAAGGGTCCACTCGCGCGAATGAAGCTGATTCGCGGAAGGGACGCTGAGTCGCGTGGCTGGCTGTTTGGTTGCGCGACTGGTATTGCATGGTATGACTGAAGGCTTAGTCACACGAATGAGGGTTCAATTGTACGAAAGTAGCTAATTCGTACAACTGAAAGTCCATTCGTGTGAAGGGAGTGTCAGTCATGCGTCCGGTCCTATTGTATGATTAATGATGTGTGCGTGTATGGATCCCCTCTTCGGAGATCTCACGACGATAATGTAATATAATAAAGTGTCATAGCTTGACCACAAAGATTAAAGTCAACACTATTAACAGGCATATACTATTTAAAATAATCTAGACTAAGATGTGTGTGACTGCTTGTGTGTACTACTCACGACCGAACCGAAACGACCCGATTCAATTAAACAATATTATTAACAGTAGTTCATAAGATTAATTCTTAACATAACTGTCAATAGGTGATTGACTGTTCATACATACATACAAGTTTGGGAAGTTCATCAGACATACTTACCACTTAACAAGTGAGTTTCGTGGCCCCTTTTTACGCTTATACAATTGTTTCAATCTTTTACAAACATGGGGGAAAAGTATGCTCACACGTTTTCAATGCTGTACAACATACATACATTTTCATACTTGGAATCAACGTGATACTATTTTGTGAGTACATATCTGATACATACATGATGTTACTGTGTGGACTGTCTTACAACCATTAATTCCGGTGTTGGAACCAACAGATAGGTATTGGTAGTACTACTGGGTTAACACCCCCACCCTTGACAGATGGTTACTTGTGAGTACCATCACACTGCCAGGAACGGGCCTTGGGTGAATATATTCTGACAAGTTTCTTTGTGTACGTCGTTAGGTTTGGTTGTATAAAACTCATGGTATGTGATCTTGCTTGCTTATAACTATATGCACGGTATTCCACTACAAACAATATACAGCATCAACTACATGTTTACAATTTAAACCTGCGAAGCTCACCAACAATTATGTTGACATTTTTGAGCATACTTTTCAGGTGATCAAGGAAATTGAAGTTCTAGGAGTGCTGCCTTTTAGAGGAGACCCTAGGATGAATTTTATGTTATTACTTTTGTAAAGCTTGAACATGAATATGATCTTTTGTATACTTGTTCCCGTGATGCGGGAATATTACGTTACAAGCTATTATCAATGTTTTTGTGATCATTGTGTTGTGCTTATGACTATGCTGTTGTGAACATTGATTATACACGACACAAGTCTCCGTTTGTGTTCGGGTGTCGTCATGACACGCTTGTCATCATATTTTTATTGCTACTCTATCATATACCATGTGTTATGACGATCCCGTCTAGCTCGCATTCCCCGTGTTTCCGCTATCAGCGGGGGGTGTGACAGACTGGTATCAGAGCCATTGGTTATAGAGAATTAGGCAATTACACTTGACCTAGACTATAACCTAGGAACCTTCATGTAGATTTGCATGCTTAAGCTTGCGTGCATTTATATATCTCGTGTATGTGTTCCTCCTTACATGATTGATTATCCTTCTGTTATGTGATCCTTCACCTTGTGCTTGAGCCTTGTGCTCGTCACTGATGAGGTGCTTCCTATTGGATCTTCCGTTCCCTCTGCGCCAAGTTATCATAACCAAATTCGGGAATCGAGACCCGAACAGATCGTCACAGATCTTGCATTGCGCTTGACCTCAGATACTGAGACCGACCCGAGGAGGCTATGTCTGAGTCCTTTCAAGGACGCGAAATAGACAACCTTCGCTAGACTATACGTGATTACATGCTTGGACTCTCAGTTGACTTGATGGATTATGATGTGAAGGAAGGTCGGATGTCATGTAACCGGATTAGGCATCATTCTCGGTACATCGTGGGTGTGGTGGGAACGCTGCGGGGAACCCTATATATAAGCATCACCGGTATACCGAGAATATGCTTGAAATGGGCTACATGGTGGTCTTGACTGACCGGAGCATCGAATGTTGGAACTTGATAAGTGGATTACTTGTGTATCTTAAGGTAACTAAAACTTATACGTTACCTCTTTTATGGATAGAACATGCCCCCTCGAAGATCTAACCGCAGAAGTAGTAGCGGAAGTGAAGCCCCGATGGGCAGAGGCAGAGGCAGAGGCAGATCTTCAGGAGCAAATGAAGGTCCTATTGGCAATACTCAAGGGACTGGAAGCCCTGATATGGCAACCCTGATTGCTCAACAACTGACTGCCTTGATTCGCACTATCGTAGCTCAAGTGAGCGATGCTTTGCAACAGCAAAACCACTCCCACGGGGATGGTGGTAACGAGAACGAGGGTAATGGGAACCCGATAGGGAATGAAAGTAACCAAGAGACCGGGAATGGTGGTACAACCGGTAACGAAACTGGGGTTACTAATGCCAAAGGGGGCTGTTCTTACAAGGAGTTTGTGACCTGTAAGCCCCGGGATTTCGATGGTAAAGGTGGGGCGATAGCCCTGATCAGATGGCTCGAGAAAATGGAGGCTGTGATCGACATCAGCGAATGCCTCGACAGCCAGCGCATCAAGTATGTTACGTGCTCACTGCAGGGCCGAGCACTAACCTGGTGGAACACCCAGGTTCAAGCTAGGGAAGGGAATCTGTGATGCAGATGACCTGGGACAAATTTAAGGCTTTGATTACCGAGGAATACTGCCCTCACAACGAGATGCAAAAGCTTGAGCATGAGTTCTGGAATCATGCTATGGTGGGGGCGGGGCATGCAGCTTATACTGACCGATTCCACGAGTTGGCTAGACTAGTTCCGCATTTAGTCACTCCGGAATCTAAGAGGATTGAGAGGTACATTTGGGGACTCGCGCCTCAAATACGGGCAATGGTAACTGCAGCTGCTCCTCCTACGATTCAGAGCGCAATTCTGAAGGCTGGCGCTCTGACCGACGAGATGGTAAGAACAAGGGTATTGGGCAAGGGAGCAGAGAAGCGAAAGGATGTTGGGGAAACAAGCCGGTCGAGTGCCGGGAAATCTGATAAAAGGGCCAAGATCACCCGAAACTTTGTGGCCGTGACTCAAGGGAAGAGGGAATATGTTGGGCCATACCCCAAATGTGACAGATGCAGCTATCATCATTCCCCAGAGATGCAGTGTCGGGTGTGCTCAAACTGTAGGCGCCCGGGGCACCTAGCAAGAGATTGTAGAGTGGCACCGAATCTGGTTGCACCCGTCAACGCGGTTAACCCCGCCGGGAATGCCAGGGCATGTTACGAATGTGGAGGCCTTGATCACTTCAGAAACATGTGCCCCCGACTGAACAGGGCACCGGGTCAACAAGGGAATAATCAACAGCAAGTGATGGCCATAGCGGGCGCTCAAGGTCATGGAAACCAAGGAAATGCTGCACGGGTACGTATCTGCTCAATCACCATTTTGCATCCATACTATTTGATACTGGGGCAGACAACAGCTTTATATCTTCTGAGTTCGTGCATATGCTTGATTTAAGTGCTAGTAGGCTAGAAACTAGTTACTCCGTAGAAATGGCCAATGGTAGGATTGAACATGCAGACGAGATTATTAAGAATTGCACCCTAATGTTAGAAGACCAGGCCTTTAGCATAGATTTAATACCATTCGAGTTAGGCAGCTTCGATGTGATAGTGGGTATGGATTGGTTGTCAAATCATGGAGCCGAGATTGTTTGTCGGGAGAAAGTAGTACGAATCCCCATACCAAACGGGGAGGTACTCAAGATTCAAGGAGAACGACCGGGAAGAACTCTAAAGCTCATTTCTTGTATGAAGGCACGCCGAAGTCTACGAAAGCAGTGTTACACTTTTCTCGCTCACATCGTAGAAAAGAAAGAAGAAGAGACAAAATTGGCAGACATTCCAATTGTACGGAATTATCCGGAGGTGTTCCCTGATGATTTGTCTGGATTGCCTCCTCCACGACAGGTGGAATTCCATATAGAGCTGGTTCCTGGAGCTACACCGATAGCAAAGACACCGTATCGGTTAGCGCCCTCAGAGATGCAAGAGTTGTCAAGCCAACTACAGGAACTACTGGAGAAAGGTTTCATCCGACCGAGTCATTCACCGTGGGGAGCACCGGTGCTATTTGTCAAGAAGAAGGATGGATCGTTCCGAATGTGTATCGACTACAGGGAATTGAACAAATTGACCGTGAAGAATCGGTATCCTCTTCCCAGAATCGACGACCTGTTCGATCAGTTGCAAGGAGCCTCGTATTTTTCTAAGATCGACCTTCGATTTGGATATCACCAACTAAGAGTATTCGAGGACGACATTCCGAAAACAGCATTTAGAACTCGTTACGGGCACTATGAGTTCTTGGTCATGCCGTTCGGATTGACCAACGCACCAGCTGTCTTTATGGATCTAATGAATCGGGTGTGCAAACCTTATCTTGATAAGTTCGTGATCGTGTTTATAGACGACATACTCATCTATTCTCGCTCGAAGAGGATCATGAAAAACACCTCCAAGTGATTCTAGAACTGTTGAAGGAAGAGAAACTTTTCGCCAAGTTCTCGAAGTGTGAATTCTGGCTTCGAGAAGTGAAATTCTTGGGTCATGTAGTTAACGAAAATGGAATTCATGTGGATCCCGGTAAGATTGAAGCTGTGAAGAAGTGGGATACTCCCCAAACACCCTCAGAAATACGACAATTCTTGGGATTGGCCGGATATTATCGTCGCTTCATTGCCAATTTCTCCAAGATTGCCCAACCGTTAACTTTGTTGACTCAGAAAGACAAGAAGTTCGATTGGGGGAAAGCACAAGAACAGGCGTTCCAAACATTGAAGGAGAAGTTGTGCAACGCACCGATATTGTCTCTCCCAGACGGAACTAACGATTTTGTGGTGTACTGTGATGCTTCACATCAAGGTTTGGGCTGTGTACTAATGCAGAAAGATAAGGTAATTGCTTACGCTTCGCGACAACTCAAGGTGCATGAAAAGAACTACACAACTCACGATTTGGAGTTGGGTGCTGTAGTATTTGCCTCAAGATATGGAGGCACTATCTATATGGCACCAAATGCATCATCTAAACAGACCATAAGAGCCTTCAACACATCGTGAACTAGAAAGAACTTAACATGCGGCAGCGACGCTAGGTAGAACTGCTTAGCGACTACGATTGTGAAATCCGGTATCATCCGGGGAAAGCTAACGTGGTGGCTGATGCATTAAGTCACAAGGAATGCGTGAAACCATTACGTGCTCGAGCGCTAGGTTTGACTATCCAAACCAATTTAAAGGCTCAGATTCAGATTGCACAAAACGAGGCTTTGAAAGAAGAGAACCTTGCGGGAGAAGAATTCCAAGGGTTGGATAAACAGATGACTCGCAAAGATGATGGCGTTCATTACTTCATAGATCGTATCTGGGTCCCCAAATGGGGAGGTGTACGTACACTAGTCTTGGATGAAGCACACAAGACTCGATACTCTGTTCACCCTGGTGCAGACAAGATGTACCACGATCTGAAAGAACTATACTGGTGGCCAGGTATGAAGAAAGATGTTGCTGTATACGTGGGCAAATGCTTGACTTGTTCAAAGGTCAAGGCTGAACACCAGAAACCATCGGGATTATTGCAACAACCTGAAATTCCCGAGTGGAAATGGGAGAACATCACTATGGATTTTATTACCAAACTCCCAAGAACGCCAAGTGGGCACGACTCGATCTGGGTCGTGGTGGATCGAATGACGAAATCTGCTCACTTCTTGCCTATCCGAGAAGACTACAAGATGGATAAGCTGGCAAGATTGTACATCAAAGAGGTCGTGACACGGCACGGGGTGCCGGTGTCAATCATATCCGACTGAGACAGTCGATTCACTTCACGATTTTGGCAGACGTTACAGAAAGCGATGGGCACTCGATTAGACATGAGTACTGCCTATCACCCCCAGACAGACGGCCAAAGTGAATGAATAATACAGACGCTTGAGGACATGCTGAGGGCTTGTGTCATCGATTTTGGTGGCAGTTGGGATACTCATCTACCGCTGATCGAGTTTTCCTACAACAACAGTTACCATACAAGCATTGGATGCGCTCCATTTGAAGCATTGTATGGACGGAAATGTAGATCACCTGTTTGTTGGGCTGAAGTTGGTGAAAGCCAGCTTACGGGCCCAGAGATCATTCAAGAAACCACTGATAAAATCTTCCTAATCAAAGACCGACTTAAAGCAGCTAGAGATCGCCAAAAGAGCTATGCCGACAACCGTCGGAAGCCTCTAGAATTCAATGTTGGGGATCATGTCTTACTCAAGGTCTCTCCTTGGAAAGGGATCGTACGATTTGGTAAGAAAGGGAAGTTAGCCCCTCGATACGTAGGACCATTCGAGATTACAGAAAGAATCGGTCCGGTGGCTTACCGATTGAGGTTGCCACAAGAACTTAACGTTGTGCATGATACTTTTCACGTGTCGAACCTCAAAAAGTGTTTGGCAGACGAGTCCTTACACGTACCAATTGAGGAAATCAAGATCAACGAAAAGCTTCGTTTTATTGAGGAACCCATTGAGGTCATGGACCGAAAGGTCAAAAAGTTGAGGCACAGGAAGATACCTATCGTTCGTATAAGATGGAATTCAAAACGAGGGCCAGAGTTTACATGGGAACGTGAAGATCAGATGAGACTCAAATATCCATATTTATTCGCGGATGACGTTCTAGGGCCTAGCACCAGTTGAATTTCGGGACGAAATTCCCTCAACTGGGGGATACTGTGACATCCGTCACCAAAGGTCCGTCGTTTAACGTGATTTACTTAACCTTGTCAACAGTCATTCCTTATTTTGACGAACCAATTACGTGAATACCATATTTGCTTTACTTAATTGCCCTTATATGTGTAGTATCGTTGCTTGACTTGTCATTATCTTAAGACAGTCTCCAAGATTTGCCCCGTTAACACTAAACACGTCATTTTTATAATAAAATAATTTTCACGAATAAAATCATTTTTAACTTATAAATAACATAAATAACGTTTATTCATCAATAAAACAAGAGTAAATTATAACCTTTTCAACCGAAACAAAATTTAGGAACTCGGGGCAAAGTGCGGGGACTAAACTTGAAACTTTGAGAAACTAGGCTGGGTATAAATACCTCTTCCCAGCCATTTTTCACTCTTTTTCACCCTCACCACTTCATCCTCCTCTTCTACTCTCTCTCTCTAGAAACCAACACCAAAACCGACCCGTTTCTCGCATTTTCGTCTTCAAATCTCGAGTACCATCGTGAATACTAGTTCCTAGCAGGTAGATAACCTCACTACCTCGTTTTTAACTCGATTTTACAGCTGCATTTCGAGGGTTTTCGGGTGCTCGGGTTCATCCGAGCACATGAGGTCGTGTGGACTTGCATGTCTTGTTTCTGAGTGTGTTTCTTGTCTAGATAGGTTAGAATATGAGTTCTGGAGGTTCTGGTTGGGTAACACTCGTGTTCGGGCAGCCGAAGGCCGACCTGCAACTCACTGTCGTCGCGACTCCCGAGGGCGCGAATGGGGTTGTCGCGCGACTGGGACGTGCGACTGCATGTGTGTGTGCGACTTGAGACTTGAGCGAATAGGTAAGTCACGCGGTGGTGTCGCGCGACTGTCGGTGGGTGCGAAATAGAGATTGTCACGCGATTGGTAATGTCACGCGATTGGAGATGTCACGCGACAGGGGTTGTCGCGTGACTGGGCTATGTGAAAGTTTGTGTGTGCGATTGTGTGAGTCGCACCACCAGACGACTGTCGCGCGAAAAAGGGTTCACTCGCGCGAATGAAGTTGATTCGCGCGAAGGGACGCTGAGTCGCGTGGCTGGCTGTTTGGTTGCGCGACTGGTATTGCATGGTATGACTGAAGGCTTAGTCACACGAATGAGGGTTCAATTGTACGAAAGTAGCTAATTCGTACAACTGAAAGTCCATTCGTGTGAAGGGAGTGTCAGTCATGCGTCCGGTCCTATTGTATGATTAATGATGTGTGCGTGTATGGATCCCCTCTTCGGAGATCTCACGACGATAATGTAATATAATAAAGTGTCATAGCTTGACCACAAAGATTAAAGTCAACGCTATTAACAGGCATATACTATTTAAAATAATCTAGACTAAGATGTGTGTGACTGCTTGTGTGTACTACTCACGACCGAACCGAAACGACCCGATTCAATTAAACAATATTATTAACAGTAGTTCATAAGATTAATTCTTAACATAACTGTCAATAGGTGATTGACTGTTCATACATACATACAAGTTTGGGAAGTTCATCAGACATACTTACCACTTAACAAGTGAGTTTCGTGGCCCCTTTTTACGCTTATACAATTGTTTCAATCTTTTACAAACATGGGGGAAAAGTATGCTCACATGTTTTCAATGCTGTACAACATACATACAATTTTCATACTTGGAATCAACGTGATACTATTTTGTGAGTACATATCTGATACATACATGATGTTACTGTGTGGACTGTCTTACAACCTTTAATTCCGGTGTTGGAACCAACAGATAGGTATTGGTAGTACTACTGGGTTGACACCCCCACCCTTGACAGATGGTTACTTGTGAGTACCATCACACTGCCAGGAACGGGCCTTGGGTGAATATATTCTGACAAGTTTCTTTGTGTACGTCGTTAGGTTTGGTTGTATAAAACTCATGGTATGTGATCTTGCTTGCTTATAACTGTATGCACGGTATTCCACTACAAACAATATACAGCATCAACTACATGTTTACAATTTAAACCTGCGAAGCTCACCAACAGTTATGTTGACATTTTTGAGCATACTTTTCAGGTGATCAAGGAAATTGAAGTTCTAGGAGTGCTGCCTTTTAGAGGAGACCCTAGGATGAATTTTATGTTATTACTTTTGTAAAGCTTGAACATGAATATGATCTTTTGTATACTTGTTCCCGTGATGCGGGAATATTACGTTACAAGCTATTATCAATGTTTTTGTGATCATTGTGTTGTGCTTATGACTATGCTGTCGTGAACATTGATTATACACGACACAAGTCTCCGTTGTGTTCGGGTGTCGTCATGACACGCTTGTCATCATATTTTTATTGCTACTCTATCATATACCATGTGTTATGACGATCCCGTCTAGCTCGCATTCCCCGTGTTTCCGCTATCAGCGGGGGGTGTGACATATATATATATACACATATATATACATATATATATATACATAGACACACACATATATATACATATATACATATACATATATATATACATATATATATATACTTATACATATATACATATACATATATATATACATATATATATACTTATACATATATATACATATATATACATATACATATATATATACATATATATATATATATTACATATACATATACATATACATATATATACATACATATATACATACATATATACATATACATATATATACATATATATACATATATATACATATATATACATATACATATATACATATATATGTATATATATGTACTATATATATATACATATATATACATATATATATACATATATATGTATATATATTACATATATATAGATATACATATATATGTATATTTATATATACATATATATATACATATATATATATATACATATATATATATACATATATATATATATATATATATATACATATATATATATATACATATATATATATATATGTATATATACATCTATATATGTATATATATATATATGTATATATATATCTATATATATATATGTATATATATATATGTATATATATGTATATCTATGTATATATATGTATATATATACATCTATATATATATCTATATATATATATATATACATATATATATATATGTGTGTGTGTGTGTGTGTATATATATATATAGTATCTCAGATAAGCATCAGTTACACTAAATAACTCGATAACTTCAAATCATAATAGTTACTTGATAATAGTGAAACAAACCAATTATGTTTAAGTATTGCGGAAGCGAAATCAGAAAACATTTAAACAATTGTTAAAACCTGCGCAGACACGCGCCCAAACCAATTTAAATAAATGTAAATGTAATTAAACCATAAATAAGTTTAAATAGTAAATGAGAAGGATATGCAATGGATGCAGTGCTCCTAGACGTGCCACATCAACGACCTGAGAGAAAATATGCTAAAGTCAGTACAAAGACTGGTGAGTTCACAGGTTTTTCAGAAAACAGTAATTAACATTAATAAAATTCCAGATTAGCAATCAAAGCATATAAGTAGGTAGCTAGCCTACAACAAGTCACTATGTGTATGAAGTCGCGACCGATCTGACAGTAATAATAATATAATGAATTCCTCCGTTGTGGAATCCCTACCACAACACTGTAAAACAGGCTAACCATTCACCCGTTTGACCTCCAGTCAAGCTAGCCCGACTAGCCCGGGCGGGGTTTGTCAAACCCAGTAGATCTACTAACAATCACCTCGCTAGTAACATATTAACGGTCCGAAGAGACGTAGTATAACACCATAGTATCAGGTATATGCAGTATTACGAAATCTAATGTATTGTATCGTTTATGAAACCAACATGTTTCTCTCTCCAAAAAGAGGGTATAATGTAAAATTGGGGCTGTAAACTCACCTCAAAAGCACAACAACAAAGTAATGCAAGAACAAAAGAGTTGGCTCCCGATTAACCTGTATTCCATTCAGTATATATATAATTAATATTAATTATTAATATTAATTATTAATTGTAAAGATAAGGATTGTTCGGTTTCGCGTTTCACGATTAGTTGCGGTGCTTGTTATCGGTTGTTTCCCAGCACGTATAACACACTCAAACACCAATTCACTTCTAATACATCAACCCCAATAATCTCGTACAAGAATATTATGTATATTCTAATTATTTCCATTATTTTCATTATTATTATTATTATTATTATTATTATTATTATTATTATTATTATTATTATTATTATTATTATTATTATTATTATTATTATTATTATTATTATATTATTATTATTATTATTACTACTGTACGTTTAGTGGCACGACCCAAGTAATACATTTCTACATATACTAATATATGTTACTCATACCTATATATATTAGTTATATGTAACACCCGTTATAATATAATATATAATAATGTAGGTGCACACTAATATATATGTAACCCCATTCATCCGTACCTAGCATGCATGTCATACCATATACATGCATATTAACAAGGTATTCCAACCAAGCTCCTCCCCTTAAACCCCAATACTCAACAAAAGTCATACACACATGCACACCATATTATAAAAACAAACACACTAACACCCATACAGATGCCAATACCAACATCCATGAAACATATCTAATCCTCAAATTAAAACACAAATACACCAACCCAAACCCCATGCTCTCGGTCCATTATAAATGTCACACCCTCAAATTCCGTGTCTGGAATTTATCATAGAGGAGTGAACAAACAGGATCGAACACAGTAGTCACACATGAGATGCAGTTATCTATATGATAAATTTTAGATAATCATTTCATTGATAATCAGAGAAATAAATATTATGCGTAGCGGAAATAAAAGATAAATTGTTCCTTAACAATACGTCTAATCATATCTCAAATAATAGGAAATATGTATCTTGAGCTCTTATATGATCCTACGTGCAGGTCCATAAGCTTCTAGTAGATACTCGAGAATACATGTAAATCAAGTGTCAACACAGGGTTGGTGAGTTTGCAGGATCGTATGCTGGTCACTCAACAAGTGGTTTTTCTCTTAAACTCACCTTGAACGACACTCAGTAAGAGTCTATGAAGAGTTGATCACAATATAACAAGTAACAAGCAGTAAATAAACACAGGATGTAAATTTTCAAGGTACTTTTATATATTGCTTCTCAACTCAAAGGATTACAAGACTCTTAGACTCAAATTTTCTACCTTATGAGTTACAAAGAGAAGATATATATAATACTACCTACAGCCGGATATACTTTGATACCAGCTGGAAACCTCTAACCAAACATCTATACTACAAGACTATAGGTGAGGTATCTCAGACATTTTGCCTGAGATTTGGTTGTCGGGACATGTCCCTCACATACCTTTTGTCACCAACTAAAGTTGGTAACATGTACTATCATAAAAAGGTATACAGTAGAATAAAGTATGGTCAACAACATGGTTCTTTAAAGAAGAAGCCATGCTGTATCAAAGGTCTGCAGCGGACTGTCAGAGACCATACTTATGTCTACTGGACATAGCAATGTCTTCCGAAGGATAAATTTCTTCGGAAGAATAACTTCTTCCGAAGCCATTTATACTTCGAAAGACTGTTTCTTCCGAGGCTTAGAGTCTTCTTAGTCTTCGGAAGGAGAGTTGGTCTTCAGTTCTTTCTTCAGACTTTGTCTTCGGAAGTCTTCAGACTTTGTCTTCGGAAGTTGTTCTTCAGACTTCGGAAGATCTCATACTTAGCTTCGGAAGCCTTTTTGAATGTAGCACCAAAATGACTATGTGAAGTGGTTTTGGTTGCACCAGCCTTATAATGACCCAACAAACTCCCACTAGGCTGATGCTACCAAAACTTCACTTCTCTCTTCTTCTCAAAACTTTCAGCACCAAGGAGAGTAGATATTTATCTGTGTCCTTGTTCTTCCCTGATGTGGTGCTGAGAAGTTTGTACAAATCCTTGGTAGACAGAACATCCAGTCTGTCACCTTGGATTATGTGTACCCTTTGTTGTGACCCTCTGAAAAGAGTTAGTTGATGGGAACTATAGTCATATTCCCATCTAACTATAGGTTCCGATTCCGGACCTTCCACCATCTGTAGAAAGGCTGTGCCTTTAGTGGTAGGTCTTTCCTTGTCTTCCTGTCTTTTCAACTTCAAATCTTCTTCGATCTTGGCCTTTGCAGTTAGCTCGGCTAGATAAAGACTGCTGAGATAATTTCTGATGATAGCTGCAGTCTCTGAGTTGGAGGGGTTGGAGAATGGCTTCTCTGCAAGCTCAGCATTGTCAAATCTGCTGAGATGCAATAGAGAAGTGGCATTAAGCCTGTTGGTTTCACCATTCTCCCTTTCCACAACAAAGTTGTGAGAAGGTTCATCGAACCTCCACTGGATTATAACTTTCATAGGTCCAGGAGATTGACTAGGAATCTTGTCCTCCTTCCTTGTATCCAGTAGAGTCGCCAGTTTCCTTCTTAGTCTCTTCTCTTCAGCATTGAGGGTATCAGAGTTGAGACCGAGAAGTCTTACAGCCTGGCCCAAAGTACTTCTAGGCATCTCAAGAAATTGACCTAAAGTGAGGGAGCTTGAAGAGTTATCAACATAGGTGATGTTGATAAGGTCTCCCTCACAGGAGATGCTGCTCATAGTTGTGCAGTTAGTGAGCCTTGTCTTGAGCTCCTTTATTTCCTCAACGAGAGAGATGTTTAGAAGACCGAGGGGATGATCTTGGTTTCTGTTGGGTAGGTTTAGGTTTAGCGGTTCTAGGTTGTGTTTTGGGTTTAAGGATAGGAAGTTTAGGTTGTTGAGGTGATGAGGTAGGTTTGGGTAGAGTTGTAGGTTCAGGGGTGTAGGTTTCATCTGAGGGTTCGGTTTTGATGGGAAATGGGATTGGTTCTTCTGGTGTGGGTTATGGTTGAGTGGTTGGCTGTGGTTGAGTGGCTGGGGTGAAGATCATTCCCTGTCCCCTCCTATACATCTCCTTCCTCTTCCCCATACGGATGTCAGCTTTTATTTTGCTAACGTTCCGTTGGAGTGTCCTTTCGGACATGGGTCCCACCTGCCTACCAGAGAAGCCGTGAGCCCGGAGATAGTCTTTCATCTAGGCTTTATCACTGAGCTTCATGGTGGCAGTGACCCTCTACCTCCTCCCTCCGCTTCTTCTCCTTCATCTTCTCCCTTGCAGCTTTCTTCCTTTCCTTCTCCATTTGATCCTGCTCTTTGTTGTGGAGCAGCAGGATTATATCATTATCATATGGAGATAGTTCAGGAAGACTGAAGCCTCTTAAGAGCAGGAATTTAATCCTAGCCTCTCTCAGCTGCAGGGCTGCTTTCTTTTGTTCTTCTTCTTCTCTTTCCAAGGGCAACTTGGCTTCTTCTTCTTGCCTTAGCCTGGTTGTCCTCTCCAAAGTCACCAACTCCTCTAGTGGTAGCAGGAGTACTTCCTCATTGGCAGCTCCTAAGTTGATGAGCTGATCAATGAGTGATATCCTTCTCTTGGTGTTGATTTCCTCCTGATTGGCTGCAGCTGCCTTAGAACTAGCAGCTAGCAGCTTCTCAGCAGGAAACCTACCTTTCTTCTTGAGCTTCTCAATCCTTTCCTCCTCCTGAAGCTCTGCCGTAGTCATTTTCTTTTTGCCTTTGTCTTTAGCAGAACTTTTTGTGGTGGTTCTTGGATAGAGGGTTCAGATTAAGAGAGAGGATCAGCTGGTGTTTGGGATGGAGGTAGATCAGAAGTGTCCTCCCTGCTCATCTCAGATGCTATTTCAGCAATAACATCTGTGATGATCAGTTCCTCGGACATTTGGAACAAACCTTCCGCAGCTTCCATCTCAGCTTCGGAAGACTTATCTTGTTCTTCCAAAGTTTCAACTTTAGCTTCGGAAGTTTCAGCCTGAGCTTCGAAAGAAGAGGCTGATGCAAGTTCTATCCCAACTGTTTCAGTTGCTGGGCCATCAGTCCCCATTTCCCCTTCGAAGTTAATCTCAGGTTCCATGTGGACCTTAGGTTAACCAACTTCTTCCACAGTGGTAGAAGGTGCAGTCAGTCTTTGAAGCTCCTCAGCCCCAAAGTATATGACTGTGGTGTCGGGGCTGGGCTGTTCTAAGGAGGATCTCAATACGAACTTTGTGAAAAGTCTGTAGAGATCATAAAGCATCTGTGAGTCAATCTTTAGTGTTGATTGAAATGACTCAGGTAGGGTGATGAGTTGGGAAGTAGAAGACTGGATCAGTGTTTCCCCAGATGTTTGTCTCTGATCTTTCTCCCCCTTTTTGGTAGCATCATCTTGAGAGCTAGATGAGCTAGAGGAAGAAGCCAATGAGACCTGAATAGGTACATGCCTAACAGACCTCTCCATCTGTTTCTCAGCTAGTTGAGCCTTGAGATTGTCAATCTCAAGTTGCTGAGTGGCTGTCCTTGTCTCTAAGATCCTTACCTGAGATTCAAGGCTTGAGACCTTAGAGATCAAGTACTAAAGAGTGAGTTGCATACTTCCCTCATCTTCATGTGAAGAATCACGGGGAGATGAGATAACATACCTAGTATGTTCAGTCTCTCCACCAGATGTGGCTTCTTGGCACCCTGGATACCTTTGCTCAAATTCATCTCTTTCTAAGATGTCAATGGGCAAAGTTGTCGTAGACTCAGTCTGATTGATGTTACCACTGTCCTTAGAGCTATGAGATACTCTGAGTAGTGGCAGCTGAGCCTACATGACTCCCCTCCACATCAGTAGGACTCACCTCAGTAGTTGGTTGCTGATGGGGGCTAGAGATAAGGGATCCCTCTCGACTCTGTTGATCTTTGAGAGGGTGTTGTAGATCAACTTCATGTCCATGGAGAGATGTTATCTCTTCACCAGTTCGGAGTAATAGGTCAGTGAAAGATAAAGAGGTTAAACTACTGACCCGGGACCTAGATCAATGTCTACAGGAATTGAGCCTCTGGTGGGGCTGTCCCTTGAAAGCTGCACAGGGGAGTGTAAAGAATCACCCTGTGGGCTAAAGGCTTGAGGTTCGGGCTCTTGGGTTTGAGACTGAGGAGGCTCAAAACCCAAATTGAGGTCAAATGAGAAGGATGGTGTGACCTCGGACTGAGTGGGAGCCCATGTTTCCACTCTAGCCCTTTTGGTTTGAACTGGAGGAGCTTGTTCAATCAGAGTAGATTGAACAAGGGTTCGTTTGGGACGTCTTTGATATGTAAATTTGATGGGTGGAGAAGGTATGGGAATATTTGTGGTGGAGGTTGCTGGTGTGGGTTCATTACCTGTGGGGTTAACAGGGATGTCACCAGGAGCTATGCGCTCAATCATCTCTAGAGGTAGAGGAGTGTACCGTCCAGTAAAGTTGATGGACACCTTCTTCAATGTTTTGAAGATGGTAGGCCGCACTTGGGGAACAGTAAGAGCAGCTGCACAGACAAGCTAGCTCGGTTCCAACTCGCAGTTGATAATGTGTTGAATGTATCAGGGATACATGAAGAATGTGTCCCTTCTCAGATTTCCAATCAAATTGGTCAACACAAATCTTGAGTAGTTGAAGCGCAAACCTCTCACCAACCCGTGAACTAGGCATCCTAGTTCATATGAGATTTGATCCCATCCCCCAGACTTATTGGATAGGCGGTGCAGAGTGATGTGCAGCAGGAACTTCCAATGATATGAGAAGTTGAACTTGTAGACGGTTGACCTGCTTACATCCCCACCATATCCCATAAGGATGTAGGTGCTATCCAAGTCTTCTTTGGGAAACTCAGTAGGAGCCCCATCATCATTGAGCTCTAGATGCTCCCTGATGAGTTGTTCAGTTATGATCAACTCCTGTCCATAAATGCGGGTTCTCAGGACGCTAACCCCATTTAGGACTTCAGCTTGACCGTTACTCCAGAATTCAGTCATGTGGTTGGAGTAAACGGTGGGTTAACAGTAAGCGCCGTGAGGTAGGCTGATTCAGTAAGAAAGGGGATGAAATTTCAGTCATGTGGTTGGAGTAAACGGTGGGATTATTTGAGTGAAGTCGGCATCTCTTGACGAATCAAGTAATGCGACCTGGTTGTGCTGAGGGTTTAGCGCCATTGCAGAGAAAGTAAGCTTGAATTTGGGTGAAATTTCAGGTTTGACAGTGAAGGGAATAGTTAGGGCAGTAAATTGGTAAAAGAAGATGAAATTGAACAGTCTGGATTATTTAAAGGGGATGAATTGTGGTAGAGGCGGTAATAGGGTAACTGTTTGGGGTTATGGGTTTTCAGCTATGAAATGACAGTGGCGGCAAGGGATAATTTTAAATAATCTGACCATCATTAGCAAATTTTTACCTTTTACAGAGTGGGGCCCAAAGATATCCGTTACACATAGAAATCTCTCTTTCCGAATGTAAAATATTTCCGAAGGTAATTTATCTTCTGAAGGTAATTCTTTCTTCCGAAGCAAAACATTGCTTCCGAAGGTAAAAATTGTCTTTTGAATGGTTATATAAGCTTCGGAAGTAGATCTGATGTGAAATCAATCGCTTCTTCCGAGACTAAAAACTCTTCCGAGAAGAAAATTTCCATTGAGGAATTTGGCTTCGGAAGATATTCTTAAATATCTTCCGAGAGTTAATTCCTCTTCGGAAGGAATTTACACTTAGAATATAAAAAGATCTTTTGTAACAGGGCTTAAATTGTATTGACACAAGACATTACACATTAAAAGCTTTCAAAAGAGGTAGTTAGTCAATGTTTATCATCCCAATAGCTGATATGAGATACTTAAATCTTTGTTCATCAAAAGCTTTTATGAACAAATCAGCATATTGTTCATTTGAGTCAACTTTGATTAACTTTATCAGATTTTTCTCATGAATATCTCTAATGAAATGATACCTGATATCAATGTGCTTTGTCTTTGAGTGCTTCACCGGATTCTCAGTAATGGAGATAGCACTGTTGTTGTCAATATGGATAGGAGTTGTTATGAAGTTGAATCCATAGTCTAACATCTGATTTTGAATCCATAGCAGTTGAGCACAGCAGCTAGCAGCAGCAATGTATTCAGCTTCAGCAGTTGATGTAGAGACAGGATTGTTTCTTGCATTGCCATGAGATAATCCTTCCACCAAGAAATTGACATCCTCCTGATGTTGATTTCTTGTCAATGTTACAGCCACCATAATCACTATCAGAGTATCCATAAAGATTGAAATCACTATTTCTTGGATACCAGAGACCTAGTTTAGGTGCTCCTTTGAGGTATCTGAGGATTCTCTTAACAGCAGCCAAATGAGACACCTTGGGAGCAGCCTGATATCTTGCACAAATTCATGTGGCAAACATGATATCAGGACTACTAGCAGTGAGATACATCAGAAAACCAATAATTGCTCTATACTGATGTTGATCAGTATCCTCCCCCTCAAGGTCAGGGCAAAGATTATGGTTTCTAGGTATGGGTGTTTTGGCTGGTTTACAGTCTTTCATTTCAAATCTATCTAAGATGTCTGAGACATACTTAGATTGATTTATGAAGAACCCTTCCTTCATCTGTTTCACCTGAATTCCAAGGAAAAAGTCTATTTTTCCCATGGAACTCATCTCAAATTTATGCTTTATAATGTTCTCAAAGTCCTTACACATTTGGTCATTTGAAGAACCAATATGATGTCGTCAACATAGGCTTGAACAAGCAAAATGTCCTCTCCAATCTTCCCGATGGAGAGAGTCTTATCAATGGTACCTCTGGTGTAGCCATTCTTTAGGAGAAACTGAGACAAGGTCTCATACCACAGCCTAGGTGCTTGGTGCAGCCCATATAGAGCTTTATCCAGTTTGCACACATAGTTGGGGTGCTGTGGGTCTTCAAATCCTGGAGGTTGACATACATAGATTTCCCTATCTATATCCCCATATAGAAAAGCACACTTGACATCAAGTTGGTAGACAGTGAAGTTCTTGGATGCAGCATAAGCAAGGAAGATCCTAACTGCCTCAAGTCTTGCAACTGGTGCAAAGACATCAGTATAATCGATTCCTTCCTCGTGGGTGTATCCTTGAACTACTAATCTTGCCTTGTTCTTGATAATCAAGCCTCTATCATCTTTCTTGTTTCTGAATACCCATTTAGTGCCTATGGGTACTTGACCAGATGGTAGAGGGCATAGATTCCAGACCTTTTGTCTTTTGAATTCAAGTAGCTCCTCCTGCATCGATTCAACCCAACTACTATCTTTCAAGGCATCTTCCACCTTCATGGGTTCCATCTGAGATAGGAAGCATGAGTACAAGCAGACATTCCCACGATGAGTTTGCCCTCTTGTTCTTACACCTTCAGAGACATTCCCTATGATGTTTTCAGTTGGATGAGTGTTATGAATCCTAAGATGAGGAATCACTTCCAGTTGCAGAGAAAAGTCCAGGTTGGACATATTCTGATTAGGAACTAGATCACTCTGTCCAGCTGCTGTTTCAAAATCATTCAATGAGGACTGATTGAATGATTGAGAAACATCATCAATGGTTGGTTGTGAGGTAGTATTAACAGTTGCCTGGTCCTTCAGAATACTACTTCTTTCAACTTGGTGTTGTAATGGATCACCTGAAGAGCTTTGAGGTTCATCAAGTGATTCACTTGTTGAAGCTTCATTATTCATTGAGATAGTTACACTATCAGATCTGTGAATGGTTGAAGCTTGTTGTCTATCAGTTCTTGGAGAATTTGGAAGAGGTCTGGGTAGCTCAAACAGTTGATGAGCATCATCATCAACATTACCTTGAGCACCTGTTCTATCTGAAACATTCTCACAAGATGGTTTAGAATAGTTTGGAAACAATTCAAAGTCAAAAATATAATCAGGTCCATTCCCCCTAACATAAGGAGTGTGCTCATTTACAACTATATTGGATGACTCCTCAAATTATTGATTCTTATGTTGTATACCCTATAAGCTTTGGAGCTAGAAGAGTATCCAACAAAGATAGCATCATCTGACTTCTCAACAAATTTTGCTAAGTTGTTTTTTGTGTTAAGTATGGTACACCCGCAGCCAAAGGACCTTAGAAAGCCAATGAACGGTGGCCTCTTGTTCCATAACTCATAGGGTGTTTTCCATGGGGCTTAACTACAGGAACCCTGTTCTGCACATAGCATGCAGTGCTAACTGCCTCTGCCAGAATGTTAGTGGTAGTTTTGAATCAGCTAACATGGTTCGAGCAGCCTCAATAAGTGTCCTGTTCCTCCTCTCAGCAACACCATTTTGTTGAGGAGTTCGGGGAGCACTATATTGTCTGGCAATCCCTTTTGAGTCACAGAATGAGTCAAGAACAAAGTTCTTAAACTCAGTCCCTTGATCACTTCTAATGATCTTAACCTTATGATCAATTTGATTTTCTATTTTAGAATAAAAGATTTTAACGTTTCAGCAGTTTCATCTTTACTTCTTAAAAAGAATACCCATGTAAATCTTGTAAAATCATCAACAATCACAAGGCAGTATGATTTCCTTCCAATGCTCATTATACTTGTGGGACCAAAGAGATCCATGTGCAATAAGTGTAATGGAGTAGTGATAGAGTTAACACATTTGGACTTATGAGATGTCCTATGTTGTTTCCCTTTCAGGCATGCAACGCAGTTATCTTTGCAGAAAAATTCCTTTTTAGGCAAACCATGTACCAAGTTATTTCTAGCCAATTTATTCATTGTCTTAAAATTTACATGACACATACGTTTATGCCATAGTGTTGACTCATCACTATCAGCTTTGGAAAGAAAGCATGATACTTCACCCATAGGAGAAGATTGTTCATATCTAGCTTGTACATATCCCCTTTCTTGGGAGATCTAAGAAGCACCAATTCCGGAGGAATTGTCATCCCTGGTTTGAGGATAATGCACTCATGTTCTGTGAAAAGCATTTGATGCTTTTGATCACAGAACTGAGAAACACTTAACAGATTGTGTTCAAGCTGTTTGACAAAGTGAACTTTGTCAATGTTTATTCTGCCATTGGATATATTTCCTCTGCCTAAAATATATCCTCCGGTCTCACCTCCAAATTGGACAGGCCCTCCATCAAAGTTCTTGGGGTTCAAGCCTGCTGGTCTTGGGCTCTTCCAAAGATAATGACATAATTGAACCAAAAGATATGCATTGGGGTTCAATAGAGGTCGTTGAAGAAGAGGTTTGGGCTGCAACATCTTTCTTGACCTTCCAATCCATCCCTTGGTTGATCTCTGAGGATGAGCTTGTTGAAGCTTTTGCAGCATGATCTTCTTCCGAAGCTTCTTTCTTTTCGGAAGAAACCTTCACCACCTTTTCTTCCGAAGGAGTCTTCTTCTGGGATGGTTTCAAGGGAGCTTTCTTGTTCTTCCGAACCTTAGAAGCTTTGGCTTCTGAAGCCATTTTCCCTTCGGAATAAGTACTTTCTTTCAAAAGCAACTTGGCTTCCGAGACCAATTTCCCCTTTTTCATCATTTGGACCGTTTGAAAGGGTCCAAATGAGAAACCTTCCCTGACTCCTTCTTTTCTAACATTATTTGCATAATGTGGCTGGATTGTAGTAACAATCTTTAGCCATGTGGTTGTGCAGACCACACATTATGCATGCAATGCTAGTCTTTTGGGAATTTACAGGTTGCTGTTTCTTGGATTTCTTCTTTTCATCAGCAACTTTCCCTTTCAACTTCTGATCCTTTGGTAGGACAGGAGTGCTGGTACTACACTCCTTTCTGAATCAGAAGTACCTACCACTTGGAATCCAGCAGAGATGAAGACACCCTTTTGCTTTAGGTCAATCTTCAGCTTGGACTCTGCAACCTTCTTGGCAGTCCTTCTTGCAGCTTTAGCTCTGCTTCTTCTTGCCTTGGTGGTTAGGATTTGGTCTTCATAGGTGGAGATGAGTGTATCTTCCTGTTTCTCCCCTGTGGTGGCCACTATTTTTGCCTCATCCTCTAGTTCCAATGGAGAAGGGTCATCAGTTAGAACCTCTTGCTCTTCAGTACCACATCTAGTTAGTCTAATAGACTCATAAGAATGTGGTGGAGCTATTTCATTGGTTCCCAACCCTTCTTTGTTTTGATAAAACATTTTGGAATGAGAGGATGATGCAAGAATAGCTTGGAAGTTTTGCTCAGCAATAGCTTGCTTCCTTGCCTGAGCCTCAGCAGTAACCAACTGGGCTTGAACTTCAGACAGTTTGGATATCAGATCTTTAATTTGAGTCTTGTAGTTGGTCTTTTTATGTTTTAAAAGAGACACAGTTTCTCTAACTCCTTAATTTTCTTTTGATAGTCAGATTCAGCTCTTTTAAAATCAGATTTTAAGATATTTAAAGACTCAACATCAGATCTGATTTCCGTATTGTAATCCTTATAGAGTTTAACTTTAGCAATACAGGCAGCAGTACAAAGATGTTCATATACCTGATCATCGTCTGTCCCAGCCATGAGTGCTTGAGCAGGAGTCACATCCTGTACCATGAAGCTCCAGTCAACTTCTTGAGCTATTGAGTTGTTTCAGTTGATTTCTCTTCATGCTTTGAAACTGAGGGATGTGTGGAGGCCTGTGGGGTTCCCGGGTTGTTCTTGGGAGCCTTGCATTCCCTAGCAAAGTGACCTAGTTGGTTGCAGTTATAACACTTTGCTTTGCTCTTGTCAAACCCAGACTTGCTGTTGACAGGGTTTTGAGGAAATTACCTTCCAGTTCTCTTGAAGAACTTGTTCACTCTGTAAGTTAAAAGAGCCATCTGTTGGACAATGTCCACATACTCCACATCATCTGGACTGAAACACTCAAGATCATCAAAGCAATATTGAAAATCACCAGAGTGTCCACTTCCAGAGATAAAGGCACAACTATCCTGAAAGGAGTTGTGTTAAACCTTTTAAGACTTTGGAGTCTCAGGTAGAGTAATGTAAGGTCCGCTGTGTGAGTTGTCAGGGTAACACAGCAACTGATGTTGTGGTTCCGTGATTTCCCTTTCAACCACATGAAGGGCTGAACTCAGTTGGTTATTGGAGTGACAAGAGTTCTGCATGTTCATCTCCATCTGGAATGCACTTAGGATACCATACAACTCTGTCAGAGTAAGAGTCTTAAGGTCCGAAGTTCTCTTGATTACAACACAGTAATGTATCCATAGTTTAGGAAGGGAAGACATGAACTTCCTAACTATGTCTCTATTCTCAAGAGCTACTCCAATATCCACCAGAGTATCCACTATCTCAACATACCTGAAGTATTGTTGAGTCAAGGTCTCACCAGCCTTGAAAGTGAAGTTCTCAAACTGCTGCTTCAAGAGATCCTTCTTGTTCTCTTTGGTTTCCTTGGATCCTTCATACTTAACCTTCAATGCATCCCATAAATCTTTGGTTGTTTTGCACTTCTTGAAGCCTCTGTAGATGGAGTTTGGGAGAGCAGTTTGAAGAGAATTCATAGCCCTTTGATCTAGCTCTATTCTCTTCCTATCTTCTTCTGAGTAATCATCGACATCTTTTGGAATGATGCGATTACCAGTAGCAGAAGTAGTGCTTGGTATGAAAGGACCATTGACAATGGTGTCCCACATCCTTGAGTCTTGACACTTGATGAAGCCTTCCATTCTAGTGCACCATGTGTCAAAGTCTTTAGGGGTGATCAGTGGGGACTTGGTCATGGTACCGGTTTCCATATCAGCCTTAGTGAGAGCGGCCATTTGAGTGAGTGGTTTGTAGTGAGGAGTGAAAAACTGGTTGATTTGGATGGTAAGATCTCACAATCAAGAGCCTGGAAGCTTTGATACCAATTGCAGGATCGTATTCTGGTCACTCAACAAGTGGTTTTTCTCTCAAACTCACCTTGAACGACACTCAGTAGGAGTCTATGAAGAGTTGATCATAATATAACAAGTATCAAGCAGTAAATAAACACAGGATGTAAATTTTCAAGGTACTTTTATATATTGCTTCTCAACTCAAAGGATTACAAGACTCTTAGACTCAAATTCTCTACCTTATGAGTTACAAAGAGAAGATATATATAATACTACCTACAGCCGGATATACTTTGATACCAGCTGGAAACCTCTAACCAAACATCTATACTACAAGACTATAGGTGAGGTATCTCAGACATTTTGCCTGGGATTTGGTAGTCAGGACATGTCCTTGACATACCTTTTGTCACCAACTAAAGTTGGTAACATGTACTATCATAAAAATGTATACAGTATAATAAAGTATGGTCAACAACATGGTTCTTTAAGGAAGAAGCCATGCTATATCAGAGGTCTACAGCGGACTGTCAGAGACCATACTTATGTCTACTGGACGTAGCAATGTCTTCCGAAGGATAAATTTCTTCGGAAAAATAACTTCTTTCGAAGCCATTTATACTTCGGAAGACTGCTTCTTTCGAGGCTTGGAGTCTTCTTTGTCTTCGGATGGAGACTTGGTCTTCAGTTCTTTCTTCAGACTTTGTCTTCGGAAGTCTTCAGACTTTGTCTTCGGAAGTCTTCAGACTTTGTCTTCGGAAGTTGTTATTCAGACTTCGGAAGATCTCATACTTAGCTTCGGAAGCCTTTTTGAATGTAGCACCAAAATGACTATGTGAAGTGGTTTTGGTTGCACCAGCCTTATAATGACCCAACAGAGTTCATAGGTGAGTAAAACATAAATGATAAACCATTAATTATCATCAAAGTAAGATTGACTGTAAAAGTGTGAGTATAAACTACCCGCTGGTATCACTTTGTATATGAATAGCCTGTCGGAACCCTTTTATAAGGTGAACCCGCTATTCCATATACTAACTTTGTACAAGCCAACAAATCCTTCACACAGGAATTGCCCATGTATCATAGTTTATTATCCTTTTTATGTGTATATTATATTAGTCATAATAATTTCAAATCAGAGGGAGCAAATCCTCCTTTACATTTATCCTCATATGGGTTGTAAGTAGAACTATAATGGCAAACTTTACATAGTGCACATCTACCTTCACAACACAGAACAGTCATCCCGAATGACAATAAGATCTTTGTGCATCTTGGTAAGGACCACATGTCCAAACCTTTGTGGGGGTAAGTCACTCCCCGATAGTACTATCCAAAAGATCCCTGCTTGTTTATAGTCCAGTATACAGAGAAGGATTTTCATAGTAACCATATGTAATCATAAATGTGATTCAATTATTATTTAACATAATACAAAAAAATATTTTATAACTTTAATTACAACATGTATCCTCCCCAAAAATATTTAAATGATTAAAAAGGGGAATAGTTAAGTATGAACTCACCTCAGTTCTTGTGTGGTGTTAACAAGCTAGTAAATTCCTCCTAAAAATTATAATTCACATAAGCAAATAGATATAAATCCATAACCTAAATAAGTTAGATCTTGAACCTCGAGTTCAATTGATCTAGGGTTTGATTTTCTGGGATTTATAATAAACATATAATTAAATAATCTAATTATTTTTGTTAATTCTTTAATAACTAAAGATTTGCACTTCATTTGATTAATTTAATAATGATTTTAACATATCATTATGTTCTAAATAAGTTTTAGACATTATTTAAATATGTAAATTTGTATTTAATTTAGTAAGATTTTATAATTAAATTTATAAAATCTAATTTGTATTTATCAAATAAGTAATGTATACAAGTTTTAATTTATTATTAATCTATACCTGTAATTAGTATATTTTTATAATTTTTATAATAATGCTTGTAAATAATTTATGAAATTATAACATCTTTATAATTTCCACAATTATCATGTTTTATCCATAATTACAGATAATATAGTGTCCAATAATAATTTAAATTATTATTTAGAATCCATTTAAAAAATGACTATTTATAACATTTATAAATAATATTTTATAAAAATTATTAGGGTGTTTTTAATAAATAAATTTATAGAAATTTACTTAAATACTTATAAAATAAAGGAAGTTTATAAAAGTTATTTTTATAATTTTTAAGAATTTTTGTATATTTTAAAAGCTTAATAAGGCATTTAAAAAAAGTAAATGTGGGTTCACGGGTTCGAACCCATGACCCCAGGATTGCAAAGTGCTCAGGAACCGGTTGACCAAAGGCATACTGCCGCGAGAGGTATGGGTTCCCAATGATTTTAAACATAACCCGCAACAATCCCCCAATCCACCAAGAACCCTAGGTTTGATTTCAATCAAATTGATCCCCAAATTGATGTTGTAATCGATTGAAACCATAGGGCTTTTCTTCCCCATGTTCAAACGATTCCATAGATATGTTCAATTACCTGTATGCTTTCGAAATGATGCTATACACCACGAAGAACAAGTCACGGTTAGGTCAGAATCGATTTAAGTAGCAAACGTTGATGAAACTTAAATTAATTGCACAGAGAGTTTCCTACGGTCTTGGTTATTGAAAACCCTCTGCCAATTTAAGTATAGAGTGCTCGGGATAGGACCTTCGAATGAGTTGCAGGTTCGAACGAAGATGATGATCAATTATGGAGTTGTGTTGTGTTTCGAGTGAATTTGGACTCAATGAAAGGTTTTAAATGATCAAAAGTTCGTTAGTGCGCAATCAATTCGATTATTATTAATGTTTAGTGCGTGATAAAGGAGTGAAATCGGGCCGAAAGTGGAAGGAATCGGATTGTGGTCAATCGCACTCAGATTTTTAAATTGAAGTAGGGCATGAGTTCGAATAATCCACGCGATGTTGTCGGGATGATTGATTTGATCGAAATCCGATTAAATTTGGCATTTGGGAGTCGCCGGAATTGTCGCCGGAGTTTGGTCGGCGGTGGTTGGGAAAACGGGGGGGAAAGGTTTGGGTTTTAAGAAATTACACAAATGGTCCCTCAACTTTGGAAACTTTATTATTTTATCTTAAAAGTATTTAAAATAAGTTTTAAAATTAACATTTTTCACCCTAAACTTTTAGGATTTAATTTTTAATATTAGATTTTATTATTAGTATTATTATTATATGTATTTACATTATTATTATTAATATTATTATTATAATTGTTTAAATTAACATCAACGTATTTAAACTTAATTGTTCGTAAAATTTAACTTTTTATTAAATAAAATTCGAGATGTTACAGTCTAAACCCGAAATTTTCCGGATTGTCACAATAAATACCCACACATACATGCACATTCAATAACAACACACACCATGAACTTCATGCATACATTCACGATACACACAACAACAACAATCATATTTTTAAGAACTAATCAACCCATAACAACTACCTACGGGTCTCTTGACAAAACCAACCCACCTTAAGCATTGAACTTGGCAATGTACACATGCAAGTATACCTATATTGCCATAGAGACACACCCACACCCACGTTTGCTTGCATACATATAGATGACATATATATACACTCACATGAATGCACCCATCATTATTGTCTCCATGAAACCCCTATACACAAACACCCGAACTGTGACATCCGGTAATTTTCTGTTATCAAACTCCGTTAGTTCCGTTAAGTTTTGCATACACGTGTCCGTAAGCACACACTAGTTGTCGTTTGACGTTGGTGACCTAATAATAATTAACATGTTAATTTAATAATAATCTAGTTGATTAGATGATTATTGGGTTATGCTTATGTGTTTACGCGATTTAAATATTAACGGTAAATTTTATCGCGTAACGCGGAAACGCGTGTGTTAATTCGTATGTCTTGTGTTTTTACAAATAAAATATATAAGTGTTACCATTAGTTTATATGTTTATATTATGAAGTTAAAAACACATTACAAAGGGTTAAAAGCTTAATTTTATAAAAATACAAAATGCAAGGGTTAAATAGGTAAATAGGATTAAATAAATTAAAACAAACGCTAACCCTAGCCCCCACCCTCCCTCAAAATCGCGACCTGCATCCTCCAGCCACCAAACCTGTGATTTCAGCCAAGAACAACCAATAACTCATGGATTTTGATCGATTGCAAGTGTTACAACACGTTAGAAACATCAATTGCAAGCCATTACAAGTTTAAAGGTTAGATTTTTATGGGTTTTTCATGTATATTGATAAAACCGAGACTTAGGCTTCGAATTGGGGTTAATGGTGCTGAATTTTTGATGTTTTGCTGATGTTAGCATGTTAGTTAGATTGTATGTATGTTGTTTAACGTTGATTATGCATGAATGACACGTTTGTAATGATTGGATCATGAACCTTGATGAAGATGAACCCTAATTCGAAAATTGTGATGATTATGTGGAATTGATTGTTGTTTGATGTTGTTGGGATGTTAATTAGTTAGTATGAAGGCTACAAAACATGAATCATGCAAGAAATTGGTGAATTGAGAACTTTGTTCATAGGTTACTAATAATAGTAACTTTATTTTGCATGATATGATGACTTATTGATAAATTGATGTTATGGATGTGTTTAGGATGTTGATTAGGTGCTAGATTGTTGATATGAATGCTAGAAATCTTAGATTGGATGTTGTTGTTCATATCTTGCCAAAGGTAGAAACTTTTTAGATATGAGTTGATGAATTATGGTAGCTTGTTGTTGTTGATCATGGTTAGTTGTTGTTATGAGCTTGAAATAGTATAATATTGATGAATTATGTGTACATTGGGTGTTTATTATATTTTGGGATGAACTTTCCCAAAAGGGAAACTTTATTTTGGATGAACATTGGATATTGGTAATTGGACATGTTCATGACATTAGGATCATGCTAGAATGATTGTTGTGGATGCCTAAAGTGATAGAATCTGTTAATTGGGTTGTATGGAATGTTTATTTGGTTATTGGGTGATTTATGTACTTTGATGATCATGTCTGGTTTTGAATATTGATTAGTAACTAGGACCTCATGTTTGGGACTGGAAATCAATCATCTTGATGTATGTGGTAGGTATTGGACATATTGAATGTGTTGTGGTTAGTATGGATGATTATTTGGTAAATTATCTGTTTTAACCCGTGTATGCTAATTCATGGTTATAGGTCATATAAGTAGGTAATGCATGATGTGACCTTTTATATGATACACTAGTTGTGTTATGAACACACTGAGTATGCTAGATACTAAGAACTTATGACTTGTATGATATGTATATAATATGATGATTTAAGCAATGCATTGGGAATGTAGCATCATATGTGATTCACTAGAATGTTAACCATGAATAATATGTGATCATGTCTGTCTAAATGGTTTACAACACATAATATCACCAACGGGTCAAACGGGTCAACTGGGTCAAACATGTCTATTCTTCTAAAACCTTAAGTCTTGGTTGCAGTGCACTTAGGGTTTCACATATTCTCTGTTTACACATACTCACGTACTTACATGATTTAGGTAACCTCTGAGGGTTGACTGTCCACTTGTTCTTTCAAGTAAATCTTAAGTACTCAATACACGTATCAGGTGAGTTCATGCCCCATTGTTTACTTAACCTCTTTTGGGGGAGATAGCATACTGGTAATTTTACAAACGCTTTATTTATTTAAGATGTGTATAATATTAATATAGTGTGTTTACCATGATGAAGTCCTCACACTTTCGAATTGTTAATATTGAATAGTGGGGAAACTTGGGTAGTACTACTGGGTCTGACGAGCCCCACCTGTGTGACTCGAGGTCAACCGGGTGCAATTTGTCCTATGTACATTTGTCACGACATGGTAAGTCGTGACAGGAGGCAAACATATCACAGTCAGCTTCAATTGCGAAATCACTATATATTAATATTTATTTGTTAATGGACTAGCTATCTATTACAATGCACATGCTTATATATATCACGATTGTTAAACTGTTATGTTTATACGCTAACTCTTGAACTCACCAACCATTGTGTTGACTTTTAGTATGCTATTCTCAGGTCGATAATCTGGATTGCCGATAGGAGCACTGCACGAGTCAGCATGCATTCCAAAGATTTAAACTACAAACATAATTACTCGTCTTTTATTTATGGTTTTCAAATATTTGGTTGGCACGTGTTTTGCCATATGATACATTTTGCATACTTTGGGTTTGTTTTATTACAATACGCTTCCGCATGATTTTTAAAGTTTGAACTCTGGTTTGGCTTATGTTAAACGTGGCATATAGAGTCGTTCCGAGTAACTATTGACTGTGATCCTGGTTTGTTCACACGCCTCGCGGTAAAACCCCACACGTGGATTTTGAGGGTGTGACAGATTGGTATCAGAGCCATTGGTTATAGAGAACTAGGTTGCATACATACTAGACTATAACCGCACACAGTTAGTTAGTTACTTGTTCCTGATTTCTCTACTGTATACTCATTGGCATACACATCACACCCTCTGCAGCATGGCATCTTCATCGAGAGCACCTGGTAAATGTCCGGCATCACCCACCCGATCTGAGTCCCCACCTCCTGGACTAGTACCCGACGATGGACGTGACTGGCCTCCTTTGGACTACCGGTGAGGTGAGTTTGACTGGGATCAACCGTTTGTGCCACCTGAACGCGACCCTCCATGAGACTGGAGTTTCTACCCTGAGTTCGTAGATCACCTCATGTATAGGGAACATGTACCTACACCGAGACCCAGAACCAGAACCAACACCGAGCAACCACTACCTTCACTTCCATGGAAGGTACAGTCTAATGAGCAGGTGATTGCTGCATTGGTGGCAGCACTGGACACGGAGCAACACGGGTCAGGCGACTCACGAGCGATGTTTGTACACTACAGCACGAGGTGTACAAACTGCGGCACTAGCTGGATGCACTCGAGGAGCATCATGGTAGGACCTTGGAGGGGTGTTACCAAATGCCGGACGCTTACCAGACGCTTAGTGGATGCATGACCGCACGAGAGCAGCGTGATGAAACAGCCGACAACAAGATTGCTGCTTTAAAAGCCCAGTTGGCGGCGTTTCAGATCGCCATCCTGTTCCTGTGGAGGTCCTGAGGAGGAGGAGGAACCCGAAGAGGAACCAGAAGAGGAGCCTGAGGAAGAACCTGAAGAAGAACCAGTGGAGATGGAAGATGATAGTGACGGTTCAGACATAGTTGATTGATTCTATTTCATTTCCTTTAAACGACTTGGACTATGTAGCGTTTCCTTCTTTTGGAACCGATGTGGGAAGGGTTGTTTCCCCACCCGAACAACAAACTCAAATTTTGACATTGATAAATGATTTATGACTCATTTGCAGATTTATTTACCTTTGGTTATTATTTTTGTTAAGAATGTTGTGGTTGTGATGATTCATTACTTTCTTATTGTTTACTATAATTTAATGAGATAAATATGTTTGATGTTACTCATTATTGTATTTGTGAATGTAAAGTGAATAATGGACGCCCGAGGACGTGGACGTGGTCGAGGACGCGGGCGTGGACGTGGCGCCGGTGACCAAGGCGCCGGTGACCAAGGCGCCGGTACTATTAATATGACCCCTGTGGAATTGGCTGCTCTAATAAATGCACAAGTCTAGGCAGCGGTAGCTGCTGCCCAAGTAGTACAGGCCGCAGGTAAACGATAATGGAAAAGTTTGTCAAATACCCTAGTTAATCGAATAAGATATCTAATCTATATTTATCGTGTTAAAGCAGGACCACCAGCGTGTAATTACAAGTCCTTTATGTACTGTAAGCCACACACCTACAGTGGAACTGAGGGAGCTGTAGGGTTGGTAAGGTGGTTTGAGAAGACGGAGTCCGTGTTCTCAAAGTGTAACTGTCCACCTGTCGACCAGGTGAAATACGCTACGGGAACGTTGGATGGTGCAGCATTGTCCTGGTGGAACGCTCAAGTGCAGATGCTAAGGCAAGCCATGGCAAATGAACTCCCTTGGAATGTGTTTAAAGACATGATGACCGAGGAGTACTGTCCTCGAAGCAAAGTACAAAAACAGGAAATGGAATTCTGGCAGCTGAAGATGCAAGGTTCAGAAATTGAGGCTTATACCACAAGAACTCATGAGCTGGCCACCCTATGTCCAGGGATGGTGAACGAGATGCACAAGCGAGTGGAACACTACATTCGGGGATTGGTGCCAGAGATTAGGAGTATGGTGACTTCCTCCAACCCGGCTACTATCCAGCAAGCTATCCGCCTAGCCCACAAACTGACTGATGAAGCTGTGGAGCAAGGACGGTTACCAAAACGGGGCGCTGCGGCGAGCGTGCCCGACAACAAGAGGAAGTGGGATGCCTCCAACACCACCACCAATAACAACAATAAATCATCATTGTCCGGTGGTCAACATCAAACCCAGCAACAACCACCGCAGCAACAACAAAGGAGGTTCGACAACAATCATAATTTCAACCAGTCAGCCTCGAACAATCAAGGACCGAGCGGCTATGGTGGTAAACAGCCGAGGTGCACGCGGTGCAACTATCATCATGTTGGAAGATGTGGCAATTACAAGTGTTAGCGGTGTGGGAAAATAGGACACTTGGCCAAGGATTGCCGTGGTGAGTTAGGTTAGGAAGCCACAACAACCTCAGGAGACTCCCAAGGGTTGCTTTGAGTGTGGAAAAGAGAGGCACTACAGGCGAAACTGCCCGCAGCTGAGGAAGAACAGTAATGGCAATGGCCAAAACAATAACAACCAAGGCAACAACAACAACAATGATGGAAACGGCAATGGAAATGGTGGTAATAATAATGGAGCCAAAGGGAGAGCCTTCTTTATTGGCTCAGGTGAGGCTCTAAATGACCCTACAACTGTTACTGGTAGGTTCTCTGTCAATGGATGTTTTGCTACAATACTGTTTGATACTGGAGCCGATAGGAGTTTCATATCCTTAAAGTTCTGTAGTCTCCTAAGTGATATCCCTTCTGCTTTAGAATCCAAATACACCGTAGAGTTGGCTGACGGTAAACAGATCCATGTAACACACATCCTTAGAGATCGTAAGATAGAGCTCGCTGGTCATACTTTCGCTATAGATCTTATGCCTGTTACACTAGGAAGTTTCGACGTTGTGGTAGGCATGGATTGGCTCTCTGATAATCAAGCGGAAGTCATATGTCACGAGAAAATCATACGAATTCCTGTTGGTGACGAAGTCCTTACAGTCAGAGACGATAGTAGTGGTGCAGTGATAGGCATTATCTCTTACATGAAAGCACAAAAGTTACTGCGAAATGGGCGTTTGGCTATTCTAGCATTCGTCACCGATAAGCAAGCGGAAGAAAGAAAAATAGAGGACATCCCCGTGGTACGAGACTTTCCAGAGGTGTTTCCGGAGGTGTTTCCGGAGGATCTTCCTGGTCTACCACCTCATCGCAAAGTGGAATTTCAAATCGAACTGACTCCCGCCGCAGCCCCAATTGCTAGGGCACCTTATCGATTAGCACCGAACGAATTACAGGAGTTGTCATCACAACTTTAGGAACTTCTAGATAAAGGCTTTATCCGACCTAGCACATCACCTTGGGGAGCCCCTGTCCTCTTTGTTAAGAAGAAAGATGGCACGTTTCGAATGTGCATCGATTATAGGGAGTTAAACAAAGTCACAGTCAAGAACTTATACCCTCTACCTCATATCGACGACTTGTTTGATCAGCTTTAAGGATCAAGCTATTATTCGAAGATCGACTTGAGGTCTAGTTATCATCAACTCAGAGTCCGTGAGGAAGACATCTCCAAAACTGCATTCTGTACTCGTTATGGTCATTACGAGTTCTTGGTCATGCCTTTTGGTTTGACTAATGCACCTGCGGTGTTCATGGACCTCATGAATCGCGTGTGTAAACCATATCTTGATCAGTTTATTATTGTGTTTATTGATGACATACTGATATACTCTAAGACCAAGGAGGACCATGAAGAGCACTTACGATTGATCTTGGAATTGTTGATGAATGAGCAACTGTATGCTAAATTCTCCAAGTGTGACTTTTGGATACGAGAAGTGCAATTTCTAGGTCACATTGTTAATGAGAAGGGAATACATGTTGATCCTGCCAAGATTGTGGCGATAAAGAATTAGGCTATACCCAAAACACCGAGCGAGATAAGGCAATTTCTGGGATTAGCAGGGTATTACCGACGATTCATAGAGGGATTCTCTAAAATCGCACAACCTCTCACAGCCTTGACCCATAAAGGAACGGCATACAAATGGGGTGAAAGTCAAGAGGCGGCTTTTCAGCTATTAAAACAGAAACTCTGTAGTGCACCAATATTGGCACTGCCAGAGGGAACAGATGATTTCGTGGTGTATTTTGACGCATCCATTCAAGGATTGGGTTGTGTCCTGATGCAGCGAGATAAAGTAATAGCTTACGCCTCGAGACAACTGAAGGTTCACGAGAAGAACTATACTACCCATGACCTGGAATTGGGTGCAGCGGTTTTTGCCTTAAAGATTTGGAGACATTACTTGTACGGTACCAAATGCACTATCTACACCGATCACAAGAGTCTTCAGCATATCTTTGAGCAAAAGGAGTTAAATATGAGGCAACGACATTGGTTGGAACTTCTGAATGATTATGATTACGCTATCAAGTATCATCCTGGAAAGGCGAACGTAGTTGCCGATACCTTAAGCCAAAATGAAACAGCTAAACCTAGGCGGGTGTGAGCCTTATAGCTTACAATCAGCACGCATCTGCCTGAACAAGTTAGGGAAGCACAGATAGAAGCCTTGAAAGAGGAACATATTGGTTCTGAGTCATTACGGGGAATGGATAAGCAATTGGTAGTGAAAGAGGATGGAATTCGGTACTTCATGGATAGACTTTGGGTGCCTGTCTATGGAAATCTGAGGGATTTAGTGATGAGTGAGGCACACAAGTCTAAATACTCCATAAATCCTGGATCTGACAAGATGTATCATGACCTAAAGGCGCACTACTGGAGGCCTAACATGAAGGCGGATGTAGCTACGTATGTGAGCAAGTGTTTGACTTGCTCAAAAGTCAAGGTAGAATACCAAAAACCATCTGGACTGTTACAACAACTCGAGATACTAATGTGGAAATGGGAACAAATCTCCATGGCTTTTATCACTAAGTTACCCCGGACTAATACTGGCTGTGACACAATATGGGTCATTGTGGATCGGTTGACCAAGTCCGCTCACTTCCTTGCAATTAAAGAAATGGATAAGATGGAGAAATTAACCCGATTGTATCTTAAGGAAATCGTTTCCAGACACGGTGTACCGATCTCGATTATTTCTGATCGCGATGCTCGTTTCACATCACACTTCTGGCAATCAATACAAAAATCTCTGGGTACACGATTGGATATGAGTACTGCTTATCATCCACAGACTAACGGCCAGAGTGAGCGTACCATGCAGACTTTGGAGGATATGCTACGTGCTTGTGTGATTGATTTCGGGAACAACTGGGAAGTTCACCTACCTTTGGTGGAATTTTCCTATAATAACAGTTATCACACTAGCATAGAGGCAGCACCTTTCAAGGCTTTGTATGGAAGAAAGTGTCGATCAGCGGTTTGCTGGGCTGAAATTGGTGATAGTCAACTAACGGGTCCTGAGCTAATTCATGAAACAACTGAGAAGATTGTGCAGATACGGAACCGTATGGCTACAGCGCGAGATAGACAGAAAAGTTATACTGACAAGAGACGGAAACCTCTAGTGTTTCAAATTGGCGACAAAGTCTTATTGAAAGTCACACCATGGAAAGGCGTAGTTCGGTTTGGCAAGCGAGGAAAGCTAAATCCGAGGTATGTTGGACCATTTGAGATATTAGAGCGAATAGGTCCAGTGGCCTATCGACTAGCCTTACCCGATTCAGTGAGTGGAGTCCATAATGTGTTCCACGTTTCAAATCTGAAGAAGTGTTTATCTGATGAAACACTAATTGTACCACTAGAAGATGTTCAAGTGGATCAACAATTACGCTTTATCGAAGAACCAGTCGAGGTGATGGATCGTGTGGTAAAAACACTTAAGCAAAGCAAGATACCCATAGTCAAAGTTCGTTGGAACTCGCGACGTGGACCGGAATTCACGTGGGAATGTGAAGATCAAATGAAGCTTAAGTACCCTCAACTATTTGAGACGATGCCTGCAGACAAAGGTATTGATTTAAATTTCGGGACGAAATTTCTTTCAACATGGGGATGATGTGACAACTCATCCAAAACTCACTCGATTTCGATTTCTGTGTGCCAATGCAGTAGACCAGTGATGGAACACTCTCACCATGGATGGAACACTCTCACCATGTAATGCAATTTTCGGGACGAAAATTCTTTCCATAAGGGGATAATGTGACATCTGGTAATTTTCCGTTACCAAACTCCGTTAGTTCCGTTAAGTTTTGCATACGCGTGTCCGTAAGCACACACTAGTTGTCGTTTGACGTTGGTGACCTAATAATAATTAATAATGTTAATTTAATAATAATCTAGTTGATTAGATGATTATTGGGTTATGCTTATGTGTTTACACGATTTAAATATTAATGGTAAATTTTATCGCGTAACGCGGAAACGCGTGTGTTAATTCGTATGTCTTGTGTTTTTAAAAAATAAAATATATAAGTGTTACCATTAGTTTATATGTTTATATTATTAAGTTAAAAACACATTACAAAGGGTTAAAAGCTTAATTTTATAAAAATACAAAATGCAAGGGTTAAATGGGTAAATAGGATTAATTAAATTAAAACAAACACTAACCCTAGCCCCCACCCTCTCTCAAAATCGCGACCTGCATCCTCCAGCCACCAAACTCGCGATTTCAGCCAAGAACAACCAATAACTCACGGATTTTGATCGATTGCAAGAATTACAACACGTTAGAAACATCAATTGCAAGCCATTACAAGTTTAAAGGTTAGATTTTTATGGGTTTTTCATGTATATGGATAGAACCGAGACTTAGGTTGCGAATTGGGGTTAATGGTGCTGAATTTTTGATGTTTTGCTAATGTTAGCATGTTAGTTAGATTGTATGTATGTTGTTTAAGGTTGATTATGCATGAATGACACGTTTGTAATGATTGGATCATGAACCTTGATGAAGATGAACCCTAATTCGAAAATTGTGATGATTATGTGGAATTGATTGTTGTTTGATGTTGTTGGGATGTTAATTAGTTAGTATGAAGGCTACAAAACATGAATCATGCAAGAAATTGGTGAATTGAGAACTTTGTTCATAGGTTACTAATAATAGTAAATTTATTTTGCATGATATGATGAATTGTTGATAAATTGATGTTATGGATGTGTTTAGGATGTTGATTAGGTGCTAGATTATTGATATGAATGCTAGAAATCTTAGGTTGGATGTTGTTGTTCATATCTTGCCAAAAGTAGAAACTTTTTAGATATGAATTGATGAATTATGGTAGCTAGATGTTGTTGATCATGGTTAGTTGTTGTTATGAGCTTGAAATAGTATAGTATTGATGAATTATGTGTACATTGGGTGTTTATTAGATTTTGGGATGAACTTTCCCAAAAGGGAAACTTTATTTTGGATGAACTTTGGATATTGGTAATTGGACATGTTCATGACATTAGGATCATGCTAGAATGATTATTGTGGATGCCTAAAGTGATAGAGTCTGTTAATTGGGTTGTATGGAATGTTTATTTGGTTATTGGGTGATTTATGTACTTTGATGATGATGTCTGGTTTTGAATATTGATTAGAAACTAGGACATCATGTTTGGGACTGGAAATCAATCATCTTGATGTATGTGGTAGGTATTGGACATATTGAATGTGTTGTGGTTAGTATGGATGATTATTTGCTAAATTATCTGTTTTGACCCGTATATGCTAATTCATGGTTATAGGTCATATAAGTAGGTAATGCATGATCTGACTGTTTATATGATACACTAGTTGTGTTATGAACACACTGAGTATGCTAGATGCTAAGAACTTACATCACTTGTATGATATGTATATAATATGATGATTTAAGCAATGCATTGGGAATGTAGCATCATATGTGATTCACTAGAATGTTAACCATGAATAATATCTGATCATGTCTGTCTAAATGGTTTACAACACATAATGTCACCAACGGGTCAAACGGGTCAACTGGGTCAAACATGTCTATTCTTCTAAAACCTTAAGTCTTGGTTGTAGTGCACTTAGGGTTTCACATATTCTCTGTTTACACATACTCATGTACTTACATGATTTAGGTAACCTTGAGGGTTAACTGTCCACTTGATCTTTCAAGTAAATCTTAAGTACTCAATACGCGTATCAGGTGAGTTCATGCCCCATTGTTTACTTAACCTCTTTTGGGGGAGATAGCATACTGGTAATTTTACAAACGCTTTATTTATTTAAGATGTGTATAATATTAATATAGTGCTATTTACCATGATGAAGTCCTCACACTTTCGAATTGTTAATATTGAATAGCAGGGAAACTTGGGTAGTACTACTGGGTCTGACGAGCCCCACCTGTGTGACTCAAGGTCAACCGGGTGCAATTTGTCCTATGTACATTTGTCATGACATGGTAAGTCGTGACAGGAGGCAAACATATCACAGTCAGCTTCAATTACGAAATCACTATATATTAGTATTTATTTGTTAATGGACTAGCTATCTATTACAATGCACATGCTTATATATATCACGATTGTTAAACTGTTATGTTTATACGCAAACTCTTGAACTCACCAACCATTGTGTTGACTTTTAGTATGCTATTCTCAGGTCGATAATCTGGATTGCCGATAGGAGCACTGCACGAGTCAGCATGCATTCCAAAGATTTAGACTACAAACATAATTACTCGTCTTTTATTTATGGTTTTCAAATATTTGGTTGGCACGTGTTGTGCCATATGATACATTTTGCATACTTTGGGTTTGTTTTATTTACAATACGCTTCCGCATGATTTTTAAAGTTTGAACTCTGGTTTGGCTTATGTTAAACGTGGCATATAGAGTCGTTCCAAGTAACTATTGACTGTGATCCTGGTTTGTTCACACTCCTCGCGGTAAAACCCCGCACGTGGATTTTGAGGGTGTGACACGAACCCCCACAGGAACGCATACATGCTTCACATAACCCCATTCACTACAGACACCCCATGTGAACCGCAAGCCCTCATTTAATCCATACATACATATATTTCTGCGTGCATATGAAGCAATTCACGTACATATATTCACATACATATGTCACACATGCGCACACAAAATGAATCCTATAAATATCCGATGCTGTAACTCCGGATATTTTAAGTTGTAAAAAAAGAATAAAAGTGCAAAATACAGTTTAACCCAAGTTGAGAGGTTAAATGTGTCAAAAGTACAAAATAATATATTACGTTTTGTACAAAAGGAGTATGGCTGCCTATACACCTTGCACATCACCTTTTGCATTTGGTTTTAGAAAGAGAGAGAAAGAGCAGAATTCAAGTTTTTGGAAGAAGAAGAACAAGAAGGCTGAATTCAAGGTAAGAATTTGAAGTTTTAAGCATTCTTGTTGGGTTTCAGTCTTGGGTTTGTGCTTATACATGTTTATATGTTTGGGTTGTGTGTTTTGGTGGGTTTTAGGTGTTTGAACTCATTTTCCATTCAGGTTTGAAGAAGCCTTTCCTGAAAGTTGTTAAAGGTGAGTTCTAGAACCCCATTTTTACATGTTTTAAATGATTGTAGGGCTGGAAATACATGTATAAACAATCTTATAAAATGGATATTTATACCCGTATGAATATGTATGCGTGTATGCGGGTGGGGTATGAATTGGGATGATTTATGGTTATGAAGATGTTATTGATATGTTTTTGATGCTTAGAATGTAAGAACTAAGTTTAGGATCTGTTTGAATTGAATTTGGGCTTGAATTATCATGATGTTAGTTACAAGTAGTTGTTCATGAGTCCGAAATAGTACCCATGCGCCCAACTACCAAAATGACTAAGTATGCCCAAACGCCTAAAATCCATGCGCCTAAATAGTGCCCGAACACCTAAGTGCCCATGCGCCTTAGTCAGGCGCATGCGCCTGCATAATGCTCATGCGCCTGGAGTTTGCCCAGAATTGTTAAGTGTTGGGCCATGCGCCCCAATAGTGACCATGCACCCAGAACCTTCCCATGCGCCTAGGTGTTCCCATGCGCCTGCATAGTTCCCATGCGCCTACATAGTGCCCAGCCAAGGGCGTTGCCCCTTGGACCCCACTAGGGGCTGTTGCCCTTAGGACCCCGATGTCAGGGGCTGCCGCCCCCGAACCCCTGCTGTCCCATGGAGGTTCAGTTATGCCTATGATGACTTGTTATGTACGTGTATGTGTACGGGAATGGATGATGCATGATGTTTATGGTGATGTGTGATGATACATGTGATGTTATGTATGCTATGTATGTTTATGCTGTGTTTCCTTATGTTCCTATTATTTATTATCCCGTGACATACATGTTATGAGTATGAAATGAATGAAAAGTATTATGTAAGCGAAAGTTAATGATAATGATAAGTTGAATGTAAAGAAAGAATGAATGCATGCATTAATGAATGAACGAATGTAAGAAAAGTCTTGCAAGCCATGTATGGTGGCCCACACCCAACGAAGGGTGTTAGCTCAACTGTGCGCGGGTTAGCTACCCCGTAAGGATGCAAATTGGGGTCTAATCCTTGTGATTGACCATACATATGGGATCTTGCCGCTTACCCCAGTACTGTGGTCAGGCCACCGGGCATAATATATAGGAGTCTAATTATAGACTTCGGCCTAGTACCCGCTTTATGCATGACGGTAGGGTATAGCACATGGCATTGGTCCGAATCAAGTTACCCCGGTACTGTGGTCAGGCCACCGGGCATAATGTGTGGGAGTCTAATTATAGACTTCGGCCCAGTACCCGCTTTATGCATGACGGTGGGGTATAGCCCGTGGCATTGGCCCAGAATGTGAGGAAGATAAGGTTGAATGTACGTAAAATATGGTAAGGAAGATAACGAATGATAACAATGATGTACGATGATGAATGAACGAAAGTTAGAATGATGATGAAGATAATAATAAGATTATCTATTTGTACTTATGGTGTATGAGCACATATGAAAGTAAAAGAACGGTTTTGAATGATAAGTGAAGTATTTTATTTATGAAACTAGAACTCACTCAGCAACGCTTACTTTTATGTATTTTCTAGTTGGCAGGTGATTGTTGCTGAGGATGGCATTGAACAGCTACTTGGCATTTTTTGGGATGGCATCCATTTGCATAACAATGATGTTTTGTAAGGCCCCGGTCACGGGACGCTTACAGCTTGTCGATCATCGCACATAAAATATATAATTATATTTGCATTTCATGAAACATCGCAGCGGAACATTTAAATAACTTTCATTTCTATATAAATGCTTTTGAAAGTTAATACAACATTCATTATAAAACATCGTTTGTTCGCACTACAATGCAAAAACATTATACAAAATAATGCCATCCAAAAAGAGCTAAGTAGCCGCCCCGTGCCATCCTCAGCAACGTTACCTGCCAACTGGAAACACATAAAAAGTCAGCGTTGCTGAGTGAGTTATAGTTTTATAATAAAACATACTTTTCTTTTGTTAAAACCGTTCTTTACTTTCATGCGATCATACATCATACGTACACATAGATAATATCATTATTATCTTCATCATTCATTTGTTAACTTTCGTTCATTCAACGTACATCATTACCATTCACATTTGTTACTTTCGTTCACATTCATTCATAAATTCTTACTTTCATTCGTACGATCATTACTTTCGATGACATGTACAACACCCTGAACATTGTGCACGAAGTTGGTTACTAGGCCTGAGGTCTTACATCGACCTCGAACATTATGCACGAAGCTGACTCCAGTACCTAGGGCAAGTACATTCACCATATATCTTCTCTCTTTCATTCCGGATCAATGCCATGTGCTATACCCCGAACATTGTGCACGAAGCTGGTTACTGGGCCTGAGGTCTTTCATAGACCTCGAACATTGTGCACGAAGCTGACTCCAGTACCTAGGGCAAGCGACAAGGATCCCATACATATGGTCAATCACAAGGATTGGACCCCAGTGTGCATCCTTCTGGGGTAGCTAACCCGCACACAGTTGAGCTAACACCCTTCATTGGGTGTGAACCTCCATACATTTGCTTGCAAGCCTTTCTTACTTTCATTTATTCGTTCATTAACACATGTATTCTTTCGTTTCGTTCCTCTTTCATTATCTTCCACTTTACGTTACGTAATACTTTTCATTCATTCATAAACACTCAACGTAAAGCCACGGGAAAGCAATCATACATAACAGGAACGTAATCATAAATATAACATACCAAGTCATCACCATACAAGGCACCATCATGCATACATAACATACGTCATACATAGGCATGCAACATCATCATGCCCAACATACCCTCTAAGACCTCAACCGTCAACTTACATGAACTTACGGGAACTTCCACGTCAAAACTTACATCTGCACTTTCCCCGAAGGTCAGTACTTAAACTACGCTCTCCCTCGGGTATGCAAGCCCTTCATGGGCGTATGGGCACCGTTCAGTCGTAGGGCATTCGAAGCGACTGAACCCCATACGAATGAACACCAGGCGATTAAGCCTCGTGTGAATGGACATCCATGCGAATGACCACTGTGCGAGTGGACCTTATGCGGATGGACACTATGCGAATGGGCCTTATGCGGATGGACACTATGCGAATGGACCTTATGCGGATGGACACTATGCGGATGAATACTTATACGGATGAGCTGTCAGTCGCATGACCCCCCCATGCGACTGGCCCTCCAGTCGTGCGATTGAACCTCAATCATGTGACTGAACCTCAATCGCACCCCAGTCGGCCGTATGGCCTCCAGTCGGCCGTATAGCCTCCAGTCGATCACCTAGCCCTAGCTGTTGCAGAATGCAGTTCATCCCAAACCCAATCTGCCATTTTCTACCTCCAGGCTCATCCAAACCCATTCTAAGCCCAAATCAACCATCCTAAACCTTAGGAATGCATACCATAACACCATTCAAGCACACACAAGCCAGGAAACAAACTCCAAACGCATCACACGCAAACACATCCAAATGGGTCAAACACACACCCATACAAAAACGGGTTTACTATGTGTTCCAGCCCCAAATCAGTTGAAAACGAGTAAGGGGTCCTGAAACTCACACAAACGACACCAAGAAGAAGAGCTTCGTTTAAACCCGCTACACGACGATTTTGCACACTAGAACCCACCTGAACCAAGCCTTTTCTCTTCTCTTTTCCCTTTTCTCTCTTCTTTCTCTCTGTGGCTGATGTTTTGCAAGAATGGGGAGGGTGTGGGCTGCCCTCCCCCTTTTATACCTCCACTCATCCAAATTTCTTCCTGTTTTAGCAAGTTTGGTCCCTCAACTTTGAACTTTATTTCTTTTCTTCTTCTGTCGGCTTCGAAGAAAATATCCGAGTGTTACAAGTCCATCCCCCTTATATAGGTTTCGTCCCCGAAACCTGTTATTCCTCGAACCAACGTGGGTAATGATGTCTCATTTCTTCTTCGGTCTCCCACGTTGATTCGAATCCTTTCCTGTGCTTCCACTGTACACGCATTAGAGGAACCACTTTATTTCTCAGCCTCTTCTCTTTTCGATTGATGATTGCCACTGGTTGCTCCACATAATTGAGCCGTTCGTCTACTTCGACGCTCCCTAACTCTTTATGACCGATATCATCCCAACAAATGAGTGTTCTGCATCTCCTACCGTATAGCATCTCATAAGATGGCATACCAATACTGGCTTGATAACTGTTGTTATATGAGAACTCAGCTAATGGTAGGTGGTCATTCCAACTTCCTCCAAAATCAATAACACATGCCCGAAGCATATCCTCCAACGTCTGAATGGTCCTTTCTGACTGACCTTCAGTCTGGGGATGATAAACCGTGCTAATGTATAACCTCGTCCCCATTGCGTCATGGAATTTCTTCCAGAACTTGGATGTAAACCGGGTGTCATGATCGGACACAATAGGCACCGGCATACCATGTCGAGTTACAATTTCCTTGATGAACAGATCGGCCAACCTTTTAGATGAATATGTCTCGTGGATCGGTAGGAAGTGAGCACTCTTCATCAAGCGGTCAACCATTACCCATATAGCATCATACCCTTTCGGAGTACGTGGTAGCTTCGTAATGAAATCCATGGTGATGTGCTCCCACTTCCATTCTGGTATATCCAAAGGTTGGATCTTCCCGTACGGCTTTTGATGCTCGGCCTTCACTTGCAAGCAAGTAAGGCACTTACTCACATACTCCACTACGTCACGCTTCATACCCAGCCACCAATAATCTTTCTTCATGTCCTGGTACATCTTTATGGCACCGGACGAATAGAGTACCGAGTCTTATGAGCTTCATCCATAATCTTCGCCGGTAGATCCCCAAGGCTGGGAATCCACATCCGCCCGAATCGGATTTTAACACCAAGTGTGTTTTCACCCAATTCTGCAACCAGACCTCTCATTCTTTCAAAGTTAAGATGATCTTCTTTTAATGCCTTATCTTGAAACTCATTGACTTGTTTCATCACATCAGAGGTCATAATCAGCTGGTACACCTTCACCTGAATCGGCTCGGGTCTTTCCTTTCAGCTAGGAGCATCCACCACCACGTTGGCTTTGCCCGGATGATAATGGATCTCATAATCATAATCCTTTATGAGCTCCAACCATCTTCTCTGCCTAATGTTCAAGTCCTTCTGCTCGAAGAAGTACTTCAAGCTCTTGTGGTCAGTGAAAATGGTGCACTTCGTCCCGTAGAGATAGTCCCTCCAAATCTTTAGTACAAAGACCACAGCTGCTAGCTCCAAGTCATGAGTAGGATAGTTGACCTCATAAACCTTCAACTGTCGGGATGCGTAAGCTATAACCTTTCCTCTCTGCATTAACACACACCCCAACCCCGAGTAGGAAGCATCAACATAAACCACCAGATCTTCACTTCCGTCGGGTAATGACAATACAGGAGCTTGAGTCAACCTCGCCTTCAATTCTTCGAACGCCTTCTCTTGAGCCTAACCCCATACAAATTTCACATCTTTCCGGGTCAACTTGGTTAGTGGAGAAGCGATCTTGGAAAAGTCTTGGATGAATCTTCTGTAGTAGCCCGCCAAACCCAAGAACTACAGATCTCGGATGGCGTCTTTGGAGACTTCCATTACATCACCGCTTCCACCTTTGCCGGATCCACCATAATCCCCTCCGGATTCACCACGTGACCTAAGAATTGAACTTCTCGCAACCAAAACGCGCACTCGGAGAACTTCGCACACACTTCTCCCTTCTTAACGTCTCCAACACCTCTCGAATGTGTCCGGCATGCTCTATCTCGCTCTTCGAATAAATTAGGATATCATCAATAAACACAATCACTGATTTGTCCAACATTGGCCGACATACTCGGTTCATCAAGTCCATAAAATCAGCTGGCGTGTTGGTCAAACCAAAAGACATAACGAGGAACTCGTAATGACCATAACGCGTACGAAAAGCTGTTTTAGGAATATCCTGTTCCTTCACCTTTAGGTGATGGTAGCCAGATCGAAGATCTATCCTTGAGAACCAACTAGCACCTGATCAAACAAATAATCAATCCTTGGTAACGGATACCGATCTTCACCGTCAACTTGTTTAGCTCACGGTAGTCTATACACATCCTCATGCTACCATCTTTCTTCTATATGAATAAGACCGGAGCACCCCAAGGAGAGATACTCAGTCTAATAAACCCCTTATCAAGTAGTTCTTTCAATTGCTCCATCAGCTCTTTCATCTCAGTCGGAGCCAACCGATACGGTGCCTTGGCAATAGGTTGGGCACCTGGTATCAAATCAATATGAAACTCGACCTCTCGGTCAGGTGGCACTCCTGACAAGTCTTCGGGAAATACATCTGGAAAGTCACACACAACCGGTACATCAGACAGTTATGGTGTTGGCGTATCCACATCCTTTACATAGGCCAAGTAAGCACTACATCCACGCCTCATGCACTTTCCCGCCACCGCCATTGAGATTACTTTTAGGATCGTCGTGTCCCGATCTCCATAAACAGTTACCGAACTCCTGTCAGGAGCTATCAAATGAATCATCTTCTTACGACACACAATATTCGCCTCGAAGTTCGCCAACCAATCCATCCCAAGAACCAAATTGAAACCACCTAGGATCATCACAAACGGTCTAACAGGAAACTTATGACCTTCTAATTCCACATCACAGTTCTCTATCATCTCAGAAATCCTGGTAGACTCACCTATGGCAGTTTCTACATCAAAGGGCGCATCAACACGTATACTACTAACCAGCAACTTAGTACAGAAAGCAGCAGAAATAAAACTTTTACTAGCACCAGAATCGAACAACACAGAAGCTAAAGTTTGGTTCACTAGAAACATACTGGACACGACATAAGGGTCTGTCCTATCTTCCTCTTGTGTCATGGTGAATGCCCTGGTACTCACCCTCGGTCCTTCACTCCCCGTCTTCTTCACCCCCGAACCTTCAGCCCTTGGCTTCTTACAGTCTCGGCTCATGTTGCCCTCCCCGTCATAGTTAAAACATCTACCAGCTTTGCACTCCCGTGCCATATGACCTGGCTTCCTACATTTGAAGCACACATTCAACCCCCATCTACACTCACCACTGTGCTCCTTCCCATATTTACCACACTTTTTCGATCCGTACCCGGTGTGGCTACACGGCGATCATCCACCCGTGCCTTCTTGTTACCCGTCGAGACATCACCCCGACCAAACCTCTTCCCACTCCAGTTTCGATCACCACTAACATTCCTACTACCTTCAGCCACCACCACTACAGTCCTCTCATCATATAACCTCCCTACCAAGTCCACTGCCAACCTAAACATGCTCGGTCAGGCAGCGATCATGTGCCTGCGAATATCCGCTTGCAAACCCTGAATGTACCCCTTAATCTTCCATGATAGAGGCGTCACCTGATCCGGAACCACACGTGCCATCTCGTTGAACTTCATGGTGTACTGCTGATGTGTCATGGTTCCCGCCTCCAGTTGCAGGAACTCCCTCTCAACCTTGTCCATCTCCCGGCGAGGACAGAACTCCTCAATAACCAACTTCTTCAGCTCCGACCATCTCATCCTCCCAATCACTCGACTGCCCTTGGCTTGGACTATATTGTCCCACCAACACAAGGCTGAGTCCACAAACGAGTGAAAAGCAAACTTCACCTTCTGGTCTTTCGGCACTCGTTGATATTAAGAATAGCTTCCATTTCCCTCACCAATCGGTGAGCAGCAGCAGCAGTGCCATTACCATCAAAAGTAGGGGGCTTACACCTTTGAAATGGCCCGTAGTTACAGCCTCATGCCAGCTCCTGCACAGGCTCTTCTTCCTCCTCCTCATCATCGGAGGGAATCGTCTCAATCTCTGGTTGTTCCCGACCTCCCAAGGACCGGTTCCTCACTTTCCGTTCTCCTTCCCATACAACCTTTATCCCTTCGGTCACCACAGACGGTAAGATCGTCTGCATGACCTGATGCACTTCTTCAACCATCGCCTCTTTACCGAGGCCCTCAAGTTTGCACTCTCATCACCACCCTCCGGATGAGGGGTCTCGGGTTCTTTATGAACCATCTTTTCAACCCTCGGCCTTCCCCTTGTGGCCTGCGGTTTAGCACCACGTCCTCCACGTACTCTGCCTCGTGAAGCTTTAGATGATCTACCACCAGCCATCCTCTAACACACACTGAAAGATTCAAACACAAAAACGGTCAATTAAGGGAACAACTAAGTTCATGTCAAGTATAGTAAGTCCCTAATTACATGTCCTAACTATATTAGTATTTAAATCTACAAGCAACACATAACCACATAACATGCGCACCTAATACAGGTTAACATTACGAAAATACCTGATGGCACGCAGCTACTCAGACTTGCATCCCTTCCCTTTCCGTCCCATTCTTGGTTTAAGATTAGGTTTATTTTGAAAATTTACCTGTTTAACTTAAACTTTAACTCTGATACCAACTTGTAAGGCCCCGTTCCCGGGACGCTTACAGCTGGTCGATGATCGCACATAAAATATTTAATTATATTTGCATTTCATGAAACATCGTAGCGGAACATTTAAATAACTTTCATTTCTATATAAACGCTTTTGCAAGTTAATACAACATTCATTACAAAACATCGTTTGTTTGTATTACAATGCTAAAACATTATACAAAAGAATGCCATCCAAAAAGAGTCGAGTAGCCGCCCCGTGCCACCCTCAGCAATATTACCTGCCAACTGTAAACACATAAAAAGTCAGCGTTGAAGAGTGAGTTCTAGTTATATAATAAAAAATACTTTTCTTTCGTTAAAACCGTTCTTTACTTTCATGCGATCATACATCATATGTACGCATAGATAATATCATTATTATCCTCATCATCATTCGTTAACTTTCGTTCATTCAATGTACATCATTACCATTCACATTCGTTACTTTCGTTCACATTCATTCATAAATTCTTACTTTCATTCGTACGTTCATTACTTTCGATGACATGTACAATACCTCGAACATTGTGCACGAAGCTGGTTACTGGGCTTGAGGTCTTACATAGACCTCAAACATTATGCACGATGCTAACTCCAGTACCTACGGCAAGTACAATCACCACATATCTTCTCTCTTTCATTCCGGATCAATGCCATGTGCTATACCCCGAACATTGTGCACGAAGTGGTTACTAAGCCTGAGGTTTTTCATAGACCTCGAACATTATGCATGAAGCTGACTCCAGTACCTAGGGCAAGCGACAAGGATCCCATACATATGGTCAATCACAAGGATTGGACCCCAGTGTGCATCCTTCTGGGGTAGCTAACCCCCACACAGTTGAGCTAACACCCTTCATTGGGTGTGAACCTCCATACATTTGCTTGCAACCCTTTCTTACTTTCATTCATTGCTTCGCTAACGCATGCATTCTTTCGTTTCGCTCCACTTTCATTATATTCCACTTTATGTTACGTAATACTTTACATTAATTCATAAACACTCAACGTAAAGCCACGGGAAAACAATCATACATAACAGGAACGTAATCATAAATATAACATACTAAGTCATCACTATACAAGGCACCATCATATACATAACATACGTCATACATAGGCATGCAACATCATCATGCCTAACATACCCTCTAAGACCTCAACCGTCAACTTACATGAACTTACGGGAACTTTCACGTCAAAACTTACATCTGCACTTTCCCCCGAAGGTCAGTACTTAAACTACGCTCTCCCTCGTGTACGCAAGCCCTTCATGGGCGTATGGGCACCCTTCAGTCGCAGGGCCTTCCAAGCGACTGAACCCCATGCGAATGAACACTAGGCGATCAAGCCTCATGCGAATAGACATCCATGCGAATGAACACTGTGCGAGTGGACCTTATGTGGATGGACACTATACGAATGTACCTTATGCGGATGGACACTATGCGGATGAATACTTATACGAATGAGCTCTCAGTCAGATAAGCCCCCATGCGACTGGCCCTCCAGTCGTGCGATTGAACCTAAATCATACGACTGAACCTCAATCGCACCCCAGTCGGCCGTTTGGCCTCCAGTCGGTTACCTAGCCCTAGCTGTTGCAGAATGCAGTTCATCCCGAACCCAATCTACCATTTTCTACCTCCAAGCTCATCCAAACCCATTCTAAGCCTAAACCAACCATCCTAAACCTTAGGAATGCATACCACAAAACCATTCAAGCACACACAAGCCCGAAAACAAACTCCAAACGCATCACATGCAAACACATCCAAATGGGTCAAACACACACACATACAAAAACGTGTTTACTATGTGTTCCAGCACCAAATCAGTTGAAAATGAGTAAAAGAGGGGTCCTAGAACTCACACTAATGACACCAAGAAGAAGAGCTTCGTTTAAACTCGCTACATGATGATTTTGCACACTTGAACCCACCCGAACCAAACCTTTTCCCTTCTCTTCTCCCTTTTCTCTCTTCTTTCTCTCTATGGCTGATGTTTTGCAAGAATGGGGAGGGTGTGGGCTGACCTCCCCTTTTATACCTCCACTCATCCAAATTTCTTCCTGTTTTGGCAAATTTCTTCCTGTTTTGTCCTTTTTAAGAGCCATTACGTTCTCAGCCATGCAATCAAATATCAAACTGGCTATATTTGCCTTCACCCCTCTGCAGCAGATCACCATTGCTTTCGCCCAATCCAGGTTTAGCCCATCCGATCCACCTTTACGGTGATCTAAGCACATGATGAACACATGGGCTATGTATCTCCACTCCTTGGACAGAAAGGACTTTTTGATTTCCTTTCTGGTCCCGAAAGGAGGACCCTCATATCCCATAGAGCGAAAAGCATCGAGCACCTCTTGATCAGTTAGATCAACTACTTCTCCAGTATCCCCTTCTAGCCTCAGTACACTTGAAATAATATCTTCAGTAATAATCACTTCGTTCTCCAATACTTTGGCAACGATCCTCTCTGAGTCTCCCCTTGTATTATACTCAGCGGTACGCCAGAAATCTCGAATATGCAGATCATAAATGGTAGGGGAGTGTGAGATAGCGTATGCGATTGGGGATCTCTGCGGCCACCTAATACAATCTTTGAATCCAACTGCTTTAGGGTGAGAGTCATCTAATATGGCTGTTATGTTGTTCCTCTCATCGAACTTGAGAGTCGCCATTTTAAAACTGAAAAACAATCATAGCAGGTTAGGAAGATATATACAAATGTAGTAGTAAAAAGAAATAAAAATATCTCATTATTATTATTCTACCCCTTTATATATATATATATATATATATATATATATATATATTTAAGATACAAGATATAGTTTCGCTGAGGCGAAACTATAGTTTCGCTGAAAGTATTATAGTTTCGACAAGGAATGAAGATAATTTCGTCAGCCGAAAAGATAGTTTCATCATGACAAAGTGATAGTTTCGACTGGCCGAAACAATAGTTTCGTCACAGCGAAACTAAATATCGTTTGGCGAAACTGTTAGGTTCGCTCGGACAGAATAACTACACAGTTTCGCTGAAATTAGGAGAACTTTCGTTCAGTTTCGCTGGACGATGGGTAGCTTCGCAGAATGAACTGCGAGACTACCCAACAGCCATAATTAAATGCGGTCACCATGGACGAATTGAACCTAGAAAATACTACAGTCCCGAGTTCGAAACTTACTTCTGAAGAGAAATCAATGGAAAAGCAGAACCAAATGATACAAATGTGGTGATTTGAGAAGAAAAACCGAATAAAACCTAAAAACACCACTTTTGCGAAACAAAATATGTAATCTGCGAAACTGACCTATTTAGTTTCGTAGAGACATATAAATACCCGGTAGTTTTGCTGAGGTATCATCACTTTCGCCGGTCACAGTTTCGCGTTAGTAATATAATTTCGCCCGAGCGAAACTATAGTTTCGCTGAGCTCAAATGAGCGAAAGACCCAAGGCGAAAGTGTTAGCGAAGCTGCAGTTTCGTTTGGCGAAACTACAGTTTCGCATAGCGAAACTATCTGCGATAGTATAATTTCGCAGAAAACCTAAAATTTATAAAAATTAATTTAAACCAATTAGAATAAAATTGAAAATAAAAATAAAATAAAATAAAATAAAATAAAATCGAATAGGAGAAACTAAAATTCAAAGAAAAATACCCCACACGATCACACTTAAAACATTTATTTTAACCGAAGATAGAAAATATCTTAGAGAAGAACAAGAGACTGAATTAATCTTCGAGGGAGTCATAGTTCGGTGAGATTGTAGATATATTTGTCCTTTGTTAAACCCATGCCTTCTTCTTTTCGACAAGTAAACCATAGCTATTGTTATCATGTTATCGGTTAATTTAATAGAAGACATAAAAAGACTCAGTCCCCATAGACATTTGGCAAATAAACCTATCCTGTCCTCATGATGTTTTGAACGAATGACACCTACTGATTGATTGCTTCTTTTCACATACAGTAATAATCCCTTTTTTTGGAAGAAGCACAATATAATTTGACAGCATTTGATGAGAGCTCCAGGTCAGTAATCACATACAGCAGAGGAGATCATCAAATTGTGCTGATGAACACTCCAGGTCTGTACTACCGTACAACAGAGGAGTTCTTCAAGTTGTGTCGATGAGAGCTCCAGGTCAGTACTATCGTACAGCAGAGGACATCATCATGTTGTGCTGATGAGAGCTCCAGGTCAGTACTCACGTACAGTAGAGGAGATCATCACTCCAGGTCAGTACCACCGTACAGCAGAGGAGATAAGCACACACAAGACACACCAGTACACAGAGATGCTTTTATGATACAATTATGGATAAGCGTAAAGCTTCAGAGAACATATGTGAAGGTTTAGAAACAAGGTAGTATCATGCAAGAGTAAAACAACATAGAAGAGCCTCATTCTCAATCCTTTTTGAATGAGGACTGGTAACTTTATGAAGGCCAAAGATGTCAAGAGGATTATTCGAGTATTCAAGCTTCTTATACTTTTAGTTAAGCTACGGGAGTACTATCTACTTTGCTTTCAGGCTGAGCCTATTAAGCAAATCCCGACACGATACTGTTGACCTCCTTCATATTGTTCAGACGTCTTAACAGAGCAAAGAATCTGCAAAAGGAAACAAAAGAGACGTTTATAAATAATTATTCTCCCCTAAAATTTCTACGACGAATAGGAAAAGAAATTTCCAAAAGTTATTATTTATTTAGTATCATAATTTTTTTAAATATGAAAGAACAGCGATGAGCAGTGGAGAAAATGAAAAAGAAAGAAGAAAGAAGAGGAAAGTTAAAAAAGAAATATAAACAATAAAGACATGACAAGTTTTGAGGAAAGATAGGTTTAAAAGGATATTAATCCCAGCATGGAAATCAATTCATAAAAACAAGGTTTGTCAAAAGTGTTTTTGTGAAAAGATCTGCTTTTTGATTTTTTGTATCAATGGGAATAATATTAATAAAACCCTTTTCTTGAGCATCACGGATTGCATGAATCCATGTCTCGATGTGCTTGGTTCGGGAATGATGAATAGGATTCTTGGCAATCCCGATGGCTGCTTTGTTGTCATAGAATAACAGGGTACGAAGAAAGTTGATCCCGTAATCCATCATCTGGTGCTGAATCCATAACACTTGGGAACAACAACTAAAGGCGACAATGTATTCTGCTTCTCCTGTTAAGAGAGAGACAGTGGTATGTTTCTTGCTTTGCCATGAAACGAGACAATTGCCCTAGTATTGACAACCTCTGGTAACTGACTTTCTGTTTAACCTGCAGCCATTGGAATCACTATCTGAGTAAGCATGCAAGTCAAAATTCCCACCATGAGGATACCAAAGTCCTAATTGAGAAGAGCCCTTTAGATAATGAAAGATTCGTTTGACGGCCTTTTCATGGGACTCTTTAGGAGCTGACTGATATCGAGCACAATATCCTATAGTAAAGGTGATGTCAGGACGACTCGCTATAAGATACATAAGGGAACCAATCATGGATCTGTAGAGATGAGCATCAATTCGATTCCCATTCTCATCAGAAGTGAGGCATGTTTGAGCAGTGAAGGGAGCCATCTCAGAAGAGGCATCATCCATTTTAAATTTCTTCAACATTTCTTTATTATACTTTTCTTGATGAATAAGAATTCCCTCTGGCTTTTGTTGAACTTGCAACCCGAGGAAAAAGCACATCTCTCCCATCATGCTCATTTCAAATCGGCTACACATAACCTCCTCAAACTCCCGACATAATTTTGGATTGGTGGAGCCAAAGATAATGTCATCGATGTAGACTTGCACGATCAACATCTCACCATATACCTCCTTCTTGAATAACGTCATATCGATGTTGCCACGATAAAAACCATTGCTTAAGAGATACTGTGTCAATGTCTCATACCAGATTTGAGGTGCCTGATGAAGACTGTAAAGAGACTTATCAAGATTGTATACTTTGTCTGTAAAATCTGGATCCTCAAAACCTGGTGGTTGACACACATATATCTCTGCATCAATGTCGCCATAGAGAAATGCACATTTCACATGCATCTGATAGACTTTAAATTGCTTGTGAGCAGCATGCGCCAAGAATATTCTGATAGCTTCTAGACGGGCGACAGGCGCAAAAAATTCAGTGCAGTCAATCCCTTCTTCTTGAGCAAAGCCTTGGACCACTAGTCTGGATTTGTTTCTTACCATGATGCCCCAGTCATCAGGTTTGTTTTTAAACACCCATTTCGTTCCAATGGGGCACTTGTTTGGTGGAAGATCGACTAGAGTCCACACCTTGAGTTTCCTAAACTGTTACAATTCTAATTGCATTGATTCAACCCAACAAGGATCCTGAAGAGCTGCATGAACGTTTTTAGGACCGATTTGTGATATGAAATAAGAGAATAGGAAGACATTAATCAACCCAGATTGAGTCCGCATCCATACTCTATCAGTGATAGATCCTATTATGTTATCATGCAGATGATCTTTCAAGCTTTTGAAATCGGTAGTCATGGGTGGGATGTGAGTGGGTGGTTGGTTAAGAGATTGTTGATGAGTGATTAATGGTGTAGAGGATGGTGAGGTAGAGTGATTTAGGGAAATAGGATAGGTTGGTTGTGAAGTTGTACATAAAGGTGATGAGGGTTGTGATGTTGACACAGGTGGGGGTGGAAGATCAAATGAGGATGAGGATGATGCTACATCAACTGATGTAGCATTATTTGCTGGTGACTTTGGAGGGACAAGAGGTTCGACAGGTAATGGAGTGGGAAGGATAATGTTTGTTGTAACATTGGAGGTGGACGCGTCATCATCGAAAACTAGAATATTAAATGATTTGAACACCGTATCTGAGTCGAAGAACCAAGCTGGTTCTGAAGGAACATCAGAGGAATTAGATTCCTTCCAATCAACATAAAATGACTCTTGAATGATACGTGCTCTCTTGTTATATACCCGATAAGCCTTTTGTGAAGAAGAATAGCCTACAAAATAACATTCATCACACACGGCACCAAATTTTGTCTTCTGAGCTTGAGTGTTCAATAAAGTGCATGAGCAATCGAATGGTCAAAAGAAGTCAATCAGGGGCTTTCTTTTGTGAAATAGCTCATACGGAGTCTTCATCTTGTCTTTGACTATCAACACCCTGTTGAGAACATATGAAGCACTGTTCACCGCCTCAGCCCAAAAGATGATGGGTAAGGAGGATTCTATTAGCATTGTACGTGCAACTTCAATAAGGGTGTGATTCTTTTTTCAGCCACACCATTCTCTTGAGGGGTTCTCACAGCACTATATTGTCTTAATATTCCTTTGGCAGCACAGAAAGAATCAAATATCTGATTCCTGAATTCAGTACCGTTATCACTTCGGATCGCCATAACCTTCCTCTTACTTATTATTTCAATCGAGAGAATTAACATTTGTAGCTCCTAAGCAGTCTCTCCTTTGTGAGCAAGAAATCTCACCCATGAGTATCTGTAATAATCATCTGTAATTATAAGGCAGAAAGATTTCTTAGCAATTGATTTAACACTGATTGGCCAGACAGATCAGTATGTAACAACGCGAGGGATTTGAGATGCTATTTTCAATTTTAGGTCTGTGTGGTTTCTTATGTTGTTTTCTTTTTGTGCATGCCATGCATTTCTCAACCACATAAAAGTCTTTTAAAGGTAATCCCCTAACAAGTTTGTTTTTAACTAATTTGTTTATAATTTTGAAATTAACGTGGCCCAATCTGCGATTGCATAGGAAAGACTCAGAGGTGGAAGATTTAGACAGAAGACATGTGACAGTAGATGATGAATCCTTTGAACTCATGTCAAGAAGATATGTATCATGCTTCCTTGGATCCCGCATGAGTACCATATTATCTGGAATATCAATCTCAGATTTCAAAAAGAGACATTCATTGGACTTGAATAAGACCGGAATGCTTTTATCACAAATTTGAGAGACGCTCAACAGATTGAATGCAAGCTCAGGTACATAGTTGACTTTCTCCAAGGTAAGTGTGCCATTGGAAACTTCGCCTTGACCTATCATTTTTCCTCGTTTCTTGTCTCCAGTGAAAGCCATGTAACCACCATTGATTATTCGATAGTTAGTCAATAAATCTTTAAGTCCCGTCATATGTCTGGAGCATCCACTATCAACATGCCACATACTATTTACAATTTTAGTTGATGACTCCTGCAGGAATATCAGAGAAAAAGTTAACCAGGTGAAACAGGAACCCAAGTTTGAACAACTTTTGGTTTAGGAGAAAGAGATTTCTTACAAAAGAAATTCTTAACTAATTTATTTAATCAATTCCTAAAGGAATTTCTATTAACATGTCTATGATGAAGCTGAGGACAGTGCTTAACAACATGATCATCTTTACCACATCAAAAATAGTGTGGTTTTAATCTAGGTCTATTATGTAATGAGGTAGGAATTTTATCAATGCATATTTTCTCAACACATTCAGATAATCTAGAATCATCATCACTGTATGTCATATATGTTAACAGGGCTGTATTTATTTGAAAAACAATGATTATGTACAGAAGAAGATGAGGTGTCATCTGAGATACATACCCGATCACCTCAGACGTGATCCTTTTAACCAACTTATCACCTCAGACGTGCTAATTTTATCCTTTCAGAAACAATTTTAAATAAACATTAAGCTCGTTTAGTGACTTTAACAGATAACCATACACACAGCCCGACATTGACACACTAGTACTAACAAATTTAAAATATTAAACTACGAACAAAATGAACATCTTTTTGTGATTTTTGTTAGGGCAGGTTTGTGTAACCTATCAGCATTAACGTTATGTCAGGAACAGACTCATTTGGAATCAGACAGGCATATACACCATTACTTGGAACATTATGAGTTGATTTCACCTTTCATGATGACATATCATAGTTTGTTCTGATCTAAGACTTCTAAGTACTAAGTGGGAATCATGTTTGATATGATACGTAACACACTTTGATTGTCAACTTCAGTCGGTGCATACAAGATGATTGTCAGTATACTTGTCCACTTAAATTCATACACAGACTTTTGACACACATTGGTAATGAATTATGTTATATTATTTCAAACAACATTTGTGTATCCCACGCTTATATGGTAATCAGTATTCCTTAATGGACTTTCGAGCGATCTTTAGGTATTTTTGCAAGAAGAGACTATTCTTAGATCTTTCAAAGAGAAGCCAACCCTCAGGTCAGTGCCATCGCACAGCAGAGAGGCGGCAAACAACAATGAAGTCTAGAATATGTAGGTTATGCTTATCCTCAGGTCAGTGCCATCGCACAGCAGAGAGGCACACAACCTATCTTCTTTTTAGAGCATTTCTTATTTTTCTTTTTCACATAACGCACCAACAACATTTTGTTATTAGTATGATTGCGCTTGTATTCATTTTTCTTTTGCTCTTTTTGCAGTCACACGCGCACTTTTGGTGACGTTTATTTGCTCGTTGTCCCTTATCGGAAATGGCTGATTGTGTTAACCAGTGATAAGATGGGAACCCACAGTTGATTGAACCATTTAGTTTAGATTGAGTCTACCAATGGCATCTACTCGTCTATTGTGTTGAATCTACTGACACATCATATAATGAACTAGCACCTCCCTAGATCAACTTTCTCCGTGTAATTACAGTAACAATCAAACGTACTATCATTTTCCCATTTTGTTAGACTTAGACTTCTTGATTTTTACATTTTCAGTAAGTTAATTAAATTTTTTATCTCAAACTCATTTTGTTATTCCAAATAACTCGATACCTGTGTACTATCATCTTCCAATTTTTGTCGAGTCACATTTCCTGTTTTGTTGTCTTTGCCTTTTCTGCTTTACTCACCTTCCCTTCCTTTTTTTTAAGTAAATGAATACTGAATTAAACCTAATCTCCCCCTAAAATTCTAAAACAGAAAATCTTTTTATGTTTTTGGATTTTTGTAACAAGGAAATTAAAAAAATAAAATAAAATAAAAGACGAAAAATAAAGAAAAACGGTGACGGACTATTATCTGTTTCTTCTAATATAACATCACTTTTCTTTTTAACCCCGTTGACCTCTAGCAGATAGAAAAATCTTGGTTTATCAAATGGTTTGGTGTAGAGGTCAGCGCGTTGAAAATCCGTGTTAATTTTGACCACATCAATTAAGTGTTTTTCATAGCAATCGCGTATGAAATGATACTTTATGCCTATATGTTTGGTCTTAGGATGTTGAACCGGATTTTTAGTTACTGCAATTGCAGCAGAATTATCAACATAGATAGGAGTAGAAGTGAAATGCAAACCGTAATCCCGCATTTGCTGTTGAATCCAAATGATTTGAGAGAAGCAGCTGGCGGCGGCAACGTATTCAGCTTCACAGGTAGACAGAGCAACTGATGTCTTCTTCTTGCACTGCCAAGTTACCAATCTTCTCTCGAAAAATTGACATCCTGCTGACGTAGACTTGTAATTCATTTTGCAGCCTCCGTAATCCGAGTCACTATACGCCGTTAGCTCAAAGTCATCATCATGAGGATACCACAACCCCAGTGTTGGAGTACCCTTCAGATAACAAAAAATCCTCTTGACTCCAATCATATGATTGACTTTAGGTTTTGCCTGATATCGGGAACATAAACATGTGGCATACATGATATCTGGACGAGAGGCAGTGAGGTACATGAGAGATCCGATCATCCCACGATACATGGTGGCATCCACCAAATCCCCATTCTCATCAGAGCCACATCGTGATTTGTGGCGAGAGGGGTACCGGCTGCAGTGACATTGTCCATATCAAAGCGACTAAGAATGTCACCGACATACTTAGTTTGATGCAAAAAGATGCCGGTAGGTGTTTGGTCCACCTGTAATCCTAGAAGAACTTCATTTCTCCCATGGCACTCATCTCAAACTCAGCCTTCATCACAGATTCAAACTCTTTACATAACCCTTCATTTTGTGAGCCGAAAATTATGTCATCCACATAAATCTGCACCCAAAGCAAATCACCATCCTTCTCTTTGATGAACAGTGTACAGTCAATCACACCCCTGCGAAAGCCATGTTTCAACAGATGGGTGGACAGCTTGTCATACGAAGCTCGAGGAGCCTGATGTAGCCCATACAGAGCCTTGTCTAACTTGTAGACTCTATCCCGATGATAAGGATCTTCGAATCCTTCGGCTTGACTTACATATACTTCTTCACGGATTTCCCCATGCAAGAGTGCACTCTTAACATCTAGTTGATAAACTTTGATCTTCATGTAAGAGGCGTAGGCTAGAAAGATACGAATTGCTTCCATTCTAGCTACGGGAGCAAAGACATCATTGTAGTCGATTCCTTCGACTTGTCTGAAGCCTTGAACAACCAACCGTGCCTTGTTTCTGATAACAACACCCTGGTCATCCTTCTTGCACTTTAGTACCCATTTGGTACCAATTACCTTGACTCCTTTGGGTCGGTCAACAAGAGTCCACACTCCAAGTTTCTTAAACTGTAGCAACTCCTCTTGCATAGCATTGACCCATGCTTCATCCTTAAGGGCATCACTTACGTGTTTGGGTTCAATTTGAGAGACAAAACATCTGTAAGCTCCATCATTCACGTAGCCCTTTTCCATTACTTCAGCGTAATCGCAGTGTACAATCGACTTCTAGTCTGCACGCCGGAATGGTGATCACCAATGATAGCATCTGGTGGATGACTTGTACTGATCCTAGTCAAAGGAGTTGTAGGAACTACAACTTCAAAGTCCATAGTCATGACTGGAGGTTCAGTGTCTATGGTTCCAGATGCAGGTGAAACACCTGAAGAGCTCCCTTTTTGATCAGCATTAGGTGTTTGTGCTGGTTCAGATGCTTCTTCATCCTCTGATGAGTCTTTACTATTATTCTGATCAGCTGAGGCAGATCCCGATGACCCACTTGTAGGAGTGGTATTGCTAGTATCCAGAGTCGGTGAGTTGAGAACGTCGTGCATCATCTGAGTAGCAATATCATCATCTGAAACTATCTGAGGAAGATTGAATGATTTGAAAAAGCCATCTTAGTCGAAGAATGACGATGGACCTTTTCCAGCAGGGGGGATAGTGAAACGTTGAACATCAACGTTGCACCATACTTCTACCTGACCAGTAGAGTTGTTGTAAACTCGTTTGTCGGGTATACTGTATCCCAGAAAGATCCCCTGATCTGCCTTTTCATTGAACTTGCCTTCTTGAGTTTTCTTCAGAAGAGTACAAGGAGCACCGAAAGGTTCCAGATACTCCAGGCTTGGCTTACGCTTCTGTAGCAACTCATAGCAAGTTTTCCCGTAATTGACACACGATTAAGTGTGTAGCAGGCGTTGGCTACAGCCTTGTTCCAGAACTGTACTGGCAGTTTTGAGTCTGCCAACATAGTCCTGGCTGTCTTGATCAGACTCCTGTTCTTTCGCTCAGCAACTCCATTCATCTGTGGAGTGTATGCAGAGGTGAATTGATGAACAATTCCCTTTTCTTTGCAGAACGCATCCATCCAGTGATTCTTGAACTCGGTTCCATTATCTGAGCGAATCTTTCTCACTTTAAGCTTGTAAAGTGGCTCCAGAGTGGTGACCAGCACTTTGAATGACTCAAATGTTTCTGACTTAGCTTTCAGAAACATTACCCATGAGAATCGTGAGTAGATCGGTGACTACGAAGCAGTACCAGTCTCCAGCGATACTCTTCGTGCTAACTGGACCGAAAAGATCCATGTGCAGTAGCTCCAGGGGTATCTCAATAGAATGGACATTCTTGGTCTTGTGAGATTTCCTGGTTTGCTTTCCTTTCTTGCATGAGACACAAAAATCAGGAATCTTGAAGTTCTTGACGGGAACTCCATCAACTAGGTTTTTATGAATCAGGTGATTCATCTTCCTATGATTAATGTGTCCCATTCTTCTGTGCCATGAAATGGAGTCCTTCTCTGTAGCTTTAGATAAGAAACATTGAACAGTAGAAGCACTGGTAGAGGCATTAGACATATCTAGAACGTACAAGTCATTATATCTAGATGCTAACATTAATACCTGTTCCTCTAGAATATCCATTTCTTTCTTCAGAATGTAACATTTGCGATTATCAAACATGACTTTGAATCCCTTGTCGCAAATCTGAGACACAGAAAGCAGATTGTTTTCTAACTGCTGAACAAAGTTGACTTTGTCGAATCTTACCTTGTCATTACCTACTTCGCCCTGAGCGGTAATGTATCCTCCTTTGTTACCAGCAAATGAAGCGTGTCCCCCTTTAATTTGTTTGACATTAAAAAGAGAGACTTGTTTCCCGTCATGTGCCTGGAAGCTTCGCTATCTACTATCCATGTATTTGTAGACGCACTATAGCGGACAACCTGCACATATGAGAAAATCATCAGTTAAGGATGGGGACCTAAGCCTTGACTAGCTTGGGTTTCCCAGAGGAATCAACCATCATGAATTCGACCCACTGTCCTTTATCAGTGGGTGGAATCTCAACTTTCAGATTGTCCTTGCTTTTAGACACACCAGTTGTCTTGGATTTCCATAAACCATCCCTGTGAAAGGATTGTTTGTGGTAAACCTTAGACTGATTTATGGTTTGAGCATATGGTTTAGATTCAGAAACAGGTTTTACAGCTGGCATCACGGACTTGTCGGGGACTTGTCTGTTTTCCCTTTGGCGAGGTGGAGACGAAAAAGACCTAGAAGGTGTTTTAGACCTAATAGGTGTTTTCGATCTAACTGGAGTCTTAGAATGCTGTTTTGAATCTACTTTGACTTTGTCGTGTAGCTCAACCTTAATTCTTGGTGTCTGATAGCGAGGACAATTAGTCGAAATATGACCGCGCTGACCACAAGTATAGCAGGATCTCCATTCATCAGGGCTAGGAATCTCTTGTGGGGCGGTGAATAAACCTCAGATTCTTTGTTTTTATTATCACTTTTAAGATTTTCACTTCCTTTGACAAATTTAACTTGTTTAACATGATTTGTGTTTGATCTTGGAAATTGGTGATTATCTTGCTTCACTGGTTTAGCTTGAGTGTCTTTGGAAATCTTAGGTTGTTTGGAAGTTGATTTTTTACCCAACCCATGAGATGTTTGAAAATTCTCTTCCATTCCCTTGCCAGTGATTTTTGTGCTTGATGCAGAAGCTGTCTGGTCAGGAACCGAAGGAGCAGAGTTGACTGCTGTATCCGGATCACAGACTAGAGGAGTTGTCACCACATGATCCTTTTTGGGGTTATCATTAATTAGACGTTGTTTGATGTTTAAAAAGGACTCATGTGGTGGTGGCACAACTTTATAACCCAAACCCTCCCCGTTGTTGCGTTCTTTAACCAAGTTTTTCAGAATATGTGTGGAACTAGCTAGACTGTGGAGTCTTTTGTAACACCCGAAAGTTTGACCTTTTTACAGGTTGTGCGACTGAGCCTCAGTCGCCTGTGATTTATGCGACTGGAGGTTCAACCGCGTGGCTATTCGGCCGATTGAAGCTCAACCGCACGATTGGAGTTCAACCGCCCGAAGTATGAGCCGCATGGAACACGTGCGATTGGGGTCCAATCGCATAGTGTTGATGCGACTGAAGGTCCAGTCGGCCCTGGACCAGATGCGACTGAGCAAAGCCTATAAAAGGGGAGCAGCTCTCATTCTCCTCCCAACACTTAGAAATTTCAGTCGGGAAGGGCAGGGAGCGACCGAGACCAAAGAAAGAAAAGAGGGAAAGTGCTGCCGAGTTCAAGATCTGTCGAGAAGCTAGCCAAATCGAAGCTCATCAACTTCTACCTGTAATGTGAGTTCTAGGACCCCTCATTTACATATTTTCAACTGATTTTGGGGCTGGATCACATATAAACCCTAGTTTTATAAAAGTGTGTATTTGACCCATTTGATGAAATCTCAGATAATGTGATTAAAGTATGATTTAGGACTTACACATGCTTGTATGATGTCCTAGTATGAATCCCTGAGGTTTGGGAGGGTCAATTTGGGTTAAAAACAGGTTTAAGGTGAGTCTGGGTACCTTGGTTCGCACTACTGTTCATGAAGAACTCCAGTCGCTGCCCAGTTAGGGTTATGCGACTGAAGGCCATTCGGCCGAATGAGTGTCAGTTGATGTCCAATCGCCCGATTGAGGTTCAAACGCACGATTGAGCCTCAGTCGCACGATAGGCTATGCGATCGAGGGTTTCGGTCGCATAAGCCCAATCGCAGAGTAGTTCGGTCGCATAGACCCATTCGCATAGTAGTACAGACGCACGACTGAGGATTCAGTCGCATAGAAGCCATTCACATGATTCAGTCGCATGGAGGCCATACGACTGGTGTATGTCCAGTCGCCCGAATAGGGCTGATGTGAATTATTAAAGAAGTGAATGTATGATGTATGTGTGATAGGTATGATGTTGCCATGATAGATGGTGAATACTGATGATCTGTAAATATCGATGTTCCTTGATTTGATGCATGTTTATCCCTCCATAGTATTACATGTTATCACTAATTGATGAAATGAAAGTATTATGTAAAGTACAGAGAAAGAGTAATAAAGAAAGAGAAAGGAACATTAATAAAAGTAACAAGTCTTGCAAGCCTATAGGAGTTACACGACTACGTGTCGTTAGCTCAACTGTGTTGCGGGCTAGCTACCCATTGACGCACACAGGGTCAATCAATTGAGATTGGCAGGACCTTGTGGCGTGCCCCGGATGTTCGGGTCGGCCTTGTACATAGTACACATAGCCCTTTCGGGGGATACAGTTGAACCCTTCGGGGGAATACACATAGCCCTTTCGAGGGAACACAGTTGGCCCTTCGGGGCATATAGATGGCCCGACATCCATCTCCCATCACGCATATAGTTGGGGTATCGCTCACTGGTCCACATAGAAAGTGAAACATAAAGATAAAGTTACAGACAAGGCATATAGTACAGAGAACGAACGTTATTTGTTCACACAGTTGATGCGTGCTCGCATATACAGTACAGTATAGTATGATACAGAAAAAGGGTATTTTTATATACTACCTATAAAACTAGAACTCACTCAGCAACGCTGACTTTTTATGTGTTTCCAGTTCGCAGGTAGTGTTGCTGAGGATGGCACGAGGCGGCTACTCAGCTCTTTTGGGAGGGCGTTCTCCATTTTATAATGCTGCAACGTCATGTGTTGCGGGCCCATAATGCACGCAACATGTCACGTTGCCTGCCATTATGAGATTTCTTGAGGATTCCCATAAATGGGATTACTTGAGAAATCTCCCTTATATATTTTTGAACATAATATCTTCTTTTCGAAGATAAACATATTTTCTTTTTATTATTATCTTTCAGTAGAGGTCGCTGTATGACCCTATGGTTGCTGAGGATTCGAGTAAACGAGATTACTTACGTAATCAAAGGTTTCATATGCTTCAGCAGCAATCATAGTAAAGTTAGGCAATGTAAAGAAAGCTTGTAATAGCGCTTTTGTTATGTAATGCAACAATAGATGTTTTGTAAATGGACTACGTTGTATTAAATGGCAAAAGTATTCATAGTAAAAGTTTATGATTTAATGTTTCCGCTGCAACTGCTCAACTGTAAAGTTATGATCATATAATATATGCGTTGTTTTATGTAAAATATATGCAATGAAAGACCGACTGTAGGGTTCCCGGGATCGGGGCCTTACAAGTTGGTATCAGAGCGAAGGTTTAAGTAAAATGGGTAAATTTTTATAATAAACCTAAACTTAAACTGAGAATGGGACAGGAGAATGAGAATGCCATCTGAGTAGTCGCGTGCCATCAGGTATTTTCTTAAAGATTAACTGGTTATTATGTGCGCATGTGATGTGAATTATGTGTACTGTTAGACTGAGATACTAATGTAGTCAGGATAGGTGATGCTCGGGGTACGAAGAGTAGAGTAAGTGGCTAATCACAACTGGCCACTGTAATTAGGGACTTACTGTACTTAACATAAACTGAGCTATTTCCTTGAATGACCGTGTTGGTGTTTTAATCTTTCAGTGTGATAGAAGATGGTCGGTGGTAGATCATCTAAAGCCCCACTTGGTGGAGGCGGTGGTGGAAGTGGTGTGGAACCACGAGCCACAAGAAGAAAGCCTAGACGAGAGCAGAAGGTTCCTGAAGAACCTAATACTACTCCCTCGGGGGGAATGGATGAGAGTGATGATTTTAGGGCCTCGGTGAAAGAGGCAGTTGTCGAGGAGGTACATCAGGTTATGCAGACGATCTTGCCGTCTGTAGTAACCGAAGTGATTAGGGAAGTACGTGAAGATGAGAGACGGGGGAGGAATCGGTCCTCCGGTAGACAGCAACAGACAGGGGCAGAAACAGTATTGTCCGATGATGAAGAGGAAGAAGAGGAAGAACAGGTACGGGAGATAGCCCGGGGTTGTGATTACGGGAAATTTATGAGATGCAAGCCTCCGACTTTTGATGGTTCGGTCACGGCTGCGGATGCTCACCAATGGGTGAGGGAAATGGAGGCAGTCCTTGATATCAGCGATTGCCATGAGGATAAAAAGGTGAAGTTTGCTACCCACTCGTTTACGGGGACGGCGTTGTGCTGGTGGGACAATATTGTCCAGGCCGAGGGTAGCAGAGCTATTGGGAAGATGAAGTGGTCGGAATTGAAAAGAATGGTGATCGAGGAGTTTAGTCCTCGTCGGGAGATGGACAGAGTTGAGAGAGAGTTCCTGCAGTTGGAGGCAGGGACGATGACCCATCAGCAATACACACTAAGTTTAACGACATGGCACGGTTGGTGCCAGAGCAAGTGACGCCGGTGTCTCGCAAGATTAACCGGTATATCCAGGGGTTGCCAGCCGAAATTCGTTGGCATTTGATTTCCGCCCGACCAAGTACTTTCAGGTCGGCGGTGGATTTAGCTGGTAGGCTGTACGATGAACGGGCTGCGTTGGTAAAGGCTGAGGGCAGTAAGAAAGGAAGTGAGGAAAGGAAGTGGCAGGGAAAGAGGTTTGGTCGAGGGGATGCCTCGACGAGTAATAAGAAGACGAGGGTGGATGACCGCCGGGTGGTCATGTCGGGTTCAGGAGGAAAGAAGTGTGGTAAATGCGGGAGAGAACACAGTGGGGAATGCAGACTGGGGATGAACGTATGTTTCAGGTGTGGTCAGCCTGGTCACATCGCTAGGGACTGTAGGAAGCCTAGGGCTGAGGCTTCAGGGGTAAAGAAGACGGGAAGTGAAGGTCCGAAAGCAAGCGCAGGGCATTCACAATGACGCAGGAAGAGGCGAGGACAGACCCCGATGTAGTGTCCGGTACGTTTCTGGTGAACCAAACTTTAGCCTTTGTGTTATTTGATTCGGGGCCAGTAGGAGTTTTATTTTGTTGCTTTTTGCGCCAAATTGCCCGTTAGTAGTAGACGTGTGGATGTGCCGTTTGATGTAGAGACTGCTATAGGTAAAACCACCAGGATTTCCGAGGTAATTGAGGGTTGCGATGTAGAACTGGAGGGTCACAAATTCCCAGTTAAGCCATTTGCAATGACGTTAGGCGGTTTCGATTTGGTGCTTGGAATGGATTGGTTGGCGGACTTTGAGGCGAACATTGTGTGTCGCAAGAAGATGATCAGTTTGACAGCGCCCGACGGTAGTCCAGTGACAGTTTACGGGGATCGGGTTACTACGATTCCGATGGTGATCTCAATGGCAGTGGCGGGGAAATGTATGAGGCGTGGATGTAACGCCTATCTATGTTACGTAAAAGATGTAGAGAAGCCAGCACCACAACTGTCTGATGTTCCGGTTGTGTGTGAGTTCCCAGATGTGTTCCCGGAAGACTTATCGGGATTGCCACCTGACAGAGAGGTCGAGTTCCAGATAGATTTGATACCAGGCGCCCAACCTGTTGCCAAAGCACCATACCGATTGGCCCCGACGGAGATGAAAGAGTTGATGGAGCAGTTACAAGAGCTGCTGGATAAGGGGTTTATTCGACCGAGTATCTCACCTTGGGGTGCTCCGGTCTTGTTTGTAAAGAAGAAGGACGGTAGTATGAGGATGTGCATCGACTACCGTGAGCTGAATAAGCTGACCGTAAAGAACAGATACCCCTTGCCGAGAATCGATGACTTGTTTGATCAACTTCAGGGTGCTAGTTGGTTTTCACGAATAGATCTTCGATCAGGCTATCATCAACTAAAGGTGAAGGAGCAGGATATCCTTAAAACAGCTTTTCGTACGCGTACGGTCACTACGAGTTCCTCGTCATGTCTTTTGGTTTGACCAACGCGCCAGCTGCATTTATGGATCTGATGAACAGGGTGTGCCGGCCGATGTTGGATAAATCAGTGATAGTATTCATTGATGACATCATGATTTATTCAAAAAGCGAGACTGAACATGCCGGTCACATTCGCGAAGTTCTGGAGACACTGAGAAGGGAGAAGTTGTATGCAAAGTTCCCCAAGTGCGCATTTTGGTTGCGTGAGGTTCAGTTCTTGGGTCACGTGGTAAATCCGGAGGGGATTCTAGTTGATCTGGCAAAGGTGGAAGCAGTAATGCAATGGAAGTCTCCAAAGACGCCATCCGAGATCCATAGTTTCTTGGGTTTGGCGGGTTACTACCGAAGGTTCATCCAGGACTTTTCCAAAATTGCTTCTCCACTGACAAGTTAACCCGGAAGGATGTGAAATTTGTATGGGGTCAAGCTCAAGAGAAGGCGTTCGAAGAACTGAAGACAAGATTGACCCAGGCTCCAGTATTGGCATTACCCGATGGGAGTGAAGACTTAGTGGTTTACTCCGATGCCTCCTACTCGGGGTTGGGGTGTGTATTAATGCAGAGGGGAAAGGTGATAGCCTATGCATCCCGACAGCTGAAAGTTCATGAGGTTAATTACCCTACTCATGACTTGGAGCTCGCAGCTGTGGTTTTCGCGTTGAAGATCTGGCGGCACTATTTGTACGGGACGAAGTGCACCATCTTCACAACCACAAAAGCTTGAAGTACTTCTTTGAGCAAAAGGATCTGAATATGAGGCAGAGACGGTGGTTGGAGCTAATAAAAGACTACGACTGTGAAATCCATTACCACCCGGGCAAAGCTAACGTGGTGGCTGATGCCCTTAGCCGAAAGGAGAGGCCCGAGCCGATTCGGGTGAAAGCGTACTAGCTAATCATGACCTCCGACGTGATGAAACAGGTCAAAGAGTTCCAAGATGAAGCGCTGAAAGAGGATCATCTAAACTCTGAACGAATGAGAGGTCTGGTCGCGGAACTGGGTGAAAACACGTTTGGTGTCAAGACTCGGTTTGGGCGTATGTGGATTCCTCGTCTTGGGGATCTGCGAATGAGGATTATGGATGAAGCTCATAAGTCTCGATACTCCATTCATCCCGGCGCCACCAAGATGTACTAAGACATGAAGAAAGATTATTGGTGGCCGGGTATGAAACACGATGTGGTGGAGTATGTGAGTAAATGCCTCACGTGTTTGCAAGTAAAGGCAGAGCACCAGAAGCCGTATGGAAAGATTCAACCGTTGGACATACCGGAATGGAAATGGGAGCACATCACCATGGATTTTATCACAAAGCTGCCACGTACCCCGAAAGGGTATGATACGATCTGGGTGATTGTGGATCGATTGACGAAGAGTGCTCACTTCTTACCGATGCGGGTGACATATTCGTCCGAAAGGTTGGCCGATCTTTTCATCAAAGAGATTGTGACTCGTCACGGTGTACCAGTGTCGATTGTGTCTGATCGCGACACCCGGTTTACATCCAAATTCTGGAAGAAATTCCACGATGCCATGGGGACGAGGTTGCATATTAGCACGGCTTATCACCCTCAAACTGATGGTCAGTCAGAAAGGACCATTCAGACTTTGGAGGACATGCTCCGAGCATGTGTTATTGACTTCGGGGGAAGTTGGGATGACCATTTACCGTTAGCTGAGTTCTCGTACAACAACAGTTATCATGCTAGTATTGGCATGCCACCTTACGAGATGTTATACGGTAGAAGATGCAGGACCCCCGTCTGTTGGGGTGAAATTGGTCAGAAAGAATTGGGAAGCGTCGAAGTGGTAGAGGCTACGACTGAAAAGCTCGAAAGAATTAAAGCTTATATGAAGGCGGCCAAAGACCGACAAAAGTCGTATGCCGATAAACGACGCAGGCCGATTGAGTTCCAGGTGGGCGACCGGGTTATGTTGAAGGTCTCTCCTTGGAAGGGGATCATTCGATTCCGGAAGCGGGGTAAGTTGAGTCCGCGATATATAGGCCCTTTCCGAATCATTGCTCGAGTAGGAGAGGTGGCCTATAGGTTAGATTTGCCAGATGAACTAAGTGGAATCCACCCGACTTTCCACGTGTCTCATCTGAGGAAGTGTCTAGCGGACAAAGACATGGTCGTTCCACTGGATGATATCGAGGTAGACGAAAAGCTCAATTATGTAGAGCAACCAGTGGAGATTATCGATCGCAAAGAGAAGAGGTTGAGAAATAAAGTGGTTCCCCTTGTGCGTGTACAGTGGAGGCACAGGAAGGGATCCGAGTCAACGTGGGAAACTGAAGAAGAAATGAGGCAGCATTACCCACGATTGTTCGAAGAATAACAGGTTTCGGGGACGAAACCTAAAATAAGGGGGGTGGACTTGTAACACCCGAAAGTTTGACCTTTTTACAGGTTGTGCGACTGAGCCTCAGTCGCCTGTGATTTATGCGACTGGAGGTTCAACCGCATGGCTATTCGGCCGATTGAAGCTCAACCGCATGATTGGAGTTCAACCGCCCGAATGAAGTATGAGCCGCATGGAACACGTGCGATTGGGGTCCAATCGCATAGTGTTGATGCGACTGATGGTCCAGTCGGCCCTGGACCAGATGCGACTGAGCAAAGCCTATAAAAGGGGAGCAGCTCTCATTCTCCTCCCAACACTTAGAAATTTCAGTCGGGAAGGGCAGGGAGCGACCAGACCAAAGAAAGAAAAGAGGGAAAGTGCTGCCGAGTTCAAGATCTGTCGAGAAGCTAGCCAAATCGAAGCTCATCAACTTCTACCTGTAATGTGAGTTCTAGGACCCTCATTTACATATTTTCAACTGATTTTGGGGCTGGATCACATATAAACCCTAGTTTTATATAAGTGTGTATTTGACCCATTTGATGAAATCTCAGATAATGTGATTAAAGTATGATTTAGGACTTACACATGCTTGTATGATGTCCTAGTATGAATCCCTGAGGTTTGGGAGGGTCAATTTGGGTTAAAAACAGGTTTAAGGTGAGTCTGGGTACCTTGGTTCGCTACTACTGTTCATGAAGAACTCCAGTCGCTGCCCAGTTAGGGTTATGCGACTGAAGGGCCATTCGGCCGAATGAGTGTCAGTTGATGTCCAATCGCCCGATTGAGGTTCAAACGCACGATTGAGCTCAGTCGCACGATAGGCTATGCGATCGAGGGTTTCGGTCGCATAAGCCCAATCGCAGAGTAGTTCGGTCGTATAGACCCATTCGCATAGTAGTACAGACGCACGACTGAGGATTCAGTCGCATAGAAGCCCATTCACATGACTCAGTCGCATGGAGGCCATGCGACTGGTGTATGTCCAGTCGCCCGAATAGGGCTGATGTGAATTATTAAAGAAGTGAATGTATGATGTATGTGTGATAGGTATGATGTTGTCATGATAGATGGTGAATACTGATGATCTGTAAATATCGATGTTCCTTGATTTGATGCATGTTTATCCCTCCATAGTATTACATGTTATCACTAATTGATGAAATGAAAGTATTATGTAAAGTACAGAGAAAGAGTAATAAAGAAAGAGAAAGGAACATTAATAAAAGTAACAAGTCTTGCAAGCCTATAGGAGTTACACGACTATGTGTCGTTAGCTCAACTGTGTTGCGGGCTAGCTACCCATTGACGCACACAGGGTCAATCAATTGAGATTGGCAGGACCTTGTGGCGTGCCCCGGATGTTCGGGTCGGCCTTGTACATAGTACACATAGCCCTTTCGGGGGATACAGTTGAACCCTTCGGGGGAATACACATAGCCCTTTCGAGGGAACACAGTTGGCCCTTCGGGGCATATAGATGGCCCGACATCCATTCTCCCATCGCGCATATAGTTGGGGTATCGCTCACTAGTCCACATAGAAAGTGAAACATAAAGATAAAGTTACAGACAAGGCATATAGTACAGAGAACGAACGTTATTTGTTCACACAGTTGATGCGTGCTCGCATATACAGTACAGTATAGTATAATACAGAAAAAGGGTATTTTTATATACTACCTATAAAACTAGAACTCACTCAGCAACGCTGACTTTTTATGTGTTTCCAGTTCGCAGGTAGTGTTGCTGAGGATGGCACGAGGCGGCTACTCAGCTCTTTTGGGAGGGCATTCTCCATTTTATAATGCTGCAACGTCATGTGTTGCGGGCCCATAATGCACGCAACATGTCACGTTGCCTGCCATTATGAGATTTCTTGAGGATTCCCATAAACGGGATTACTTGAGAAATCTCCCTTATATATTTTTGAACATAATATCTTCTTTTCGAAGATAAGCATATTTTCTTTTTATTATTATCTTTCAGTAGAGGTCGCTGTATGACCCTATGGTTGCTGAGGATTCGAGTAAACGAGATTACTTACGTAATCAAAGGTTTCATATGCTTCAGCAGCAATCATAGTAAAGTTAGGCAATGTAAAGAAAGCTTGTAATAGCGCTTTTGTAATGTAATGCAACAACAGATGTTTTGTAAATGGACTACGTTGTCTTAAATGGCAAAAGTATTCATAGTAAAAGTTTATGATTTAATGTTTCCGCTGCAACTGCTCAACTGTAAAGTTATGATCATATAATATATGCGTTGTTTTATGTAAAATATATGCAATGAAAGACCGACTGTAGGGTTCCCGGGATCGGGGCCTTACATCTTTGTTGCAAAGACTCGTTTTCAACTTGTAAAACCGCTCGTTCCTTCTTAGTTTCTTCTATTGTCTTTAAATAAAACTTGATATCATTTTCTTGGTTAAAGGCAACAACTTCAGTTTCTTTTAACTGTTTCTTTAAAGCATCAATCTTTTCTTTATAACTTTTTCATTCTGTTTTAAGATTTTGTTTGCTTCAGTGCACAATTTTAAATCATTTACTAAGTTATCATTATGATCTAATAACCTAGCAAATTTAAGGTTAATGCTTTCCCTAAATTTTTCACATTCAACACAAGCATGTTTAGTAAATAATTCATCCTTTGATTCTACCTGTGCCGATGTAGATGTTCCAGCCATGAAAGCATTTTGGGATTCAGATTGTGCTTCAGACGCAACATTCAGTTCATTCTCCACAAGCTGATCAACATCAGCTATGTCATCATCCAATTCAGCATTGTCAAGCTCAGCTGAGTTCTCCCCCTCACTTGCTGAGTCTTCATTTAGGTCCTCAACAGAAGCTATGTTGGCTTCACCATCAGATAAGAACCGGAAGGACCAGTCCTGTCCTTCATCACCTTGTGCCACCAAAGCCTTGGAATCACTTCCTGCTGGAACTGGCTTCTTATCTTTATCTTGCCAGTTGAATGAGGAGAATGGATTTCCGTTCCCAGTCTTTTTAGGCTTCACACATTCCCTCTTGAAATGTCCTTTCTCACCGCAGTTGAAACACGTGACTTTGGACTTGTCAAACCCAAAAGTAGTATCTTTTGAAGCCACGAGATTCTGCCCTGTCTTCTTCACAAACTTCTTTGCTCGTCGCACAGCACTTGCGAGAGCCCACATAATGTCCATCCTCTCCAACTCATTTTCATCCACCTGCTCATAGTCTTCATCAGCCAAGTGGCAGTTTCCTATCTTCTGTGCAACCAAACCATCATAGGAATGAACCACTACAGCAAGTAGGTCCATGTGTTCCTTGGCAACTTCCATAGTGACTTTACCCAGGTTCTCAGTTATTAACTTTGTCAAGTGAGCTTTAGTAATACTGTGTTGAACCCCTGATGAAACAGATGACTCACCCCCAGACGATGAGCTTTGACCAGATGTATTAGAAACAAATGCAGTCTGCAGAGGAGCATTGGAAGACTTTGCAATTGGAGTTGGAGTCACATTGTAAAGAGTAGGATCCTGAGCATATGCACCCTTCTTTGCCTTATACTTATGTCTGACCTCTTCCTCTCGCAGTTTCATAATAAAGTCATTTATATCCAAAGTCTCGAGAACTGAATTGTGTCTCAAGGAGGAAATAAATGAATCCTATTTTTCTGGAAGACCTTCAGCTAAACTGGCGACCTTTTCTTCTTTAGACGTTGTAACCCCATGAGTGTGAAGTTCACTCATTAGATGATAGAAGCGGTCAATGATGTCGTCCAAGCTCTCGTTCCCAATAGCAGAGATTGTCAAACTCCTTTTTGAGAGCTTTGGCCTTCAAGGATTTCAGAGTTGAGCTCCCTTCATACCTTTTCTCGAGAGCATTCCAGAATTTTTTACTCTGTTTTGATCCGAATACTGATGGAAGATCTCTTTAGGAATAGACTGGGTGAGCATAGCATAAGCCTTCTTTTCAGCATTATAGGCAGTCTTTTGAGCATCAGTCATTCCACTCAACGTTAATGGCAAACCATCAGCACCAACTGGCATGGTGTAACCAGTATCAATAGAATTCCATAGATTAGTATCCACGCCATTGAGATGAATCTCAAACCTTTGCTTCCACTGCGGGAACTCATCAATGGATAGAAACTTAGGCGGCTTATTGTGGTTACCAATCTCATTCTCCAGAAGTAGTAGGTTCTGAATCCTTGAGTCTTTCCCTGCTGAGAATGCGAAGTTTTCTGAGTCCATGATGAATGTTGATTTAAACCTGAAAAACACAGAAGAGTATGCGAATGGAGAGGGCGATTGGTTACCGACTGATATACAATCGTGCGATTGACTCAGTCGTACGACAGTGCAGGCGATTGATACTAATAGTGTGCAATTGAAAACCCAAACGGATGACTGGGGAGACGATTATGAAACCTGAGCGACTGAACAGACCGAATGACTCAACCGGGCGATTAAACAAACGAATGAATCAATCGGACGATTGAACAGAGCGACTGGGATTCAGTCGTACGATTGAGATAATCGTGCGACTGGGTTGGCTGAAAACGAGATTTTTCGCACACTTTGACCTAAAACCCAAGTTTTTGCACCCTAGACGGCTGAAACTCGAAAAAGATTGATTTTCCAGAACATGCACACGTAAAGACTCGATTTTTAGCAGAAAGATTGGATCTTTTCGCGTAAAAACGTAGACTTTTTCACAAAAACGATTGAATCAACGAAGAATCAAGAGCCTATGCTCTGATACCACTTGTTAGGACCGTGTACGTACGGAGTACTAACTGATTCTTCATTATACCAGATCAAATAGTGCGGAATCCTATTTGATTGGCGATCCAATCAGGGAGAACGAAATCAAGATCAATCCTAACGATTAGAAAATGTTAAGAATGGAATAGGAATGATCTGGGACGTTCCATGAAGTTGGAATAGACGAACAGGGCGTTCTTGGTCGACTAGGGTTTCAAGTATTCGAAGTGTTTTGTTTTTCCACGAATTAAGTGGTATTTATAGGTTACAGCTATCAGTCGTACGACTGAGCCAGGCGACTGGCTCAGTCATGCGACTGAGTCATACGATTGATTCATTCGGACGAATGAGTCAGTCTTATGACCCAATCGTACTATTGACTCAATCTTCTGGTTCAATCGTGTGACTGGCCCATTCGCATGGTCCAGTCGTGCGACTGAATCAGATAACTTAGTTAAACACATTCTTGAACCTTTAATGGTTTAGAACTATGTCTAACAACTGTAAACCTATATAACATTGTCATATACGTGTGTAACAATAAACAATATAGATAGATATAACATTAAACACCAATACACATATATAGAAGAAATTCTCATTATATTGATTGAACATTACATATGTGTTACAAGAAGAAGTTCTATTACATTTAAGTTCACTAGACTAGAACTGGGGACATGTGTACCAACAGTCTCTTTCTTGTGACTCGTCTCCTCTTTACCCCCACTTGCAACCAATCTTGGAATTCCTGAATTACTGGGATCAGTGACAATTGGCAGTGGACATTTGTATTTGAAGTGTCCAAATTACATGCAATTAAAACATCTCAGCTTGGACTTATCGAAACTTAGTTTGGAGTTAGAACTTTGGCCTCCAAAATTCTTTCTACCAGTTCGCTCCATAAATCTTTGGGCTCTAAGCGTCAACATCGCTATTTGCCAGTGAATATCAGTTTCTTTGAGATCATCGGGATCCACCTGATACATATCCTCCATCATCATTCCTTACCTTTCAAATCCCCATCTACTAATGCTTCATAACTTTGAAAAAACATGCCAAAAAGAGCCATTGTCTCAGCTGGAACTGAGGTTTCAACAGTTGTTTTCAAGTTCCCTTGCTCTCTTCCTGTATTACCACAACCTCCAGAATAATCACATGAGTTCACTCCTCTTTGATGAGATGCCTGGATTGGAGAGCTTGCAGTGGAAGACAGTAGAGCAGCATTCTGAGAATAACCGGATGTAGGCATCATAGACTGATTAAATTCCCTCCTTTTCAGATCTAAGTCAAAGGACTTCAGCTTGTTAATTATGTCCATCAGCTTATAGTCAGCAAAATTTCTTTCTTGCTTCAACATTCTCACTTGTAAACTCCACTGAGGTGGAAGAGAATCTAAGAGCTTATTCACTTGCTCATGATTACCCAACTGATCATCATACTTCTTTAAGGTACTCAAAACGGAAAAAAATCGATTAGTGATGTCAGTAAGGTCTTCATTTTTGTGTCCACAAATGAATTGAACTCCTTTTGAGCTTGGGCTTTCTTGTCTTTCTTGAGATCCTCATTTCCATCATAGAACTCACATAAGGCATCATACAAAGATTTTGCATCTTTGTGCTCTGCAAATCGATTGTAAATATCGGGTGCAAGACATAGTGTTAAGGCTCCGAAAGCTTTCTGGTCTCGATCAATCAACTTTTGATCCTTCTCGGTGAATGTGGAAGAGTCCGTGTTTAGAGACTGTGCCTTCGACAGTAACCGTTGGCTTGTGCAGACCAGTGATGATTGAATCCTATTGATTTAATCAGTGTAAAAGAAGAAGGCCTTGAGACATCTCTTCCAGTCTTCAAAATTGTCCCCGTTTATGAGTCTTGGAGGTCTATTGGGAGAAACACTCTCTAGATCAGCAAGAGTGAGAGAAGTCATTTTTGACATGATAATTTCACTGAACAAAAAGGTATTTTCGCAGAAAAAATGTAGTTTCGCTGAAGCTAATTTCGCCCGGACAAGGATACTATCGTTGACAATTTCGGCAGCAATTTTGCTAGCCAGAAGCAGTCAAATGCTTAGTTTCGCTGTGAGTTTCGCCGGAAACAAGCTTGAACTTTCGTTCAGGGTACTTTCGGCAGCAATTTCGCTAGTAAAGACACACGAGCACAGATGAACTTTCGTTCGAAAATTCTAGTTTCGCAGAAAACAGCAAGAGTGAAAAGAGTAGTTTCGCTGGAAGAAAGTATAGTTTCGCTGGAAGAATACTTAGATTTGCTGGATGAACCAGAAAACCCCTTAAACCCCGAAAACAACCTGAAATCACCCAAATCTCAATGTATTTGAGATATGATGATTCACAAATCTTCCCAAATAAAAAACAAGCAGAATTCAATCAATTTCCATATCAAATACACTCTGATTTCATATAGAAATGAAGAAATAGTGGTATTGAACAAAAATAACCAAAAACCTCAAACAATCAAGAGTGCTATGGCTCTGATACCATTTTGTTGGTCCATTTGATCACTTTTTCAGTGCAGAAGATGGTTTGAATCGTTCAATACCATAAACGAACAACACACACAAAGATTTGAAGAACAAAGAAGACCAAAATATATTCAAATATGATTCAATAAGCAACAATGCCAATGAAATAAGATAAGCTCAATATATTCAATTGGAACCAGCTTACAATAGCCTCTTGCAACAGAAATATTCGAGTAGGGTTTTGCAAGGATACCTAATAATGAATAAAATTAAATCTATATATTGCAGATGTAGTTTCGCAGATAGTTTCGCTGCAGGCTATGCTGCCGAAACTACAATTTCGCCCTGCCGAAACTACAATTTCGCCCGGCCGAAACTGCAGACTCGCCGGGAGAACTTACAGCTGACTGTGAGTGAAACTACAGTTTTGCTCACAGTTTCACTGGACTACTACTATAGATAAATAAACTAAACAACTTAGAAAAGTAATCAAACATAAATCCTATTACATAGAAATGTAAAAAAAATACTAATATAAGGTGAGTCCAACCTATACTTGATCTTCATCCTCTTCCTCATCAGTAGGGATAACCGTCTTGGTCTCGGGTTTCTCTCTCCTTCTCGAGGACCTGGTCCTATCTTTCCTCTCTCCTTCTCTAACAGCTTTAATCACTTCGGTCATATTAGGACCATGTGCATACGGAGTACTAACGGATTCTGCGTGAAAGCAGATCAAATAGCGTGGAATTCTATTTGATTGGCAATACAATCAGTGAGAACGAATAACCTGATCGACCTAACAATGAAACATATGTTAGAACAGATTGAAATCGATCAGGAACGAACTATGAACTTGGATTTGTGACTTGAGATGCTCTGGACGGCTAGGGTACGAAATATTATGAAGTGTTTTGAAGTGTTATGTTTTTTCATGAATTATGTGGTATTTATAGGTTATCAGTGTTCATTCATGCGACTGAACCATTAGCATGGTTCAATCATGCTACTAAAGCATGCGATTGACTTATACGCACGACTGAATGTTCAGTCGTGCGATTGAACCAATCTTATGTCCCAATCATATGCCTGATCCAGTCACCTGGTTCAGTCCTGCGACTGGTCCATAAGCATTTCATTCATGCGTATGGGCCATAAGTATGGTCCATTAGCATGAATGTCCACATGACTTAGCTAAACAGATTTCTAAGTTCTTATCGACTTAGAACTGTGTAAAACCAACATCAAACCTATATAGTTAGTTCATACATGTGAATCACATTCAGAATAATGGTAACATGACATAATCAATCATATATAAACATCACAATGCATTTTATATATCATTCAAGCAACTCATTACATCGGATTACACACGTGTAAGACATGAAAGACTTTTACATTTAAGAACATAAACTAGGTACATCAATATGTATCAACAAACTCCCCTTGGACCTAGTTTAGCCTAATGTCTAACAGTCTTCACGTGCTCCTGAAACTTATACTTCTCTTCTCTTGTGACTCCCGCGTGAATCTCAAACAAGAAGCAGAGTCGTATGACATGTTGGAACTGTAGAGCCTGTACAATGTCTTGCGAGTCATAGAATAGTGGCCACTTGTAAAGAGTGTAAACATCTTTAGCTGACAAGTTGGTTAGCCACATTAGGTCAAATACCCTGATAGTCTTGATTTTGCTCTCTTTATGCAAAACTATGACTGCTTCTCCCGTCCGCCAGTCATAATACCACCACTTGAAGTGTGGAGTGAAGTCCTGAGGCATTTCCCGTAATCAGATCTTCGACATTGTGCGTGGAGGACTCCACTTCAACATACTTTAGGCTTTCTAGTGTTGGGATCAACTTTGGTCTTATTTATGAACCGTTTAGGCTGTTGAGGCCTGAAGTTGACCCACCTGGTATATTATTCCCTCTTTAACGCCATCTCGAACCACCCCGACATTTTTCTCCCTCTTCACGGCGTAGACATCCAAGTCCTCAAAATTCACCCAACTAATAATCTTGCAGTCAAATTCTGATGCTTTTTCACTCTGTAGAGTTTGGTGTAGGCGTTAGACTTTGGAGGTTGTCGTTGGGCTCCTATTTCTGCTAGACACTCTGCCCACTTAGCCTTCTTGATATCGACATCAGCGTCCGTAACTTGGGCTTTCCCTTCTTCTTTCTCTTTCTCTTTCTCTTTAGCATCAAGAGCTCTAAACGTATCATTGCTAAATGTTTCACCCAGATCGGGGATAACATTTCCCTGTTGGTTAGTGTACACTGGATACTCTTGTGCAGTTATATCCTCGATATCAATCTCATCGACGTCTTGCAGCTCTTCATCACTGATGACATCAACCTCGGGGGCATCCTTGACTAGCTCATTCGGGTTGAGTCTAAACATGTCGGCCAGCTGCTCATCTGTGAGATCATGAATGATCCCTCCCTCTTCAGGGGTGTAGCTCATAGATCATCACACCATCCCTTGCAAATCAAGAATCATGGTTAACTGAGTCTTGATTTGCTGAAGGGGTTCGACGTCGAAGTCATCTGTTTGTTCAGCTTCATCAGTTTGATTAAACATTTAAGACAGAAACACACATATCAGTAATCAAGATAATTAAACATTAATAAACATCAATTACATTAGTGTAATACATAATTCAAGTATAAAAGTTTTTCAAATACATGGAAATTTAATCATTACTTTTGCCTTTATCACTCGACTCTTCAGCTTGGGGAGCTGAGGATGAGATTCACGGATCTTGATTCCTCTTGGTGCGCCTCTCTTGAGCTGATGGATTTGAGGCTGATGTAGATGCATCACCGTCATGCTCTGGCTCATCATCATCTCCCCCATCTTTGTCTTTCCCACTGCCTTCAGCCTCACCCACATCGTCATCATCATCATCATCATCATCCGATTCATCATTAGATGAATCATCATCATTATCATCTCTGTCATCACCATCACCTTTGATCTTTAAGGGCTCACCCTTCGTCCCTTTGAGTCTGAGAATAAGCTTCTTGTTCTTCTTCTCGACCTTTTCTATCTGCTTCACCGAGGCCATCAGCATCTCATTCTATGCTGTGAGAGCACGATGAGCTCAGGCCAAGGATGTCTTGTGAGTAGCATCTCTCTCAGTCAGATGGGCAATTTGTTTGACTCTGAGCTGCATCTCTCTCGGTCAGCGGGGCTATCTGCTTGCCCTGTACAGCGTTGACTGCCATCAACTGGTTCATCTGGTTAGCTCGTGTGTCATCAATATCGAGCAGTTTAAGAACCAGACGGTTGAGGCTAGCCAACTGCTCCTCTAACTCAACAGTGGGCAGAGGAGATCCCTATGGAGGGATCAATTATGTGGAAGTGCCGGTTTGGGGAATGGTAGATGTGGTGGTGGATGTGGTGTATGTGGGAGTAGGGATGAAGGTGAATGCTGAAGGAATAGATGTGGGTACGGTATGTGTGTAGGAATAGTGGTGGCTGTGGTGGTGGAAATAGTGGTGGTTGTGGAGGTAGGTATGGTGGTGGTAGGAGTGGTAGTAGTGGTGGTGGGAGTGGTGGTAGCTGTGGTGGTAGAAGTGATGGTAGTGGTGGCTGTGGTGGTGGAGGTGGTAATCAGTACTATCCTCCGTCTCTTGCCCTTCTTGCCGTGGGGCTGGGCCATTCTTTTTAGCCACGACCCCCTGGCAAGCTGGGCTCCCCCTGGGCTAGTTGGCCGGGGAGGTGTGTAAGTGGGATCTTAAGTTTCAGCATCTTCAGTCCCAGCCTTGCGTCCCCCAACCACCTCTTTGCCCCTTTCGGTAGCCACTACTCGGCTCCTGACCGTCCTCATTAGAGGCTCCTCATCGGACTCATCCTCTTCTTCATCAACCAAGAAGTCCCGGTGGATGGCAGCCTGCTTCGATCCACCGGGAGCAGAGGTACAACTGTGGGGAGGTGGTGGAGATATGGTAGTCATGTTTATGGCCCGTGATCGACTGGGCCTGCATCTCCACCACCTTGACCATCATCATGGTCATCATCGTCGTCGTCATCGTCAGCAGGAGCCGCAATCCACTTGACATCGGAATCACTGTCGTCGTGACACCACTTGTTACAAGCTGGCGCCACGTATCCCTCATTGACCAGATGGCTGAATAATCTCCTCACCGGGGGCTTCACCTGCTTCCCCGATATACCTTCATCCTTCCTAAAGTGGTATCATCCATCACCTCTAGGGTCACGACATCATCCTCCTCCTTAGGCGGCATAGGAAGCTTCTCGTCGATGATCATCTGCAAGAATCTTGGGTACATGCAGAAGCCTTCCTTGCCTTTGGCCTCAATGTTCTCCGTCAGGTAGGACAATCTTGGGTTCAGCACCAGCACAACGTATGCGTTCTGGATGTGATCTGACAGCTTGTCAAATCCTCCCCTCCTAGAGGTTATGCATTTCAAGATCACATGTGCCAGATACTTGAATTGCGGGCACATGTTGATCTTATTTAGCACGCCGACATTGATGTCGCCCGCGTACTTGATCCTGAAAAAGCATCCCCGTACCATTAGGGGATGCAGCTTGGTTGGGTGTGTTCCATCATCACCCTAGTCCAAGACACACCGTAGTTCGTCTTCTCCGATCTGTATATCTTGACCGAAGATAGAACTCCGGATGCAGTATGGCTTAGTAGATCGGTCGACAATGGCATTCTTCCAGAATGCCTGCTGGATCAACCTATAAGGAGTGCAAGGAGTGGAAATAGCCTTGAAGATCCTCGATCTACGCTGGAAAGCTATAATCCCGGTGAACTCAGAAGCGTTCCAGGACGTGGTATCCAGATGAGCACATATGTTATGCTTGGTGCTCATCGTCCATCTCTCAGCCATTTTTGCTGCAATACAAGAAACAAACATGTTAGTTCCGTTCATAAGACATAAACAACTGACTTGGAACAGATTTAGATAGCCTGGTTCAATCGCACACGACTGAGTTTAGTCGTACGATTGAGCCTGTGACTGAACGTAGTCGTATGCTATACCAATACGGTTGAATCAATCATGCGACTGAGTCATCGATTGATTCAATCATGCAATTCAATCATATGTCTGGCTTAATCGTGTGACTGAGTCATACGTCTGGCTTAATCGTGCAACTAAAGTTCATCTGCCTGTCCATTCGTGTTTAGATTCTTTAGGTTTGCAATGACTCGAATAGCACTTATGTCATTAGAATCAACTTTATTGTTCATTTAAGTGGCCTATTTTAGGTTATTTGTCCCGAATATTTGTTTTATCAATTACGATCATTTTAGGTTTGATTTAATGTTTATTTGTCTCAATTTCATCCGCAAAGTACCTGAAGATGAACACTAAGTGGTTAAAATCGAATCGGAGTGTAATCACAAATATTGGAAATTTTGGCAGAGTGTCTGGGTAATGGACGGTTTTTGAGAATTTTTGAAGTGGTAGGGTTTACGACCGACTGAGTCTCTATTTATACTGTTTTGGGGTTCAGTCGGTGTGACTGGACCCATGCGCATGCCTCAATCGTGCGACTGGACCCATGCGCACGACTCAATCGTGCGACTGGGGTTCAGTCGTGCGACTGACTCAGACTCCTTCATTCAGTCGTACGATTGGTTCCTTCTTATGATCAAATCGCATGGTTTCCCCCATACTCATGGTCCATTAATGTGATTAGCTCATACTCATGGTCCATTCGTGTGATTTACTCATATTTATGGTCCAATCGTGCGACTGGTCCATACTTATGGTCCAATCGTGCGTTTGGTCCATACTTATGGTTCAATTGTGCGATTGGCTCATACTTATGAGTTTGGCTTCATCCATTTTCACACACTCAAATTTAACTTTTAATAAATAAACTTTATGCCCGATGATCATCTCAGACATTATCTTTTCACAGAAATACTTTGATCACCTCAGACGTGATCCTTTTAAGATAGAACAGGTTGATCATTTCAGACGTGATCCTTTGAATTGAAATCGTTTGGTCACCTCAGACGTGACCATTTTAATTTCCAAAACTTGATCATCTCAGACATGATCCTTTTAAATTTATACCAGTTTGTTCACATCAGACATGGCCCTTTTAAATTATGATTCATAGAGTTCATCTAGTTACATAGTCCGACATTGACACCTAATTAATAGATAAAACAGAAAACAACTTGAATTAAAATGAAACATAACATATTTTTGTGGTTTTGTTTGAGGTGGGTTGAAAACATTTTAATTTTCCTTAATAGATTCTCCCCCTGAACAGAACAGCATCAAGCATGTACATCTTATCTGGACAGACTCTTATGGAATCATATAGGCATAAACATAATCATTTGGGACCCTTTAGCATATGTATGTTTAACTTATTCTTATTTATCTAAGAGTCCAAAGCCCTTATAGGAAATCATACTAGAACTGTAAGAAACACATAATGATTTTGACTGTCGAGGATTGCTGCCACGATGATTGTCAGTATATTTGTCCACTTAAATCCATACACAGATTTTTGACTCACATTGGTGATTAGTTAGGTTTGTTATTTCAACAAGCATTTGTGGATTCCACGCTTATATGGTAATCAACATTCCTCAGGAGATTTTTGAGAGGTCTACGGGTTTGGACAAGAAGAAACTATTTTAAGAGCTTTCAAAGAGATGCCAAGCCTCAGGTCTATGCCATCGCACAGCAGAGAGGCGCAAACAACAATGAATTCTAGAATATTCAGGTTATGCTTATCCTCAGGTCAGTGCCATCGCACAGCAGAGAGGCATACAACCTATCTTCTTGTTTGAGCACTTTTCTTTTACACATTACGCATCAACAACATTAGTCATTAGCTTGATTGCGTTTAACAATTTTTCATGTGCTTTGCTCATTTATAAGGTCATCCGCACATATTTGTGGCGTTTATTTTGCTCGTCACCCCTTATTGGAAATGCGTTGATTGTGTTAACCAGGGATAAGGTGGAAGCCCACAGCTAGTTGAACTATTTAGTTTTAATTTATTTCACCAGTGAGGTCTACTCGTCTATTGTGTTGAATCTACCGACACATGATATAATGGACTAGTAACCTCTAGGCCTACTTTCTCTATGTAACCTCAGTAACAACTAGTTCATTATCATTTTTCCTTTATTTGGCTTATCCTTCTTAGACTTGTAGTCTTAATGTAACATTTTGAACATTTAAGCCCTTTTGATGTCCTGAACAATTAGCTCCCTGTGTACTATCATATTCCGTAGTTTTGAATCAATCTCACAGATTTGATGTCCTTTCTTTTCAGCTTTTCTGCCCGCCCTCATTTTTTTGTTTTTTTGAGTAATTTTAATACTAACTACTGAAACTAAACCTATTCTCCCCCTAAAATTCTAAAACCAAAAATCTTTTTGTGTTTGGATTTTTTAAAGACAGGAAAATAAAATAAAGAAAAAATTAAAATAAATAAAACATAAAGACGGACTAAGTACTAAAATCTTCTGGAATCACATCACTTTTCTTTTTGACGCCATTTACCTCTAAGAGATATAAAAACTGAGGTTTATCAAATGCTTTTGTGTAGAGGTCGGCGCGTTGAAAATCCGTATTAATTTTAACAACATCGATTAATTGCTTTTCAAAACAATCACGTATGAAGTGATATTTAATACCGATGTGTTTTGTCTTTGGGTGTTGGATCGGATTTTTAGTGACAGCAATTGCAGCCGGATTTATCAACACAAATAGGGGTGTTAGAAAACTGCAAACCATAGTCTCGCATTTGCTATTGAATCGAGATGATTTGAGAATAGCAACTTACAGCGGCAACATATTCGGCTTCACATGTCGATAGAGCTACCGACGTCTTCTACTTACCTGCCAGGTGACTAAACGTCTTCCAAAGAACTGACATCCCGCTGATGTTGACTTGTAGTTCATCTTGCAACCACTGTAATCCGAGTCACTATATGCTGTAAGCTCAAAGTCATCATCATGAGGATACCACAACCCAAGTGTTGGAGTACCCTTTAGATAACAAAAGATCCTTTTTACCCCAATTAGATGATTTACTTTATGTTTTACCTGATATCTGGAACAAAGACACATGGCGTACATTCAGGACGAGAAGCTGTGAGGTACATGAGAGATCCGATCATTCCTCGATACATGGTGGCATCGACCAGATCACCATTTTCGTCGGGTGCCACATCGTGATTTGTGGCAAGTGGAGTCCCAGCAACCGTTGCATTCTCCATGTCAAACCGACTGAGGATATCGCCTACATATTTGGTCTGATGCAGGAAGATACCATTTGGTGTCTGATCTACTTGTAAACCGAGATAGAACTTCGTCTCTCCCATGGCGCTCATTTCGAACTCAGCTTTCATTACACACTCAAATTCTTTACACAATGCTTCATTCTTAGAACCGAAGATTATGTCATCCACGTATATCTGCACCAGTAGTAAATCACCATCCTTTTCTTTGATGAACAGTGTGCAGTCAATGACCCATCACTGAAACCATTTTTAGTAGATGAGTAGAGAGTTTCTCGTACCAAGCTCGAGCGGCTTGATGTAGCCCGTACAAAGCCTTGTCCAGTTTGTACACTCTATCCCGATGATAAGGATCCTCAAATCCTTCGGGTTGACTGACGAACACTGTTTCCCGAATTTCACCATGAAGGAATGCACTTTTCACATCCAGTCGATAGATTTTAATCTGCATGTAGGATGCATAGGCTAAGAAGCTATGAATAGCTTCCATCCTTGCCACAGGTGCAAACACTTCATTGTAGTCAATGCCTTCGACTTGCCTAAACCCTTGAACGACAAGTCAAGCCTTGTTCCTGATTATGACCCCTTGGTCATCTTTCTTACACCGAATAACCCATTTTGTGCCCATCAACTTTGCACCTTTTGGTCTGTCCACAAGTGTCTAGACTCCTAACTTCTTGAACTAAGGGAGTTATTCTTGCATAGCACTTACCCAAGCTTCATATTATAAAGCCTCGCTGACGTGCTTTGGCTTAACTTGAGAAACAAAGCATCGATAAGCACCATCGTGTAAGTATCCCTTCTCCATGACTGCAACATAATCAGCTGAGTATAGCTGATTTCGTGTTTGAACTTCTGATAGAATATCCCCTATGATGTTGTCCACGGGATGATGTTCATTAACTCAAGTTCCTGGAGTGGTGGTTACAGTGACCTCAGTATCCATATTCTAAACTGTTGGAGTATGCGGTTCAGAAGTGTCAGCTGCATCATGATCAAAGGCGGGAGTGCTCTCGTTAGTAGGAACCTATTCTTCATGTTCCACATTTGTGGTTTCAACTACTTCATCATCAGAGAAAGAATCACTTACCTCAAGCTCTCCCCCTGAAGGGCTAGAAGTATCATCTAATGGAACAGATGATGTCGAGTCTAGTGTGGGAGCATTCAGAACATCGTACATCATTCGTGCAGCTAAGTCATCATCAGAATAGGAAGGAGGTAGATTGAAGGATTTCAAAAATCCATCATAGTCGAAGAAAAAGGAATGTCCTTTTCCTGCAGCGGGGGTGGTGTATCTTTGAACATCAACATTGCACCACACTTCTACCTGACCAGTTGAGTTATTGTAAACCCGTTTGTCTGTTATACTGTATCCAAGAAAGACACCTTCTTCTTCCTTCTAGTAGAACTTCCCAGTTTGATTCTTCTTTCGCAGCATGCAGGGTGCACCAAATGGTTCCAGATCCTCTAAATTGGGTTTCCGTTATGAGAGCAACTTATAACAAGTTTTTCCATGACGTTTGACTACCAAGACCCGATTTAGAGTGTAACAAGCATTAGCTACTGCCTCGTTCCAGAATTGAACTGGTAGTTTGGAGTCAGCCAGCATAGTCCTTGCTGTCTCTATCAAGCTCCGATTCTTTCTTTCAGCAACACCATTCATTTGTGGTGTGTAGGCAGAGGTAAACTTATGAGCAATTCCCTTCTCTCCATAGAAGGCCTCCATCCACTGATTCTTGAACTCTGTCCCGTTGTACGATCGAATCCTTCTTACTCTCAGCTTGTAGAGAGACTCCAATGTGGTAACGAGATGTTTGAATGATTCAAATGTCTCTGATTTAGCTTTCAGAAACATCACCCAAGGGAATCTTGAGTAATCATCCCTCACCACAAAGCAGTACCAATCATCGGCTATGCTTTTTGTGCTCACTGGGACAAACATATCCTTGTGTAGAAGCTCGAGAGGAATGTCGATTGAATTGACTTTCTTTGCTTTATGAGACTTCTTGGCCTGTTTACCTTTCTTGCAGGCAACACAGAAATCTGGAAGCTGAAAATTCTTGACTGTAACACCATCTACCAGATCGTTCTGAACTAGATGGTTCATCTTCCTGGGATTTATGTGACCCATTCTCCTATGCTAAGAGACTGAATCTCTTTCTGTTGCTTTTGATGAGAAGCACTGAGCAGTAGACTCAGTTATGGAGGCTTTTAATAGGTCCAAGACATAAAGGTCGTTATATGTTGAAGCTAACATTAGAACTTGCTCCTCCGGGATGACATACTCCTTCTTTAGTATGTAGCACCTCTTGTTGTCAAACACAACCTTAAATCCCTTATCACAGATTTGGAGACAGAAAGTAAGTTGTTCTGTAGTTGCTGAACATAGTTGACCTTGTCAAACTTCAATTTCTCATTTCCCACTTCGCCTTCCGCGGATGTAACCTCCTTTGTTCCTAGCGGATGACACGTGTCCCCCTTTAATTTGCTTGACATTGAAAAGGAGGGATGAATTCCCGGTCATGTGCCTGGATGCCCCACTATTAATAATCCAGGTATTAGTGATAGTGCTGTAACAGACACCCTGCACATACAATGGAAATGATTAGTTCAGGTTTGGGAGCCAAGCCTTAACTAGCTTTGGTGTCCTAGAGGTATCACACATCATAAACTCAACCCACTGACCTTCAGAGGATGAGGGCACATCTTTCTTGTCTTCACTATCAGACACAAAAGTTGATTTTTCCTTCCATAAACCAGTTCTGTGTAAGGCCTGTTTGTGGTAAACAGACGGCTAGCTTATGGTTTGAACTTTAGGTTCACTAATAATCCTAGATTTAACCTTAGGTGACACAGCTTCGCTTTAAGCTTGTCTGTGTTGACTTAGGTGTTTTGAAGGAGTATTAGATCTGATTTTAGAAAATTTTAGTTTTTCATCATCGAAAAGTTCTATTTTCTTTTTAGGTGTCTGATAGTAAGGACAATTTGGAGAGATGTGTCCACGTTTTCCACAACTACAGCAGGATCTCCCTTCGACAGTGTGAGGAAAGCATTGACGAGGGGTTGAGTTTGGTCGGGGGCTGGGTAGTTTCTTTTCACTTTTAGATGTTTCTCCTTCTTTAACAAAACTAATTGTTTTGATATTTGCAACATCTTTTGATTTCATTTTAGTTAAATTTTGATGACTTGCTAGTTTAGGGTTTTGAACCTGACCTAAGTTGACTTTCTCAATTTTATCAGTCATCTTTAACAGACACCTTATCTGTTGATCTAAAAGCAGTATTCTTCTGTTCAGTGACAGACTTCATGGTTTTACCCGTAGAATCTGGATCACTGACAAAAGGAGTAGACACCACATGATCCTTTGCCGGGTTATTATTGATTGGTTTACATTTAGTGTTCAAAAGGATAGCATGTGGTGGCGGTACTACTTTATAACCCGGACCTTCCCCGCCATTACGTTCTTTTACTAAGTTTTGAACTATGTGTGAGGAACTTGCCAAACTGTGCAGTTTTTGTTTTAAGGATTCAACTTCTACTTGTAAAACTACTTTGTCCTTTTTAGTTTCTTCTAAAGAAGTTAAATAGAACTTAATATCATTAGATTGATTTAAAGCAATAACCTCGGTTTCCCTTAGTTGTTTCCCTAACAGTTCTATCTTTTCTTTGAAGCTGCACTCATTTTGTTTTAACACACGGTTTGCTTCAGTGTAGAGTGGAAAATCATTTACTAGATTATCATTGTGTTCTAATAACCTAGCAAACTATAATCAGTGCTTTCCCTAAATTTATCACATTCGAAACAAGCACGCTTATCAAATAATTTGTCTTTAGAATATACCTGTGTAGGACTAGATGAATCAGCCATCAGTGCAGTGTCAGATTCTTCAGGGACTTGAGATTCTGAATTTGTAGCACTTAACTCTTCTTCAACCAACTGATAAACCACATCCCTAGCTTCTTCGATATCTGAACTTTCATGATCAGCTATGATAACTCCCTCACTTGCAGATCCATCATCCAAGGTATCAACAATAGCAACATTTGATTCACCCTCGGATATGAATCGGAAGGACCAGTCTTGTCCTTCATCACCTTGTGCAACCAAAGCCTTAGAATCTTTACTCGAAGGTGCTCCAACCTTCTCCTTGTCTTGACGATTGAATGTGGGAAAAGGATTTCCATTCCCAGTCTTCTTTGGCTTTGTGCACTCCCTTTTGAAGTGTCATTTCTCTCCATAATTGAAGCACGTGACTTTGGTTTTATTAAATCCAAATGTAGTGTCTTTAGTTGCAAACAAATTCTACCCGTCTTCTTTACAAACTTCTTGGCTCTTCTAACAGCACTAGCAAAGGCCCACATTATATCCATACGTTCGAGCTCAGTTTCATCAACTTTCTTGTAGTCCTCGTCAGCAAGATGATAGTTCCCAATCTTACCAGCAACTAACCCATCATAAGATTGAACAACGGCAGCTAGAAGATCCATATGTTCTTTAGCAACTTCCACGGTGATATTTCCGAGATTCTCGGTCTTTAACTTGGTAGTATTTTCCTCAGGAACAATGTATTGGGTGCTAGTTAACCCTGACGTTTCGGTTCCTGATGAGTTGCTTTGGGAAGGTGTAGAAGAGTTAGACACAAACGACGTTTGAAGCGGTGCACCTGATGTAGAAGGGTTGGAACTGAGTTGTATAGTGCAGGATTCTGGGCATAAGATCCCTTCTTTGACTTGTATTTTTGACGCAGCTCTTCCTCCCTTAACTTCAGAATAAAAGCATTTGTCTAATGTGGCAAGAATGTCGTTTTGCCTCAAATTAGACACAAATAGATCCCATTTGTCTGGCAGACCATCAACGAAGCTAGAGACTTTATCTTCCATGGATGTGGTCACACCATGAGTGTGCAACTGACTCATCAGATGATAGAATCTATTGATGATATCATCCAAGCTCTCTTTTCCTATTGGTAACAAATTGTCGAATTCCTTTTTAAGAGCTTTTGCCTTCAGTGCTTTCAGAGTAGCATTGCCTTCGTATCTCTTTTCCAAGGCTTCCCATGATTTCTTAGACTGCTTGTTCTCAGAAAACCGATGAAATATATCCTTAGGTATAAACTGAGTCAACAAGGCATATGCTTTCTTTTCAGCATTATGCATAGCCTTCTGGGATTCACTCATTCCTCCCAAGTCAGCTTTACCCCATTAGCACTGACTGGTACCACATAACCAGTCTCAATAGACGTCCATAGATTAGGGTTAACTCCATTCAGGTAGATTTAAAACCGTTGTTTCCACTGTGGGTATTCATCGAACGTTAACAGCTTTGGCGGTTTGTTGTGGTTCCCGATCTCACTTTCCAGAAGTAGAAGATTCGGGATGCGAGAGTCCTTTCCAGCAGTAAAAGCAGAGAACTAATATTCCATTTCTATAAACTTGGTGAACTAAGAACACTTATGCGATTGGACAAGCCGACTGGTTCAACTGTGCGATTGAAGGATGCGAATGGCTTCAATCGTGCGATTGGACTCAGTCGTGCGAATGAACAGGACGAATGAGGTCAACCGTATGGAATACTTCAACCGTGCGAATGAATTATGCGAATGAGTCCAGTCATGCGATTGAACTATGCGAATGGGATTCAGTCGTGCGATTGGGCCAATCGTTCGACTGAAGCTGCTGCTGCGGGAAAAGATCTAATTTTTGAAGACTTGACTCAAAATTATGAATTTTCATGAACCCTAATCTGCCGTATGGGAAAAGGTTGAAACTTTTAACATAGAGACTCGACAAAAATAGGTTTTGAAGCGAAAAAGTGTATCTTTTGATTTAAAACATTAGTTTTGACACCAAAACCAATTGAATCCATGCAAAATCACGAGCCAAAGCTCTGATACCACTTGTTAGGAGTACGGAATACTAACAGATTCTGCGTGAAACCAGATCAAATAGCGTTGAATTCTATTTGATTGGCGATCCAATCAGTGAGAACGAATAACCCGATAACGATGAAACAAACGTTAAGAACAGATGGAAATCGATCAGGAACGAACTATGAACTTGGATTTGTGACTTGAGACGCTCTGGACGGCTAGGGTACGAAGTATTATGAAGTTTTTCGAAGAGTTGTGTTTTTCCATGAATTATGTGGTATTTATAGGTTATCAGTGTTCGTTCGTACGACTGAACCATTAGCATGGTTCAGTCATGTGACTGAAGCATGCGATTGACTCATACGCACGACTGAAGGTTCAGTCGTGCGATTGAACCAATCTTATATCTCAATCATATGACTGATCCAGTCACCTGGTTCAGTCGTGCGACTGGTCCATAAGCATGGTTCACTCATGCCTATGGGCCACAAGTATGGTCCATTAGCATGAATGTCCACATAACTTAGTTAAACACATTCCTATGTTTTTATCGACTTAGAACTATGTAAAACCAACATCAAACCTATATAGTTAGTTCATACATGTGAATCACATTCAGTATAAAGATAACATGACATAATCAACCACATATAAACATCACAATGCATTTTATATATCATTCAATCAATTCATTGCATTATATTACACATGTGTAAGACATGAAAGACTTTTACATTTGAGATCATAAACTAGATACATCAATATGTATCAATAGGTCACCATAGATGGCAAGATTGTCTGCATGACCTGATGAACCTCCTCCACCACGTCCTCCTTCACCGAGGCCCTCAAATTAGCACTCTCATCACCACCCTCCGGATGAGAGGTCTCAGGCTCCTCGTAGGTCACCTTTTCAACCCTGGGCCTTTCTGTTGTGGCCCGTGGCAGCTCCACGTCCACCACGTACTCCGCCTCATGAAGCCTTAGAAGATCTACCTCCAGCCATCCTCTAACACACTATAATATTAAAACACTAACATGGTCATTCAAGGTAATAGCTCTGTTTATGTCAAGTATAGTAAGTCCCTAATTACAGTGGCCAGTTGTGATTAACCACTTACTTTACTCTTCATACCCCAAGCATTTCCTATCCTGACTACATCAGTATCTAAATCTACTAAAGGCAAACAGATCAAATAACATGCACACATAATATCGATTAATGTTAAAGAAAATAGCTGATGGCACGTAGCTACTTGGACTAGCATCCCTTCCCTTTGTCCCATTCTCAGTTTAAGTTTAGGTTTCTTTTGAAAATATTTACCCATTTCACTTAAACTTTGGCTCTGATACCAACTTTTAAGGCCCCGTTCCCGGGCACCTCACAGTTGGTCATTCATCGCACATAAAACATACATTTATTTATAACATCATAACGGAAATTAATTAAAACCATTTCATATATTAACGACAACTTTTGCAAAGTAATACAATACAGTTAAACATTACAAAAGATCATAATTGCATTTCATCACAAAAATATCATTTTTATACTAATGGATGCCATCCCAAAAATGCCAAGTAGCTGCCCCGTGCCATCCTCAGCAACTCTTACCTGCCAACTGTGAAATACATAAAAGTCAGCGTTGCTGAGTGAGTTTTAGTTTTATAAATAAAATACTATACTTTCGTTAAACCTTTCTTTACTTTCATACGTGATCATGCATCATACATACAGGTAGAAAGTATTAATATTAGCTTTGATTATCATTCATTTTTCCATCATCATATTCATAGCATGCTTTCATTCCATGCTTTGCATTAACATTCTCTTACTTTCGTTCTCGTTCTTTCGTAACGTACTTTACATCGTTCATATACTTTCACCCTTGTTTACTTTCTTTTATTTCTTTCTTTCGTACGTTACGTCATTCTTTTACGTTCATATGGATTGATGGTAATACCCGAACATTATGCACGAAGCTGATGCTAGACCTGTGATAATTAAACCATGAACATTGTGCCCGAAGGTGATCTAGTCACCTAGGGCAACTCATCTCTCCTATTCATTCAAACTAATTGGTAATACCCCGAACATTGTGCACGAAGCTGATGCTGGACCTATGGTAATTAAACCACGAACATTGAGCCCGAAGCTGATCCAGTCACCTAGGGCATACCAAAGGGCCTTTTCAATCTCAATGATTGACACTGTGTGCATCCTTTTAGGGTAGCTAACCCGCATCAAGGTTTAGCTAATGACTACGTGGACCTCCATTTATTTGCTTGCAAGCCATTCTTTTGTTCATTACGTTTTACTTTTCATCTTTGTTATCTTTCACTTTGTTACGTTATTCTTTACGTTCTTTCATTCATTTTTCATACTACGTAAAGTAATAACATAATCGTTAACATATTTTATATCATAAAATAAATATGTATAATTACCATTAAAAGATAACACATAAATACCATACATCAATCATACATACCATAACCCTAAACCATCCCATAATCATGCTTAAAAGGGTTAATCATAACCCATAAGTTAAATCAGGTCAAACCCTAAAATTCTGGGTCTTTCTAAAATAATTCAGAAATAATTCTAAGTGTCTAGGCGCATGGGCACTATTTGGGCGTTTCTGCCCTATTCAGGCGTTTTGCCACTATGCGGGCATCTGAGCCTGCACTTAGATTCTAACACTTAGGCGCATGGGCATTTAGGGCGGTTGGGCATTATTCAGGCGCATGGCCTGACACTTAGTCATTCTGGGCAAGTCCTAGATGCATGGCTACTATTCAGGCGCATGGGCCTGACTTTGGCGCATGGGCACCTAGGCGGTTGGGTACTATTTAGGCGTTTGGGTCTCTGGGCGGTTGGGCACACTTAGGAAATTTGACCGTTGGGCGCATGGGCCATTGTTTAGGCGCACGGGCAACTAACTTGTACCTAATCAACATAATTCAGTCCCAATTCAACCTATTTCATGATCTAAGCTTAGTAGTAACATTCTAAGCATCATCATACGAACATATTCACATATAAATCCCAATTTACACCCACCCACATACACATTCATACACACACATACGGGTGAAAACCCATTTTCATAAAAACATTCACACATGTATTTTTCAGCCCTAAAACTAGTGAAAACATGTAAAATATGGGTTCTAGAAACTCAACTTTTCTTCTTTCAAGTTCAAACTCTTCAACTTGAGCTTGTCCAAAGGATTCGAACGTCTAGATGTGTCTAAAACACACAACCTGAACACATATACACATATAAGCATGCAACCGAGGCTAAATCTAGCCAAGAACAACTTAAATACATAATTTCTTACCTTAAACTTGACTCCTTCTTTTTCTTCTTCAAAAATCTGAGAGTTTTCTGCTCTCTCTCTCTTTAGAACCGCAAGAAATGATATGTGAAGATAGAGTAGCAAGCCATGCCCACTTTTGTACCAACTTTTGATACTTTTTGTCATTTTAACACTTTTAACCCTTCTACTTGGGTTAAATTACATTTTCTCCTTTTTATTCGTGTTTATTCTTTCTTTCCTATCTATAAAAATATCCAGGTGTTACACATTTCAAAGATGCAAGCCCCCAACTTTCAATGGCAATGGTACTGCTGCTGCTGCCCATCGATGGGTAAGAGAGATGGAGGTTGTGCTCGATATCAGCGAGGGCAGGGAGGATCACAAGGTGATGTTTGCCACTCATTCGTTCATGGACTCGGCTCCATGTTGGTGGGACAACATTGTCCAAGCCGAGGGTAGTAGAGCGATTGGCAGGATGAGGTGGAGTGAGCTAAAGAAATTGGCGATTGAGGAGTTCTGTCCTCATCGGGAGTTAGACATGGTGGAGAGAGAGTTCCTGCAGCTGGAGGCAGGAACAATGACACATAAACAATACACCACCAAGTTTAACGAGATGGCACGGCTAGTGCCGGATCAGGTGACACCCTTTCACGAAAGATCAAGAGATACATTCAGGGCCTACCCGTGGACATCCGCAGGCATATGATCACCGCCCGACCAAGCACGTTCAGGTCCGTGGTTGATTTGGCAGGAAGACTGTACGCTGAAAGGGAGGTAGTGGTGGCTGAGGTGAGTAAGAAAGGTGGTGGTGACCGGAACTGGAGCGGGAAGCGGTTTGGACGGGGTGGTGCTCCGAGAAATAACAACAGTGCACGTGTGGATGACTGACGTGTGGTCACATCTGGTGCGGGGTCGAAGAGGTGTTGAAAATGCGGAAAGGAGCATACCGGAGAATGTAGGTGGGGATCGAATGTATGCTTCAAGTGTGGGAGGACGGGGCATATAGCAAAGGACTGTCGTGTGGCTAGATGTTTTAACTGTGGTGGAGAGGGTCACATGAGCAGGGACTTAAGGGCAGAAGGCGAGCGCCAGAGCTTTCACCATGACCAGAGAGGAGGTTAGGATGGACCCAGATGTTGTGTCAGGTACGTTTCTGGTAAACCAAACCCTTGCTTCTGTATTATTTGATTCCGGTGCTAGTTCGAGTTTCATTTCTGCTGCCTTTTGTGCTAAGTTGCAAGTTAGGAGTAATTGTATAGATGAGCCCTTCGATGTAGAAACTGCCATAGGTAAGTCTGCTAAAATATTTGAGATGATAGAAGGCTGTGACATAGAATTAGAAGGTCATAAATTTCCCGTTAGACCATTTGTGATGACCTTAGGTGGTTTCGATGTAGTCCTATGAATGAATTGGTTAGCAGACTACGAGGCAAACATTATGTGTCGCAAGAAGATGATTAGACTGACAGCACCTGATGGGAGTTTAGTGACAGTTTATGGGGATCGGGTCACTACAATTCCGAAAGTGATTTCGATGGCGTGGCAGGAAAGTGCATGAGAAGTGGATGTAGTGCCTATTTAGCCTACATGAAAGATGTGGATACGTCAACACCATAACTGTCCGATGTGTCCGGTGGTGGTGACTTTCGGGACATGTTTCCAGAAGATTTACCAGGTGTGCCACCGAACCGCGAGATCGAGTTTCAAATTGATTTGATACCCGGTGCTCAGCCTGTAGCTAAGGCACCGTATCGGTTGGCTCCGACTGAGATGAAGGAATTGATGGAGCAACTGCAGGAATTGCTCGATAAGGGGTTTATTAGACCAAGTATCTCTCCTTGGGGTGCTCCAGGCTTATTCGTGAAGAAGAAGGACGGTAGTATAAGGTGTGTATTGACTACCGTGAATTGAACAAGTTGAGGTGAAGAATAGGTATCCATTATCGAGGATTGATGACTTGTTTGATCAGCTCCAAGGTGCCAGTTGGTTTTCGAGGATAGATCTTCGATCTGGCTACCATCAGTTGAAGGTGAAGGAGCAAGATATTCCTAAAACAGCTTTTCGCGTGTGTTATGGACACTACGAGTTTCTCGTTATGTCCTTTGGTTTAACAAACACGCCAGCTGCTTTTATGGACTTGATGAATCAAGTGTATCGGCCGATGTTATATAAATCAGTGATTGTATTTATCGATGATATCCTGATTTACTCAAGGAACAAAGACGAGCACGCCGGTCACATTCGGGAGGTGTTGGAGACATTGAGAAAGGAGAAGTTGTATGCTAATTTCTCCAAGTGCACGTTCTGGTTGCTCGATGTTCAGTTCTTAGGTCACGTGGTAAATCCGAAGGGAATTATGGTGGACCCGGCAAAGGTGGAGGCAGTGTTGCAATGAAAGTCTCCAAAGACGCCATCCGAGATCCGTAGTTTCCTAGGATTGGCGGGATATTATCGAAGATTCATCTAAGACTTCTCCAAGATAGCTTCTCCGTTGACTAAGCTGATCCATAAGGATGTGAAGTTTGTATGGGGTCAAGATCAGGAGAAGGCTTTTGAAGAGTTAAAGATGAGGTTAACTCAAGCTCTTGTTTTATCCTTAACCGAAGGTATCGAGGATTTGGTAGTTTATTCGGATGTTTCTTACTCGGGGTTTGGTTGCGTGTTGATGCAAAGTGAGAAGGTTATAGCCTACGCATCCCGACAGTTGAAAGTTCATGAGGTTAATTATCCTACTCATGACTTGGAGCTAGCAGCGGTGGTTTTTGCCTTGAAGATTTGGAGGCACTACCTATACAGAACGAAGTGCATAATCTTCACGGACCACAGGAGCTTGAAGTACTTATTCGAGCAGAATATTTGAACATGAGGCAGAGTCGATGGTTGGAGTTCATAAAGGATTACGATTGCAAGATCCATTACCATCTAGGCAAGGCCAACATGGTGGCAGACGCCTTTAGCCGAAAGGAGAGACCCGAGCCGATTCGGGTGAAGACTTATCAGTTGATTATGACCTAAGATGTGATGACGCATGTCAAGGAGTTTCAAGATGAGGCTTTGAAAGAAGATCATCTTAACTCTAAAAGGATGAGAGGCCTAGTCGCAGAGTTGGGTGAAAACACTCTCGGTATTAGAACCCAATACGGGTGAATGTGGATTCCTCGTTACGGAGATTTACGTGGAAAGATCATGGATAAAGCTCACAAGACTCGATACTCCATTCATCCCGTGCTACCAATATGTACCATGATATGAAGAAGAATTATTGGTGGCCGGGTATGAAGCGTGACGTGCGAAATACGTGAGTAAGTGCCTTACTTGTTTGCAAGTGAAGGAGGAGCATCAGAAGCCGTACGGGAAAATCCAACCTTTGGATATACCCGAGTGGAAGTGGGAGCATATCACCATGAACTTTATTACGAAGTTACCGCGTACCCCGAGAGGGTATTGAAGGGTTTGTGACAAGATTATCAAAGTTAGTTTAACCATTTAAACTACAAAACGCAGTGGATATAAGTTGTTAAAATTAGGTTTAGTAATCTGAAAAATAAACCATTTTTAACACAAAAACAAACCCATGAACAAGGATCATATGTATGTGAAATGAAATGCTATCAAATACGAAAAAGAACAACCATAGGGTGTTCTTGAAACTACCATTAAAGAACAAAAGGATTTTGTATGGATGAGAAGAAGATGATGATGCTTCTTGGATGTCTAGCCTCCAAAAGAGAAGTACTCAAGCATATATACCCACAAGATCTTGCAAACACCTAACTTGTTAGGAAGTGCAACACCAAAACCCTCTTATTATGCCTCCTTCAAAAACGAAATTTTCAGCAATCTACCTCCTTAGATCCGAAAATTTCTGCCGCAAAAGAAGAGTGTTCTTGCAATTGGGTGTGTGAGAGGGAGTGTGAATAATGTGGAGTGTTAGAATGGGTTAATGTCTTGTATTAAAACAAGACATATAATCCCAAGGAGGGCATGCAATGGGGCGGCCGAAATTAGGGTGTTCCCACCTAATTTTTTTTTAACTTTTTCACACTCTTTAACATTATATAAGTTTATAAAACTAAATCCTTTTAATTTTATAACTTTACCACACTCTTGTTTGTTGTTATTTTATCCTTTCAAATAACAATATAAATAATTTCTCCTGAACAAATTATCGATATAGTTTGTTTTATTTCAAATGCAATAATTTAGAAAACCTATTTTCTAAATTGGTGTTCATATTTATTTGTTTGATCATATCAAAGAAAATATTTATTGGTATTTGCTTAACTTATTATTGGGTATAACCCGACTTGGATCATATCATACTAACCACATCAATCTTGTATGTGTCTTGGTCATATAAGATCCAACAATCTCCCACTTGCACAAGATTCATATAAGATTGATGCAAGCAGTAAATACCGCCTAACAATGGTTTACTACCCTTAATACGTATGACTAAGAGCCATTCAATAACATCATCCCCTTCAAGTACCTTACTCGAAATGTTTTAGGTGAATCAATCATCTATCCTTTTGTCACAGATGTCATGTAAAATCCCAGAGACACAGAGTGATCATTCTCCATTGATTTAACTTTATCAGGGCTTAGACATCTTACTCTCAACGAATAAGAGGGACAAATCCCATCTTGACTACATACGTCTCTCACAATCACCTTGTATCATACTTGAATTCAGCCTTATGTACTGCCATGTTTCAGAACAGTGAAGAACTAAGTAAAAGTATAACATTCGATGAATATCAAGACCCAATATGTATCTCAGGTCAGAGGATACCAAATGATATTTGCATTTGCTCAAAATTACTTATGATTAATCAGGAAGATTCCATGTAGTAATATTTGAGATGCAGGTCAGTCCAATATTTGCATCCCACAAATATCTATGAACCTTGGCAGCAACCCTTTGCTCTATATTCATCCATATGAATATCTACCAATTCAAGTTCATAATAGTCTTACCCTTATACTTGTTCTTACAAGTATGAACGACTACGAACATTTTGAGTAAATGATTTACTCATGGATTTTAAACATGCAAAATAGGAACATTAGTTTAAAATTTATAACCAAATAGTTTATTCAAGTAATGAAAGGTTCTAATATTCAAATACAAAATTAAAGATCAAATCCAGTCACTAGAATATCGAAGTCCCATGGCACAAGTATGACCTTCATGCTTTGCCTTTTCAAGGAGCTTCGTGAGTGGATCCATAATGTTTTGATCCGTGTGAACTTTGTGAATACATATCTTTCCCTTTTCAACTTCATCCCTTATGTAGTTGAATCTCCGTTCAATGTGCCTAGTCTTTTGATATTCACGGGGTTCCTTGATTTGAGCCATCACACCCTCGTTATCACAAAGAATTTCTAGGGGGTCCTGAATGGAATGGACCACCCCTAGATCGGCAATGAATTTCTTCAACCATGCAGCTTCTTGAGCTGCTAATGAAGCGACGATGTATTCTGACACTGTAGTTGATAATGCCACCACATCTTGTTTAGAGCTCTTACAAGACTCTACTCCTCCATTCAAGATGAAAATGTACCCTGATTGTTATCATGAATCATCGTGATCAGTTTGGAAACTCGCATCCATGTAACCTTTTACCACGAGTTCCTCTTCACTAGATCCATAGATTAGGAACATATCTTTAGTCCTCCTTAGGTACTTAAGTATGTTCTTAATAGCCATCCAATGACTATTTCCAGGATTTTGCGGGTACCGGCTTGTCATGCCTAAGGCGCATGACACGTCCGGCCTAGTGCATATCATTGCATACATGATGGATCCTATAGCAGACGCATACGGGATTCCCTTCATCTTATCTTGCTCAACCTTTGAGCTTGGACATTGAGTCGTACTCAATATGGTTCCTCTTTGAATAGGTACTGTACCTTTATTAGAATTTTCTATCTTGAACCTTTTCAAGATCTTATCAATGTATGCACTTTAATTTAAACCTATCAACTGCCTTGATCTATCCCTATAGATCTTTATCCCCAAAACATAGGTGGCTTCACCAAGATCCTTAATGGAAAAACAGCTTCCAAGCCAGGTTTTTACACCCTCCAAGGTTGGAACGTCATGTCCAAATAGTAGGGTGTCATCTAGATACAATACTAGGAAAGTGATGATGCTCCCACTAGCTTTCTTATATATACATGCTTCATCAGTGTTTTTGATGAACCCAAATTTGATTACCGCTTCATCAAAATGGTGATTCCAACTTCTTGATGCTTGCTTCAATCCATAGATTGATTTCTTTAACTTGCATAATTTGTTAGGATGTTTTGGATCGAAAAAACCTTCAGGCTAAACCATATAGACATCTTCCTTAAGATATCCATTTAGAAAAGCAGTTTTGACATCCATTTGCCAAATCTCATAATCATAATGAGCAGCTATGGCAAATAATATCCTAATAGACTTTAGCATTGCAACCGGTGAGAAGGTCTCATCATCATCAACCCCTTGAGTTTGAGTGAAACCTTCTCCTACAAGTCTAGATTTGTACGTACCCAAGTTTCCATACATATTGGTTTTCTTCTTGAAAACCCACTTACTTCCAACTATCTTGGAGTTAAGAGGTGGTACAACCAAGTCCCACACTAGATTGTCATACATGGATTGCATCTCAACATTCATGGCTTCAAGCCATTTGTCACAATCCAAATTGGACATTGCATCATGGTATGTGGTTGGTTCATCGAAATCTACCACGTAGCATCCATCTACGAAAAATCCATATCATTCAGGTGGATTACTAGTTCTACCAGATCTGTGAACATTTTGTGTGTATTGATCAACCATTTGATCATCCTCAACATCCTCATGTTGAGTGCTAGTGTCAACCAAACGTGTATCGGGTTGTGGTTCTTGATCCTCTTCAAGATCCACATTCTACTGCTAGCCACTTCAATAAGGAACTTAGTATCTAAGAACTAAGCCTTCTTGGCAACAAATTCCTTTTGTTCTGATGGATCATAGAAATAATATCCCATAGAATCTCTAAGATATGTAATGAAGATACACTTAGTGGAACGGCTTTCTACTTGTTTGAGGTGGGAGTCTTAACATAAGCCTCACAACCCCATACCTTTAGATATGATAGAGATGGAACGCTTCCATGCCATATTTTGAAAGGTGTCTTTTCCACTTTCTTGGTTGGGGCCATATTCAAAATATGAGCCGCAGAGAGCAAAGCGAAACCCCAAAATGATAGAGGTAATGAGCTTTTAGCCATCATAGATCGAACCATATCCAATAGAGTTCGATTTCTCTACTCGGACACACCATTGTGTTGTGTTGTTCCAGGTGGAGATAGTTGAGAGACGATCCCACAACTTCTAAGATGATCTCTAAAAGCATCATTTAGATATCCACCTCCTTTATCAGTGCGGAGAATTTTTATCAATTTGTTGAGTTGATTTTCTACTTCATTCTGGAAGGTTTTGAACATTTCAAAATCTTTATCTTTGTGTCTTAACTAGTACACATACCCATGTCGACTATAGTCGTCGGTAAAGGTAATGAAGTATCTTTCATTGAGACCTAGTCATTTGCTTAAAAAGGACCACATACATCCGAATATATGATGCCTAATAATTCTTTTGCCCTTTCGGTTTTGCCACTAAAAGGTGCCTTAGTCATTTTGCCTTGTAAACAAGATTCGCATACCTCAAATGAATCATATTCACTTGTTTTTCAAAGACCATTCTTTGAAGTGTTTGTATGCGCTTCTTGTTATATGACCAAGACGGCAATGCCTAAGATAGGTGTCACTCAAATCCAATTTGAGCTTCTTGGTGGTGGTTTGGTACAATGAACTATCATATAATGTGTTTTCACGAACCAATTCATAAATACGATTAATAGGAATAGCTTTAAAATAAAAGATGTCATTTAAAGAAACATGAATTTCATATTCAATAAACGTCAAAACATAACCATATTGTCTTAATTGGGCAACTGAAATAATGTTCCTAGTTAAACTAGGAGCATACAAAACATTTTCAAAATTGCTTCCAAACCATTTGGAAGCTTCAAGATGTAGCCCCCACGGTCTTCAACTTGAACTTTTGCCCCGTTCCCCATGTAGAGGCTTACATCCCCTTTCTTGAAGTCCTTACTTCTTTTGAACCCCTACAACAAATTGCAAATATGAGTTCCACATCCGGTATCCAATACCCATGTGTTAGAGGATAGTAAATTTAGATCAATATGAATCTGGAAAATTGTACCTGAGGTTTACCCGGCATCCCTCTTAGTTTGCAGCTCTTTGAGATGGACAGGACAATTTCTTGCCCAATGTCCTATCTCCCCACACTTAAAGCATGGGTCATTCGAAGTAACCTTTTGCTTCTTCTCCGTTGGTTTTGGCGGTGGCGCTCTTACCACTCCCTTTCCCTTTCCCCTAACGTACCCTTTACCCTTGGCAACACTTTCCTTGGGTACCGGGTGAGGCCTCTTCTTCTTTCCACCTTCATTGATGGTGAGAATGGGTAAAACCTTTTTACCCATGGCTGCCTCGGCTGTTTTGAGCATAGAGTGAAGTTCACTTATGTTCTTGTCCCACCCGTTCATGTTATAATTCATAACAAAATTGTAAACAATTTTGACAAAGAGTTGAGGATCAGATCCATAGCCAACTCTTTCGAGACAGGACAATTCAGCCTTTCGAGGCGGTCAACGTGGCTCTTCATCTTAAGTACATAAGATGAGACTGATTGGGCGTCATCCATACGACATGCATGGAGTGCTCGACTGTTTCGAAGCGTTTTACCCTTGCTTGTTCTTGGAACCTTCCTTCAAGTGGGTATCATGTCGTATGCTCCGTGATGTTCATACTCCTTTTGGAGATCCAGAGTCATTCTTGCCAACAAGAGGCAAGACACTTGGACCGAGTCCTCGGTGTGTTTTACCCAATTCATAAAGGCCTCCTTATCTTCCTCATTGGGTTGATCGGGAATCAGATCTTCTAATATGTATGTCCGTTTCTCTTACCTGAGAACAATTCTCAAGTTTTGAAACCAATCAATAAAATTGTTATGGTTTAGACGCTCCTTTTGGAGAATGGTCCTTAGTGATAGTGAGTGAGCGGATGGGATATCATTATTTTCATTGTTGTTAGTGGCCATCTACAAAATTTAACAAAGTCAAATTTTAGTATTTTTGATATTGTCGTATTTTAATAATTAATACCCTTTTATGTGTCATACACAAATTTAGAGTTCTATAATCCAGCGTTACATTTAAATATTAGGTGACCTTTATCCCATTATTTAAAATAACAAGGTAGTCAACTTTTGATAATTGCAACCATTTGCAACTTCCAGAGGTATGGGATCGACTTTAAACATCATATGTATAGTCAGCATGTTAATCCCATCAACACCCTTTGCAAACCACATTGTAGGTGATCCATTTAACATGGTTTGCAAATCAAGTCGCCCTACTTGCACACACATGTGGGTTTACCAACACAAGTGGTTAGGTGATCCTTATCCCATAAATATGGTATTCCCACCTTAAATCACAAGTTTCCATGTTGATACATGTGTCCCTAGATTCTAAGCTGAATGTAATATCTTTGTAATGTCTTGATTATATGTAATTGAACGTTGATTGATGAAATACATTTGGTTGTTTATGTTATAATGTTTATATATTTCATTAATGGGTTGTGTAATGACTAAGTATATAGGTTAGTGGTTGTTTGAATTGGTATGAATAATGTTATAATGATTAACACATTCAAACTTAACATGATGAAGTTATCATGCGAATGGGCCATGCCAATGGACCATGCGCATGAATAACTTCATGCGAATGGCTCAGTCGCACGACTGAACCATGAGACTGAATCAGTCGTAAGACTAAAGCATGAGATTGAACCAGTCGTACGACTGAAGGCTCAGTCGTGCGTATGGATCAACCGCACAGCTCAATCGCACGACTGAACCATGCGAATGGTTCAGTCGCACGAATGAGAAACCCTTACCTATAAATACCACCTAGTTCGTGAAAAAAAAACACTTCGAATATTTGCAACCCTAGTCGACCCAGAGCGCCCTGTTCGTCCAGTCCAACTTCACAAAATGTTTTAGATCATTCCTAGTTCGTTCTTAACGTTTTCTAATCGTTAGGTTTGATCTTGTTAACGTTTTCCCTGATTGGATCGCCAATCAAATAGGATTCCGCACTATTTTTCCGGTATAACGAAGAATCAGTTAGTACTCCGTACATACACGGTCCTAACAAGTGGTATTAGAGCTTTGGCTCTTGACTCTTCGTTTGATTCAATCAAGTTTGTGTTAAAGTCCATGTTTTTCGCTAAAAGATCCAATCTTTCTGCTCAAAACCGAGTCTTTACGTGTGCATGTTCTGAAAAATCAGTGCTTTTTGACTTACAGTCGTCTAGGGTGTCACAAAACACGTTTTAGGTCAAAAGTGTGAAAAATTTCGATTTCTGCAGTCTTAGTCGCACGATTAGCTCAATCGTACGACTGAAGTCCAGTCTCCCATTCATTCGACCGATTGAGTCAGTCGCTTCGTCCAATCGCCCATTTGAGTCAATCGCCCAGTTCTGTCACCCAGTTGAGTCGTTCGGTCTGTTCAGTCGCCTAAGTCTCTCAGTCGTCTGTTCAATCGTACGTTTGAGTCCAATCGCATACAGCTAGTGTCGGTCGCATTCCAGTCGCACTCCCCAATCGCATTAGCAGTTTCATTCACAAGTTAAAGTTATAACATAATGGACTCAGAAAACTTTGCAATGTTAGCTGGAAAGGACTCAAGGATACAGAACCTGCTTTTACTGGAAAATGAGATAGGCAACCATAACAAGCCACCTAAGCTATTGACTATAGATGAATTTCCACAATGGAGACAACGTTTTGAGATTCATCTAAATGGAGTGGACCCGAACTTATGGACCTCTATTGAGACTTGTTATAACATGCCCGTGGGAGCTGATGGTGTTCCTTTGACTTTAAGTGGACTCACTGATACACAGAAGGTTGCCTACAATGCCGAAAAGAAGGCATATGCTCTTTTGACCCAGTCCATTCCCAATGCCATTTTTCACCAATACTCAGAGCACAAGCAAAGTAAAAAGTTGATGAAAGCTCTTGAGAAGAGGTATGATGGGAATTCTACTCTAAAGTCCCTAAAGGGTAAAGCATTGAAGAAGGAGTTTGACAAGTTCTCTGCAATTGGGAATGAGAACTTGGATTAAATTATCGATCGCTTCTATCACTTGATGAGTGAACTTCACACTCATGGAGTAAAGACGTCAATGGAAGACAAAATTTCAAGCTTGGCAGATGGTCTACCTGAAAAGTGGCATTCATTCATTTCCACTATGCGACACAACTTAGTTTTAGAGACCTTGGATATTAATGACTTTATTCTAAAACTAAGAGAGGAAGAAGTGCGTCACCAGTACAGGACGAAAAGAGCAGCGTATACTCAAGACCCATCACTCTACAATGTAACTCCTACTTCCACTCCTGCTGCAAAGTCTTCTGGAGCTCCTCTGCAAACAGCCTTTGTCTCCAATGCATCGTCATCTACTGATCAAGGCTCATCATCTGCAAATGAGTCTCATGGTGCATCTGCGATTCTACAAAGTCCAATTGTTAATCAATCTGCTAAGTTGATGATAGAAAATTTGGGAAAGGTAACAGTGGAGGTTGCTAAAGAGCACATGGATCTACTTGCTGCAGTTGTGCACTCTTATGATGGTCTGGTGGCGGGTAAGATTGGAAATTGCCACCTTGCCGATGAAGACTACGAGCAAGTAGATGAAAACGAGCTTGAAAGGATGGATATCATGTGGGCTCTTGCAAGTGCTGTCCGGAGAGCCAAGAAGTTTGTGAAGAAAACAGGGCAGAACCTCGTGGCTACTAAAGATACGACCTTTGGTTTTGACAAGTCTAAAGTCACGTGCTTCAACTGTGGAGAAAAGGGTCATTTCAAAAGAGAATGCGTGAAGCCTTAAAAGACTGGGAACGGGAATCCATTCTCCTCGTTCAATAGGCAAGATAAAGACAAGAAGCCAGCATCCACAGGAAATGATTCTAAAGCTATGGTAGCACAAGGAGATGAAGGACAGGACTGGTCCTTTCGGTTCTTATCTGATGGTGAAGCGAACATAGCTTCTGTGGAAGACTTGAACGAAGACTCAGCGAGTGAGAGGGAGAGCTCAGCTGATGTTGATACTGCTGACTTGGAAGAGACGTTTGATGCAGTGGATGAAATTGTCAAGAATGAGCTGAATTCAGAATCTGAAGCTCAACCTGCATCTCAGAATGCTTTCATGGCTGGAACGTCCACAGCTGCACAGGTACAATCTAAGGATAAATTATTTGCTAAACATGCTTGTGTTGATTGTGATAAATTTAGAGAAAGTATTGACTTAAAATTTGCTAGGTTATTAGAACACAATGATAACTTAGTAAATGACTTGAAACTGTGCTCAGAGGCAAATCGAGTATTAAAACAGAATGAAGCAGTTATAAGGAAAAGATAGATGCTTTAAAGAAGCAATTAAAGGAAACTGAAGTTGTTGTGTTTAACCAAGAAAATGACATAAAATTATACTTAAAGACCATTGAAGAGACTAAAAAAGACAAAGCGGTTTTACAGGTAGAAAATGAGTCTTTGAAACAAAAACTACATAGTTTAGCGAGTTCCTCGCATATTTTGAAAAACTTGGTTAAAGAACGCAACAATGGGGAGGGCTTGTGTTACAAGGTTGCTCCACCATCACATGAGATCCTGTTGAACACTAAACAACGTCCAATAAATAATAATCCAATTAAGGATCATGTGGTGACAACTCCTTTGGTTAGTGATCCGGACACATCAGTTAAATCTGCTTCTCCGGATGATGATCAGAAAACCTCAGCATCGAGAAATGTCACAGCTGAGAAACGGGTGGAAGAGAATGTCCAAACATCTCTTGGATTGGATTCAAAGTCTAATAACACACAATCCAAGATGTCTAAAACCACTCAAGTTAAATCAGTTAAAAGAGATAATATTCAGCCACATAGACAAATAAACCAAAATGTTAACAAGTTAAGTTTGTCAAAGGAGGTGAAAATCTTAAAAGTGAAAATAAAAAGAAAGAACCAGAAGTTTACTCACCGCCCCACAAGAGATCTTCTAGCCCCGATGAATGGAGATCCTGCTATACTTGTGGATAGCGCGGTCATATTTCAACAAATTTTCCTCGCTATCAGACTCCAAGAATTAAGGTGGAGCTGAACAACAAAGTTAATTTAGATTCAAAACAGCGATCTAAGACTCCTATTAGATCGAAAACACCTACTAGGTCTAAAACACCTTCTCGGTCATTTTTGTCTCCTCCACGCCAAAGGCAACACAAACAAGTTACTGACAAGTCTGTGAGGCCAGCGGCGAGACCTGTTTCTGAATCTAAACCATATGCTCAAACTGTGATTCAGTCTAAGGTTTACCACAAACAATCCTTTCACAGGGATGGTTTGTGGAAAGCCAAAACAACTGATGAGTCTGAAAGTAAGAACAAGTTGAACGTTGAAATTCCAGCCACTGATAAAGGCCAGAGGGTCGAATTCATGATGGTTGATACCTTTGGGAAACCCAAGCCAGTCAAGGCTTGGGTCCCCCTCCTTAACTGATTATTTTCTCTTATGTGCAGGTTGTCCGCTATAGTGCGTCTTTAAATACACGGATCGTAGATAGCGGAGCTTCCAGGCACATGACGGGAAATAGGTCCCTCCTTTTCAATTTCAAACAAATTAAAGGGGGACACGTTTCCTTTGCTGGTAACAAAGGAGGATACATTACTGCTCAAGGATAAGTAGGTAATGAAAAGGTAAAGTTCGACAAAGTCAACTTTGTTCAGCAGTTAGAAAACAATCTTCTTTCTGTGTCTCAGATTTGTGATAAGGGATTCAAAGTCATGTTTGATAATCGCAAATGTTACATTCTGAAGAAAGAAATGGATATTCCAGAGGAACAAGTATTAATGTCAGCATCTAGATATAATGACTTATATGTTCTAGATATGTCAAATGCCTCTACTAGTTTTTCTACTGTTCAATGTTTCTTATCTAAAGCTACAGAGAAGGACTCCATTTCGTGGCGTAGAAGAATGGGACACATTAATCATAGGAAGATGAATCATCTGATTCATAACAACTTAGTTGATGGAGTTCCTGTCAAGAACTTCCAGCTTCCTGATTTCTGTGTCTCATGCAAGAAAGGCAAGCAGACCAAGAAATCTCACAAGACCAAGCAAGTTAATTCTATAGAGATACCCCTGGAGTTGCTACACATGGATCTCTTTGGTCCAGTTAGCACGAAGAGTATCGCAGGAGACTGGTACTGCTTTGTAGTCATAGATGACTACTCAAGATTCACCTGGGTGATGTTTCTGAAAGCTAAATCAGAAAAATTTGAATCATTCAAGGTACTCGTCACGACACTGGAGTCACTCTACAACCTGAAGGTAAGGAGGATTCGTTCTGACAATGGCACAGAGTTCAAGAATCAGTGGATGGATGCTTTCTGCAAGGAAAAGGGGATTGTTCATCAGTTCACTTCAGCATACACGCCACAGATGAACGGAGTTGCAGAACGAAAGAATCAAAGCTTGATCGAGACTGCGCGAACCATGTTAGCTGATTCTAAGCTTCCAGTCCAGTTCTGGAATGAGGCGGTTGCCAATGCTTGCTACACACTTAACCATGTGTTAGTAGTCAAAAGGCATGGCAAGACTTGCTATGAGTTGCTTCAGAAGCGCAAGCCTAACTTGGAGTATCTGGAACCTTTTGGAGCTCCTTGTACACTATTGAAGAAGACTCAGGATGGCAAGTTCAGTGAGAAAGCCGATCAAGGAATATTCTTAGGATACAGCATACCAGACAAACGAGTTACAATAACTCGACAGGTCAGATAGAAGTGTGGCGCAACGTAGATGTTCAGAGATACACCACCCCCCTGCTGGAAAAGGTCCATCATCATTCTTCGATTATGATGGCTTTTTCAAATCCTTTAATCTTCCTCAGTTTGAGTCAGACGATGAAGTTGCTACCCAGATGATGTACGATGTCCTCAACACACCAAATCTGGATTCAAGCAACATCACACCTGCAAACGGCGCCTCAAGTTCTTCGACTCCTGCTCAAGCCGAGAGTGATGACTCATCAGGTGATGAAGAAGCAGCTGAACCAGACCTTGATCATAATGTTAATCAACAAAGTGGGTCATCAGCTGCTAAACCAGCATTAGGAAATCCGAATACTGAACCTGTAGTCACCAATCTTGACTCTGAGGTTGTGGTTCCTTCCACAGCAGTGACTAGGATCAGTGTGAATCATCCCCCTATGGCTATCATTGGGGATATTCAATCCGGTGTGCAAACACAAAATCAGCTGTACTCTGCTGATTATGCTGCACTTATGGAGAAGGGTTATGTCAATAACGGGGCTTACTCATGTTTTGTTTTTCAAATCGAGCCTAAATACGTCAGTGACGCCCTGAAAGATGAGGCCTGGGTCAATGCTATGCAAGAAGAGCTACTCCAGTTCAAGAAACTTGGAGTCTGGACCCTCGTTGACAGGCCAAAAGGAGTTAAAGTGATTGGTACCAAATGGTACTAAAGTGCAAAAAGGATGACCAAGGTGTTGTTATCAGAAACAAGGCACGCTTGGTTGTTCAGGGATTTAGACAAGTCGAAGGGATCGACTACAATGAAGTGTTTGCACGAGTGGCAAGAATGGAAGCAATTCGGATCTTCCTTGCCTATGCATCTTTTATGAAGATAAAAGTCTATCAGTTGGATGTGAAGAGTGCATTCCTTCACGGGGAAATCCGTGAAGAGGTCTATGTCAGTCAACCCGAAGGATTTGAGGATCCGTATCATCGGGACAGAGTCTACAAGCTGGATAAGGCTCTGTATGGGCTAAATCAAGCTCCTCGAGCTTGGTATGAGAAGCTCTCCACCCATCTGTCGAAACACGGTTTTCGCAGGGGTGTAATTGACTATACATTATTCATCAAGGAAAAGGATGGTGATTTGCTTATGGTGCAGATCTACGTGGATGACATCATCTTTGGGTCTAGGAATGAAGCATTGTGCAAAGAGTTCGAATCTGTGATGAAGGCAGAGTTCGAAATGAGTGCCATGGGAGAAATGAACTTCTTCCTAGGATTACAGGTGGATCAAACACCAACCGGTATTTTCCTACATCATACCAAGTATGTTAGCGATATTCCGAGTCTGTTTGATATGGAGAATGTTTCTACTGCTGGTACCCCTCTCGCTACAAATCATGATGTGGCTCCTGATGAGAATGGGGATTTGGTGGATGCCACTATGTATCGTGGGATGATCGGATCTCTTATGTACCTTACTGCCTCGCGTCCAGATATTATGTATGCCACATGTTTATGTTCTAGATATCAAGCGAAGCCAAAAGTGAATCACCTGATTGGGGTGAAAAGGATTTTTCGTTATCTGAAGGGTACTCTAACACCGGGGTTGTGGTATCCTTTTGATGATGACTTTGAGCTTACTGCATAGAGCGATTCAGACTATGGTGGCTGCAAGATGAACTTCAAGTCTACATCAGCAGGGTGTCAGTTCTTTGGAAGGTGATTAGTCACGTGGCAATGCAAGAAGCAGACCTCGGTTGCTTTATCAACCTGTGAAGCTGAATATGTTGCTGCTGCAAGTTGCTGCTCTCAGATTATCTGGATCCAACAGCAAATGCGCGACAATGGTTTGCAATTTTCTAACACCCCTATTTATGTTGATAATTCTGCTGCCATAGCTGTTACTAAAAATCCTGTTCAACATCCAAAAACAAAACACATCGGCATAAAATATCATTTCATAAGTGATTGCTATGAAAAACAATTGATTGATGTGATTAAAATTAACACGGATTTTCAGCGCGCTGACCACTACACCAAACCGTTTGATAAACCAAGATTTTTCTATCTGTTAGAGGTCAACGATGTTAAAAAGAAAAGTGATGTTATATTAGAAGAAACAGATACATAGTCCGACACCGTTTTTAAATTTTTTAGTATTTCTTTTATTTTAATTTTTTACTTTCCTTGCGTTATAAAAATCCAAAAACACAAAAAGATTTTCTGTTTTAGAATTTTAGGGGGAGATTTATTTCAGTATTCATTTACTTAAAAAAAGGGGGAAGGTGAGTAAAGCTAAAAAGGCATAGGCAAAAAGACAGGAAATGTGACTCAACAAAATGGGAAGTGATAGTACACAGGCATCGAGTTACTTGGAACACCAAAAGGATTTTTGTTTCTGCAAAGTTAATTAAATCACAGAAAAAATTACAAATCCGAGAAGTCTAAGTCTAACAAAATGGGAAGATGATAGTACGCTTGGTTGGTATTGTAACTACACGGAGAAAGTTGATCTAGGGAGGTGCTAGTTCACTATACGATGTGTCGGTAGATTCAACACAATAGACGAGTAGACGTCATTGGTAAACTTAATCTAAACTAAACGGTTCAATCGACTGTGGGCTCCCATTTTATCACTGGTTAACACAATCAGTCATTTCCGATAAGGGATAACGAGCAAATAAACGCTACCAAAGGTGTGCGTGTGACTACAAAAGGAGCAAAAGAAAAAAATTGAATACAAGCGCAATCATGCTAATAACAAACTGTTGTTGGTGCATTATGTGAAAAAGAAAAATAAGAAATGCTCTTACAAGGAGATAGGTTGTGTGCCTCTCTGCTGTGCGATGGCACTGACCTGAGGATAAGCATAACCTACATATTCTAGAATTCATTGTTGTTTGCCGCCTCTCTGCTGTGCGATGGCACTGACCTGAGGTTTGGCTTCTCTTTGAAAGCTCTAAGAATAGTTTCTTCTTGTCAAAATACCTATAGACCGCTCGAAAGTCCTCTATGGAATACTGATTACCATATAAGCTTGGGATCCACAAATGTTGGTTGAAATAATATAACTTAATTCGTTACCAATGCGTGTCAAAAGTCTGTGTATGGATTTAAGTGGACAAGTATACTGACAATCGTCGTGTATGCACCGACTGAAGTTGATAATCAAAGTACGTTACGTATCGTATCAAGCATGATTCCCAGTTAGATCTTAGAAGTCTTAGATAAGTGAGAAAGCTTTGATATGCAAGTGTTTAAAGTTATATACTAATCAAAGGTTCCAAGTAATGCTGTTTATGCCTGTCTGATTCCATATGAGTCTGTCCTTTATTTGATGTCAATGCTAATGGCTACACAAACCTACCGTAACAAAAATCACAAAAAGATGTTCGTTTTTGTTCGTAGTTTAACATTTCTTTAATTTAATAGTGTAAGTGTATCTTTGTCGGACTGTGTATATTGTTCTCTGTTAATGTCACCAAATGTGCTTAACGTTTACTTAACAAATTGTTTCTGAAAGGTTAAATGGATCACGTCTGAGGTGATCAGGTGGATAAATAGATCACGTCTGAGGTGATCAGGTGGATAAATGGATCACGTCTGAGGTGATCAGGTGGATAAATGGGTCATGTCTGAGATGATCAGGTGGATAAATGGATCACGTCTGAGGTGATCAAACTGTTTTATTAAAATGATCATGTCTGAGATGATCAAAAGATTATAATGTTTATCAATTGGTTAAGAAAACTAAGGGTCGGTCCATAACTTGACAAAAATGGCACTAGTTTAGCCCAATCGCACAACTGAATCTGATCTGACCCAGTCGTACGAATGGGGTATACGATTGAACACAATCGTAAGATTGCGACATGCGAATAAGCCCAATCGGCCGATTGAATGTGACCGACTAGGCCAAATGTACAGATGGAGGTAAACCATGCGATTGGAACGAGTCGAATGAGTGAATCGTACGACTCAATTTCAGTCGTACGACTAAGTCATGCGAATAGACTCAATCGTATGACTGGAGTTGAGTCGGGCGAATAAGTAGAGCGAATAGGTCCAGTCGGCCGACTGAAATGAGTTCTAGTATAAATAGAACCCTCAGTCGATCGCAGACCTCATTCGCCCTAAATTCAAAATCGCACTGTTACGCTGCCAAAATTTCATTTGAAATCAAACCTCTGTCTACCTGATTACTGACATTGTGACATTGTTATACAGGTAAAATGCGACCGAAAGATAATCAAAATTGTCAAATTTGGTTCGAAATACACGGATATTTGACCTAAATCTCGAACCGAAAAAAAGTTGCACAATAAACTACCTTAAACACATAAAATGTTAAAATCATTGATTTAGGTAGTTTAGACACATGATTCCGAGTCTAATGAACATGAACTTAATGTCTAATTTAGCAAATTGATCAATCTGAGTTAAAATGGAACCGTTCTCTAATCCATGCGACTGGTCACCCAGAATGAACTTCAAGCGCACGATTGAATGAGGCGACTCATTAAATCGTACGAATGAAGAATACGAATGGGTGGATTGTGTCATACGACTGGACTCCAGAATGAACTTCAATCGCACGATTGAAAGGACAGATTCATTCAATCGGCCGAATGAATAATGCGAATGAGTCATTCGATTGACTGACCCAATCGCAGGTTCAGTCTCCCAACGAAACTCAGTCGCACAGTTCAATCGCACGATTGAACTGAACTGTCTTCATCATTTGGTCAAACTCTGTTTTTTTCATGTATTCTAACGTATGTTTGCTAATGGTTACAGGAATATGGCTAATCGTTGGACCATAAATCCAAAGCACAACATTTTTGCTCATTTGGATTCCACCTCGAGGAACGGTGGTGAGTTTTCAGGGATCATCAACTTCTTTAGGAGATATTGGATATACAGAGCCATATCTACACCTTGTGCTCCCTATCAGTCTATCCATCAGTCATTCTGGGAGGGAGCTTCGGTAGACAGATCAGTGGAGCCCTACCGCATCCGTAGTAATATCTTCGGTAGGTAGATTGAGATTACAGCTGCTGATATCAGGAGGGTATTAGGTTTTGGAGACGACGAGGAACACGCACTTAAGCTGCACCCTCTTACTGTTCGTGGATGTTTCCTGAGGATAGGGTACTGCGGGGACATAAACTCGGGTGTGCTGAACAAGAGCAACCTGAGCCCCCAGTACAAGTTCCTAGCACACGTCATACTTAAGTGTATAGCATCCAGGAGGGGTGGGTTTGATGATCTGTCTGATCAAATCCAGAATGCCTGCGTGGCATTGGTCCTAAACCACCCCTTCAGCTTCTCCAACATGATCTTCATGTATCTGATCGAGAACTTAGAGGCTAAGGGGAAGGAAGGTTTTTGCATGTATCCCTGATTTCTACAGCTTATATTTGATGAGAAGCTGCCCGATCTTCCCAAGGAAAGGAGTGATGTAGTGGCGTTGGAGATTATGGATGACACCACTCTTGGGAGGATGAAGGTTTACAGAGGCAAGCAGGTGAAGCCGGTGATGAAGAGGTTGATTGGGCACCTGGCCCGGGCTGATTATGTTGCCACAGGGAGACGCAAATGGCGTCATGATGACAGTGGATCTGACACTGAGGTGATAGCTATTCCATCAGATGATTCTGATGATGATGACAGTGGTGATGGTGGAGATACAGGCCCCATTCCATCTAGGGCCACTACCACTGATATACCATCTCCATCTTCCACCCACGATGGAACTGAGTCTGCTGGTTTCCATCAGGATTTTGTTCTTGGTGAGGAGGAAGAGGAGTCAGAAGAGGAGCCCTTGACACGTATTATGGGAAGCAAGGTTGTTCCCATAGAACATGGGCTAAGGGCGGTCGGTGAATCCCCATGAGACTTAGGAGAGATAGCCACTGATCCGAGTTATGCACCGGAGTCAGCTAGCAGGGTTGTTGGGGGAGCATCCACTTCAACGGGAACGAGGAAGAAAAGGATGGCTCAACCCCATGGTCAGAAGAAGAATAAAAGACGTCTTACCTTCATTACAACCACTTCCACAGCCACACCATCCACCACCACAGCCACCACATCAACCACCACCACTACTATACCTCCACCTAATACTCACATATCTACTACCACCACCACTGTGCCCCCCATTACAGCCTTCCCATCTTCTCCCATCTACACCACAGCTACCACAACAACCACCACTCACCAAACCCAAAACTCATCTGCACCTTCGAGCTCAGCTATACCACTTGTCTCTGTGGTTGAGCAACTTGCTACACTGAACAGCATGGTACTCCAGTTGCTAGCCTACGACAAGGCCAAGACTGCTCAGATTCTACAGCTGCAAGAGCAAAGTTCTACACAAACAGCTGAGATTGAGAGACTGAGGGAGTTGACATCTTCACAAGCCCAGTTGATCACTGCACAGACTGATCACATCATAGGCTTGCTTCAACATGAGGCTAAGGCTGATGAGAAGATGGAAAAGCTAGAGGCGGCTCACAAGACTCTATTGCTAAAGCTGAAAGGCAATCAGAGTGAGGAAGGTGAAGGAGGAGAGACAGCAGGAGATCATAGCGATGATGCTGCAGACGAGAGGCGTTCTAAACATCGTCAAGATCAAGGACCCTCTTCGTCTACTCCAACTGAAGAAACTCCAGAGATTCAAGATAAAAGTACTGTTTAGTTATTTATATTTATGCATTTAACAGACTTTTGTATTTGAAATTATGCAACATTTATGTAATGAGTGTTTATATCTTTTGTTAATGATTGTGCTTGATTAGTTACTAACAGATATTGTGTTTAATGTTTAAATCAAGCAGATCCAAACTTCCAACGCGATGAATACGATGTCAAACCCCTACAGCAGGTCAAGAGTCAGTTAACTATGATTCTTGATCTGCAGGGTATCGTGAGAAGATCGGTTGAGTATACCCCTGAGGAGGGTGAGATTATTCATGGGTTCATAAAAGAGCAGTTGGCTGAGATATTCAAGCTTAATGCCGATGAGATTGTGAAAGATGCTCCTGAAGTCCAAGTTGACAGTGATGAAGAGCTACGCGATATAGATGAGATTGAGGTCGAGGACATCACTGATCAGTACTACCCAGAGTATACAGACACTGAAGGTCACGTCATTCCAAATTTAGATGACAACCTAGTCAGTGAGACATTTGACACTCTGGAAAAGATGGAAGCAGAGAATAACAAACATGAGGATACCGCCTGACCTACTGAAGAAGAAGTCAAAGTAAGAAAAGCTGATTGGGCTGCTTGTTTTGCAGAGCTTCGTGCCCAGAGAGATGCTCCAAAGTCTGATGCCTACACCAAACTCTATAGAGTGAAGAAACATCAGAAGGTGTCTGGCAAGATCATATCTTGGGCATATTTTAAGGATCTTAACACATATGCAGTTAAGAGGGAGAAAGGTATCGAGTACTTTAGATTCCCACATGATCTAAAGACTCTACCTGGTTTTGAGCTCAACCAACTGGCAAAGCTGAAGTTGCTGTATGCTGATCCGAGAAAAATGTCAGGCTGGTTTGAAGCTGCGTTAAAGAGAGAGTACCACACCCGGTGGGTGAACTTTAGGCCTCAGCAACCTAAGCGGTACATTCGAAGGTCTGAAGTTGATCCACGAACCGGGAAGCCAAAGATTGTGTTGAAGTGGCGTCCTCCGCACACAATGTCGAAGATCCCTTTAAGGGAAATGCCTCAGGACATCACTCCACACTTCAAATAGTGGTACTACGACTGGAGAACGGCTGAAGCAGTCATAGTGTTGAACAGAGATGGACAGATGGATGTCATCCGGGTATTTGACCCAATGTGGCTTACTAACTTGTCAGCTGATGATGTTTATACACTCTACAAGTGGCCAATGTTCTATGACTTGCAGGATATCGTACAAGCTCTCCAGTTCCGGCACGTCATACGCCTCTGCTTTGTATTTGAAATACATGCAGGTGTAACCCGAGAGGAGAAGTTTAAGAAGTACGAAGAGGTTATGGGTAAAGCAAGATATTAGAGGAATCTAGGTCCAAGGGGGAGTTTGTTTATACATGTGTCCCTAGATTCTAAGCTGAATGTAATATCTTTGTAATGTCTTGATTATATGTAATTGAACGTTGATTGATGAAATACATTTGGTTGTTTATGTTATAATGTTTATATATTTCATTAATGGGTTATGTAATGACTAAGTATATAGGTTAGTGGTTGTTTGAATTGGTATGAACAATGTTATAATGATTAACACATTCAAACGTAAAATGATGAAGTTATCATGCGAATGGGCCATGCCAATGGACCATGCGCATGAATAACTTCATGTGAATGGCTCAGTCGCACGACTGAACCATGAGACTGAATCAGTCGTAAGACTGAAGCATGAGATTGAACCAGTCGTACGACTGAAGGCTCAGTCGTGCGTATGGATCAACCGCACAGCTCAATCGCATGACTGAACCATGCGAATGGTTCAGTCACACGAATGAGAAATGCTTACCTATAAATACCACCTAGTTCGTGAAAAAAAACACTTCGAATATTTGCAACCCTAGTCGACCCAGAGCGCCCTGTTCGTCCAGTCCAAATTCACAAAACGTTTTAGATCATTCCTAGTTCGTTCTTAACGTTTTCTAATCGTTAGGTTTGATCTTGTTAACGTTTTCCCTGATTGGATCGCCAATCAAATAGGATTCCGCACTATTTGATCCGGTATAACGAAGAATCAGTTAGTACTCCGTACGTACACGATCCTAACATTCCACAAAATGGTTAGGTGACCTTTATCCCATTTAGAGTTTCCAAGTGACTCAAGTGTTGTGCAAAAGGATGGTGTTAAACTTGTTTTCAAAAGATAATTTAAGTCTTCAAAATTCTAGTTTAGAAAACTCTATGTACCTTATGTTTGCATGCTTTCAAACACATGGTGCCCTATGGCTCTCTTTTTAATAAAACCCCTTTTATTAAAGTCATTAATCCTTTTAATAACCTTTTATTAATCACTTAATGATAAAGAACCATCAATTTTCAGCTTGTTATGTTTGTTAATAAGTTTATTATGCATATCCAAATATCAAACAATCAACCATAAAATAAACAACGAAACAAGCACAGCCATTACAATCACAAGTGCATAACAATAGCCACTAAGTTGACTACACTTGTTTGCCATCACAAGTGTTGTCATTAGGTCTTTCCTAAGGGTTAACAATGACACATCAATATGTGTCCATGAACTCCTACTTGAATCCACATCCAAATGCGTCAAGTATCCATGTCTTTTGTGTCCTTCTTTGGGTATTCAACTTGTGCATCTTCTTTTACAAAATCATATCCTAATATAATTTTTCTAATAAAAGAAATGCACCTAATCTATTTATTACATAACCAATGAATAAATAAATTACAACCCAAAATACAAACACAAAAATATTACAACCCTTTCAAGAACAAAACCAAACATGACAAAATCACAATCAACCAAATCCAAATCGCATTAGGTCAAGGCTATGTTATGCACCAAAATATGTATCAAATACAACATTCAAGAACAACCATGAACTCCCTTTTTAACACTAAAATTTCAGCAAACATAAACCAAGATTTTAGGGTTTTTGTCCAAACAACATAATCAAGCAATTGATGTTAATCTTTCAAGGTTTATACTAAAGCATGTAAGATAAAACCTTGAAAGATAAGGGATTCATACATCCATGACAAAAAAACCCCTAATGGGTTGAAAAAGTCCATGAAAACTATCTTTTCTTGGACTTTGAAGCAAATATTGCACATAACCGTCTATAGATGCCATTGAAGGGTTTGTGACAAGATTATCAAAGCTAGTTTAACCATTTAAACTACAAAAAGCAGCGGATATAAGTTGTTAAAATTAGGTTAGTAGTCTGAAAAATAAACCATTTTAACACAAAAACAAACCCATGACCAAGGATCATATCTATGTGAAATGAAATGTTATCAAATACGAAAAAGAACAACCATAGGGTGTTCTTGAAACTACCTTTCAAGAACAAAAGGATGTTGTATGGATGAGAAGAAGATGATGATGCTTATTGAATGTCTAGCCTCCAAAAGAGAAGTCCTCAAGCTTGTATACCCAGAAGCTCTTGCAAACACCTAACTTGTTAGGAAGTGCAACACCAAAACTCTCTTCTTATGCCTCCTTCAAAAACGAAATTTTCAGCAATCTACCTCCTTAGATCCGAAAATTTCAGCCATAAAAGAAGAGTGTTCTTGCAATTGGGTGTGTGAGAGAGAGTGTGAATAATGTGGAGTGTTAGAATGGGTTAATGTCTTGTGTTAAAACAAGACATATAATTCCAAGGAGGGCATGCAATAGGGTGGCCAAAACTAGGGTGTTCCCACACAATTTTTTTAAACTTTTTCACACTCTTTAATATTATATAAGTTTATAAAATTAAACCCTTTTAATTTTATAACTTAACCGCACTCTTGTTTGTTGTTATTTTATCCTTTTAAATAACAATATAAATAATTTCTCATGAACAAATTATCCATATAATTTGTTCTATTTCAAATGCAATAATTTAGAAAACCCATTTTCTAAATTGTTGTTAATATTTATTTGTTTGATCATATCAACAAATAATATTTATTAGTATTTGCTTAGCTCGTTATTGGGTATAACCCCACTTGGATCATAACATACTAACCACATCAATATTGTATGTGTCTTGGTCATATAAGATCCAACAGGTATGATGCGATATGGGTGATAGTTGATCGTTTGACGAAGAGTGCACACTTCCTACCGATCCGAGAGACGTATTCCTCCGAGAGATTAGCGGGTGTATTCATCAAGGAGATTGTAACTCGTCATCGCATACCAGTGTCTATTGTATATATCGTGACACTCGGTTTACATCAAAGGTTTGGAAGAAACTCCACGATGCGATGGGGAGGAGGCTACACATCAGCACGACTTATTATCCTCAGACGGACTGTCAGTCTGAGAGGACGATCCACACACTCAAGGACATGCTTCGAGCGTGCGTGATCAATTTTGGAGGAAGTTGGGATAACCATTTTCCGTTAGCAGTATTCTCATACAACAACAGTTTTCATGCCAGCATTAGCATGCCACCATACGAGATGCTATATGGTAGGAGATGTAGGACACTCGTTTGTTGGGGTGACATTGGTCAAAAAGAGTTGGGAAGTATCGAGGTGATTGAAGCTACGACTGATAAACTAGAAAAGATCAAAGCCTTTATGAAGGCACCTAAGGATAGACAATAGTCGTATGCTGATAAGAGACGTAGACCGATTGAGTTCTAGGTGGGTGATAGGGATATGTTGAAAGTCTCACCTTGGAAAGGTATCATTCGGTTCAGGAAGCAGGGCAAGTTGAGTCTGAGGTACATAGGGCCTTTCCGAATCATTGCTCGAGTAGGAGAGGTAGCCTATAGGTTGGAACTACCCGATGAGTTAAGTGGAATTCATGCGACATTCCATGTATCTCATCTGCGGAAGTGTTTGGCAGAAGAGGATACGGTTGTACCACTGGAAGACATCTAAGTAGATGAATGCTCAATTATGTGGAGCAACCAGTGGCGATCATTGATCGTAAAGAGAAAAGGTTAAGGAATAAAGTGGTTCCTCTTTTGCGTGTACAGTGGAAGCATAGAAAGGGACGCGAGTCTATGTGGGAGACGGAAGAAGAGATAAGGCAGCAATACCCACATCTGTTTGAGGAATAATAGGTTTCGGGGATGAAACCTATATAAGGGGGTGAACTTGTAACACCCGGATATTTTAAGAAGTTGTAAAAAGAAGAATAAAAGTGGAAAATACAATTTAACCTAAGTTGAGGGGTTAAATATGTCAAAAGTACAAAGTAATATATTATATTTTGTACAAAAGGAGTATGTCTACCCATACACCTTGAACATCAACTATTGCATTCGGTTTTAGAGAGAGAGAAAGAGCAAAATTCGAATTTTTGGAAGAAGAAGAACAAGAAAGCTGAATTCAAGGTAAGAATTCGAAGTTTTAAGCGTTCTTGTTGGGTTTCAATCTCAGGTTTGTGCTTATACATGTTTATATGTTTGGGTTGGGTGTTTTGGTAGGTTTTAGGTGTTTGAACTCATTTTCCATTCGGGTTTGAAGAAGCCTTTCCTGAAAGTTGTTAAAGGTGAGTTCTAGAACCCCATTTTTACATGTTTTAACTGATTTTGGGGCTAGAAATACATGTATAAACAATCTTATAAAATGGATATTTATACCCGTATGAATATGTATTCGTGTATGCGGGTGGTGTATGAATTAGGATGATTTATGGTTATGGAGATGTTATTGATGTGTTTTTTATGCTTAGAATGTAAGAACTAAGCTTAGGATCTCTTAGAATTGAATTTGGGATTGAATTATGATGACGTTAGTTACAAGTAGTTGTTCATGCGTCCGAAATAGTACCCATACGCCCAACTACCAAAATGACTAAGTATTCCCAAATGCCCAAAATCCATGCGCCTAAATAGTGCCGGAACGCCTAAGTGCCCAGCCAGGGGCGTTGCCCCTTGGACCCCACTAGGGGCTGCTGCCCCTAGGACCCCGTTGTCAGGGGCTGCCGCTCCCAAACCCTTGTTGTCCAATGGAGGTTCAGTTATGTTCTATGATGACTTGTAATGTATGTGTATGGGTATGGGAATGGATGGTGCATGATGTTTATGATGATGTGTGATGATGTGTGATGATGTGTGTTGATGTATGTGATGTTATGTAATCCTATGTATGTTTATGATATGTTTCCTTATGTTCTTATTATGTATTATTCCGTGACTTACATGTTATGAGTATGAAATTAATGAATAGTATTATGTAGGTGAATGTTAATGATAATGATTAGTGGAACATAAAGAAAAAATGAATGCATGCATTAATGAATGAACGAATGTAAGAAAAGTCTTGCAAGCAATGTATGGAGGTCCACACCCAACGAAGGGTGTTAGCTCAACTGTGTGCGGGTTAGCTACCCTGGAAAGATGCATACTGGGGTCTAATCCTTGTGATTGACCATACATATGGGATCTTGCCGCTTACCCCACTACTGTGGTCAGGCCACCGGGCACAATATATAGGAGACTAATTATACAAGAATTAATTCAAATTTATTTTATTAATACTGAATAATGATTACAAAAGAATAATTATGAATGCTATGAACAATAATTCTTCGAACGTATTGTTGTTGTTGATGTGACGGCGGCTAGGGTTTGATTTTGTGATGTGATGTGTGTTTGCCGCAATATTGCTATTGTGTTCTCCCTTGATATGAAACCTAGGACTCATATTTATAGGCAATTATGAGTCAGTTAAGGAAACACCAGATCTTTTGGTATTTGAAATTGACTTGTTGACTTATTGAACTTGTTGAACTTGTCAAATTAATACAAGTGTCTTCGTCTTCCGTAGGAATCATGTCTTCCACAGGAACTCTTTTCTTCCGTAGGAAACTTGTCTTCCACAGGAACTCTTGTTCTTTCGTAGGAGCTTGTACTTCCGCAGGAGTCTTCACTTCATCTGAGATCATCAGTGAATACTGATGTTCATCCGTAAACAAACTACGGAAGTCATCTTGTAAGAAACATATCTACGGATTAACAAAATTGTTCATCCATAGATGTTTCTTACACTTAGCCAATTATAAGAATTCACCAAGTGTATTGTTTTTGCCTATCATCATACACATTAAGCAACACATATATATGGGTTAACCTATATACTCAATGCATAATATTGATAGTCAGTTACAATCATTTATTACAAGAATTGATTAAAGTTCTAAGCCTATACAAATTGATCTAGACCTATTCTCTCTGGATCTAACAATACTCCCCCTTAGGCTTAGATACTTGTAATCAGTCCTTCAAAACTAAAAGCTCCTTCACCCTTGCGATGATTTTGTTGTAGAAGTATGATACAGCAGTCTTCTGATCATCATACTTGTAGTTGATCTTCATCTTGCTGATCTTCTTCAGAGTTTCATAACTTAGCGCCAGAACATCTTCTTCTGTTGTAAAAGTTTTCAGAACATTGTTTGTGTTGATTATTTCCAATTCATCTTGCTCTGAGATCCTCAGTTCTGAGACTTCTTCATAGTTTGTCCCCTTCAGTAATCCAGCATTATGTTTTCTCCTCTTGTAAGCTTTGGCATGGAGTTTGTCAATCACTTGGATTACATGCACAAGCAGGAACAAGTCATTTTGAGCTTTGTCATCAGTTAACTTTGGAAAGTATTTGTCATGCAGGTATGATGTGTAGCTGGGATGTAGTAGTTTGATTTCCACAGGATCAAAGATCCTGATTCTATCAGCCTCCTTGTTGTCAGCATTCCTCAGCAGCACCAGTTCCTTAGTCTTTTCAACATATACCCATTCTATTATGGGATATATGTATTGATTTCCGTTAATAGTCTTGATGATTGCTGTTTCTCTGTTGTTGTATCCAACCCTCTTTAAAAATTCATCATCAATTGATTCTGAGGCATTGGATTTAAACCTTTTTAAACTTTTATTCTCTGCTTGTGCTCAGCATCTTCTCTTTTAGCCTCAGTTGCCACATCATCTCCGAACTTAGTCTTCAGTTTACCCACCATAATTGAGAAGTCTCTTCCTCTTGGGTGTATTGGGTAATTAGAAATGATAAGGCTCTATAAATCTTTGAGATCACATTCAAGCAAGCACAAAACTGAAAATACATCATGGAAGTATTCAACTCTTCTAGATGTTCTCTTAATAACTGCATAATCCGAGTCTGGATCATATTTCCAGGCCATAATCCTATTCTCTTCCACACAACTGGGAGTTGTAAGATGATCAATCATCTCTATCAGGATTGACTTTTGTTCAGTGATTTCTCTGATAGTAGTTCCTAGTGGCCATACTTTTCCGGCCATCACTTCCCTTGGTTCTCTAACCAGCTTATCTTTCCCTTTATGCTGATCTTTGCTCTCTACAGTCACTGGTTCAGCAGGAGATTTATTATGGTGCTCTATAGCTGGGTTAAGAGCTTTAGTTCTGAATCTCACTCCAGTTTCAAACTCAACCTTCATAACATGCTCCATCATTCTTCTTAGCTCACCATCTGTTCTCCCCTTAAGCTGATGTGACTTGCAGTTATGACTTTGTAGCCAGCAAGTCATACTGTATTTGCTTAATTTGGATGTGTCACAGTGGCCTAAGTCTTTCTTGATCTTCTGAATTGATTGATAGGTTGTGAAAGCTTCATAATCACAGTTGGGGATCATGAATCTAGCCAACTCAAACTCTTTTAGCATATTCCTCAATTCAGTAACATTCATCCTTTTAACCATGTCATAAGGAAACCCATGGTTGATAAGAGTCATGAACATGGTTGACGCAGGCCTCTCTTCCATGATATCTTTGTTTTCAGAAGATTATCATCCTTTGAGCCTTTTTTGTTCTGTTAGAGAGTCCATCTTGGTTAGCTCATTCCATTCTTCATCACTATCACTCTCCTTGTGAGATATAGACTTCACAGTAGACAACTCTACTGAAGGAGTGTGTTCAGGGGATGAAAGCCTTAGTTTCTTTAGTGAACCTTCAACATTGGTCACCTTCTTCTGGGTAGCACCTAAGTACTTTCTCTTCCTTGAATATAGAACTAAACCCTTGGAAGCCTCAGAAGATTCTCTTGTTTGAAGCGTTGATGGAGCTGCATTTGACTCTAGAGCACAAATTTTCATCTTTAGCTCCTCAATTTGTTCATCTTTCAACTTCATCAGATCAGATTGTGCTAAGGGAGAGTTAGTGATCTGTTCAACCTTCAAAGCCATCTTTTCCTTCTCATCTTTCTCAAATTTCTTGCTTCATCAGCTCTTCATCCTTTTCTTTTATCACTCCCTTCAGATCTTGTATTCTTTGCTTTCTTTTGTTCGATTTGAGTACAAGTTTGTTGTATTCAGCCACCAGGTAACTCTTGCTCATAGGGATGTCGTTATCACTCAAATCATCTTCATGGTTGGCAATAACATCAACAAAGTTCCCTTTTTCTTCTTCTACTACATGTTCAGCATCAGACTCATCAGTATTTACTTCAGTGGGTGCCACGCTTGCTGAACAAGAGTATGTCTCAAATATTTGATTAGCAGGATCTTGATGTTGATGTTGAAGTTGATGTAGTTGCTGAGCATCATGGATTGGACTTATTGGCTCAGTGTAATCAGACAACACTGGGTTTTGTGAGTTGGAGACTGAGAGTGGAATGTTGCTTGCTTGAGACATTAACTCTGTCTCACAGGAGTACAATGAATTTTGAGACTGAGTTATGTGTATAGACTCAATATTAGCACTCTCACGAGTCTGATGTTTTGGTGTTTTAGTGAGTGGATGAAGAGGTGATTGATTTTGTATTAGAGAAATTGGTTGAGTATTTTGAGTAGCTAATTTAGACGGTGGTGGTGATTCTTGTGGGATAGGTGAGATGGGCTGAGTGTTTTGTGTGGATGATGATAATTGTTATGGATATTGATGATGTTGAATAGGTGAGATGGGTTGGGGGTTTACACTGGCTGGAGATTGATATTGGTAAATTGGTGTTTGATGGGGAGAATGTGAGGCTTGTACAGAGTCTGTAGATGACTTTCCTTGCAGATCTACCCATACCAGTTCTTGTGGGAGGTCCGCATGTGCATCCACCACATGGGCAAACATTGGCATGTCTTCCCCATGGTATTTTTCATTTATCTTGTTCAGCATAGTCCTAACCAAGTGAGCTTGTACAAATACATCTCCATCTCTTGCTATTCCAGGGAGCTCAACATTAATTATCAGTTGTAGAAACCTAGGGAACATATACATGTTGTTGACCTTCTGCACTCTTATTTGGTCGCACAGACAGTTGAATATGTACTTTGAGTAGTTGTATGTTTTACCCTCAAAGATCCTTATTATGCCTGAAGAAATGTGTCTTAAGAACCTATCAAGTCCTGACTTCCTGTTTGAGATGCACTTCAGATAAGTGTGACACAGGAATCGATAGGCCTAGCATAATCTCCCCTTCTTGATTTCACCTTTGTCGAAATCACCATCATAGCCCATCACGTGGAAGACCTTTTCTATGTATTCGTTTTTAACACATCTGGGTGGCCAATCTCTCGCTCACCCAACTCAAGTGCCCTCCTGATGGATTCTTCATCAATCCTTATTCTTTCAGTTTGTATTTCAGCAACTATCACATCAGTTTCTCCATCTTGTTATACTCGTGCCGAATTCCAGAAATCGACAATGTGATCTTGATGAATCTTAGGCTCTGCCGTGAGCGCATAGAAAAGCCTGGATCGTCGAAAATATCTGATGATATCTCGACATCCTTCTGATGTCGTATCATCAGCATTAAGGAATACGTACACATTGTGTTCTCTCGTAAACCTACTCGTCATCTGTACATAAGAACGATGAAGATTATGTTAGTATGAGAGATGCAGAAATGAATACGACCAGTTTCAGCGATAATCAGGAATCAAACATTTCATTATTGATGATTATGACATGATTTACCTTTAATACAATGATCTGTGATCAAGATTACGTGTTTGTTTTAAGGTTTTGAGTTGGTAATTTTGAATTTTTATGAAAGGGGGAAAAGGTAGTGTGCTTTTCTAGGTGTGAAAAGTGCTATGAAAAAGTGAATAATGAAAGTTTTAAGTCAAAAACATCATTTATACTCTCGGACACATTAATTTCATTTATTTAATTAAGTGGGTCCCACTTCCTTTTTACCCCTTTCCATTGCATTCATTTATTACGTAGATTTTATATCTTCCGCAGGACATCTGCGGAACCATAACATCTGCGGATGCCTTAACCGAGAAATACTTGAACAGAATTTATATAAATGTAGATCAAGTATATCTTAATTATCCATAGATTACCACTCTATGAACATGGATTATACTTTCAAAATTATCAACACATCCGTACTTTACCGATTCGCAGACGGTCATAATTTAACAATTTTTACTGTTGCTTCTGTTGATGCTGAAATTTCACTGTTGCTTCTGCTGATGCAGAAATTTCACTAAAACTTTAATTGTATGATTCTAATCAAGTGATAGGACCATTTATTGCTGTTGGACCTTGTTGACTTTGTTTGCCTGACAATTGAGTACAAGAATTTACATTTGAAAAACTTCCTATATCTTGCATCCAAGTTAGTGCTCAAGCTCCAATTCCTTCAAAATTCAGATTTTATTGTTTTTCATGCATTGCCTACTCCCCCTAAATTTGTTATTAATGATAAGCTGTTGCATTCATCATAAATTTACGTGGAAAAATTAGCATGAAAGACATATGACAGTCCAAAAATGATGTAATCAGTTAAGAAGAAAAATCAACCAAACAGACTTAGTCGATACACACATGCATATATATAATGGGATCATATTATCACACTAAGCTCCTTCTCTTTTTGATTATTTTGATGAGATATGATCTGATGCAACACCTAATTACAAGTATACATTTCCACTTAAATCCATACAAGAGCATTGTATCAACTAGGCATGCTATTTATCATGTTTTAAGATTTATTAATGATTAAGTGTTATGTGCTCCACATTCAATTCTCATTAGAGTTTGTCCTCTGTTTATGAGTCAGATCATCACTTTTTCACACTTAGATACTATGTACATTAAGTTATAAATTCTGTAACTTTGTAGTCTCATAAATTCTTTGTTGTTAATGCTCTTTTAGATAATATACAGGTGATCACAATGGATTCTTTTGAGAGCTGAAATATGATCCTCATAAGGTCACCAGCTCTTTACTCACGTAAAATAGAGGTGCCTTCAACCCAGGTCTTTCTTTAAACAAAAAAGAGGGAGGATGAAGATCATACTCTAAATCATGAACCCAGGTCTTTGTTCACACAAAACATAGGGACTATGATTTGTAAAGATAGAAGTTTATAAAGTGTTTTACATAGTGTGCTTGGTTGAGTGATTTGATCACATCAGGATAAGACTTACTTGCTTGATCCTTAAAATGGAGTTCCCACAAACAGTTACCTTTTCATTGTGTTTGGCATGCTCTTAGTGTAGTTTCCACTCAAGATGCACCTACTCACATATCGAAATGCTTATAATCAGATTTAAAGTTAGTTGATTTCAGGAAGTAATCAAAGGCATAGTCTACTATTATTTCCCATACATATGACATGCTGAACCAAAGGACATAATAAAGAAAGACTATATTTTTGTATTTTTATATTATTTTCTAAATATTTTTGGATTTTATAGATTACTATGTACAATGACAGTCACATGCTTTTCTTTGTTGATGATAATTTAATCTAAGTTAATCATACCCAAAGAGTTAATTAGAAAACTAAATCTAACTGAATCAAAGGCTTTAGCGAATAAGTCAGCAAGCAGATTTGTTGTATCCACTTTGATTAACTTGATTAATCCCTTTTCTGAGCAATCCCTCAGAAAATGATATTTGATTTTAATATGTTTTCTTTTGCTATGTTAAACTGTGTTAGCAGTGATAAACATAGCAGTTGAATTATCAATATGAATTGGTGTTTGAAGGAAATTGTAACCATAGTCAAGTAATTGGTTTTGCAACCAAAGCACTTGAGAGCAACCAGCTACAGCAGCTATGTACTCAGCCTCAACAATGGATACAGAGACATTTCTTTGCTTCTTGCACTGCCATGAAACAAGTCTTTGCCCTAAAACTTGACAGCCACCGGTTGTGGATTTTCTGTTATTGATGCATCCTCCAAAGTCGCTATCTGAGTACGAGTAAAGACTGAAATCTCCATCTTTTGGATACCACGGTCCTAGAGCTGGTTTCCCTTTCAGATAATTGAAAATTCTCTTGACAACATTCAAATGAGACTCTTTTGGATCATATTGATACCTGGCACAAACACACACAGGAAACATTATGTTAGGCCGGCTGACAGTTAGATACATAAGTGATCCTATCATAGATCTATACAATCTTTGATCAACAGATTTCCCAGTAGGATTAGGTATAATCCTGACTATTGTTGAAGTAGGAGTTTTGCATGAAGATGTATTAGCAAGATTTACTACTTCAATATTTGATGTATGTACTTCTCTTGATTGATAAAAATGCCATCTGTTTTTGGATGAACTTGTAGGCCAAGGAAGAAAGTGAAGTCTCCCATTGAACTCATCTGAAATTCAGATTTTATTAACTCTTCAAAACTCACACAGAGCCTTTTGTTGGTTGATCCAAATATGATGTCATCTACATATATTTGAACCACCAAAAGTTCTTGATGTTCTTGTTTGAGAAAGAGAATCTGATCAATAGTCCCTCTTTTGTATCCATGATTGAGCAAGAAAGATGATAATGTTTCATACCATTTTCTTGGTGCTTGATGAAGGCCATACAAAGCTTTATCTTGCTTGTAGACTCTATGTGGGTAGTCAAGATCTTCAAAGCCAGGAGGTTGAGCCACATAGACCTCTTCATCAATTTTTCCATAAAGGAAAGCACACTTGACATCATTTGATAGACAGTGAACTTCTTGCAGGAAGCATATGCTAGAAATACTCTGATTGCTTCAATTCTTGCAACAGGTGCAAAAACTTCATCATAGTCTATTCCTTCTTCTTGAGTGTATCCTTGAGCAATCAGTCTAGCTTTGTTTCTCACAATTATACCTCTGTCATCTAGCTTGTTTTTGAAGGGCCATCTTATTCTAATTGAATGCTTTCCTTCAGGCAAATCAACAAGATTCCACACTTCCTGCTTTCAAAATTATTGAAGCTCTTTCAGCATAGCTTTAATCCAGCTATTATCATTTAGAGCAGTATGTTTGGAGGAACAACTTGAGACAGGAAGCAAGTAAACAAGCAAATGTTTGTAGCCCCCTCTACTTCTTGTAGTTCTTGCATTTAGGTCTCCAATTATATAGTCAGATGGATGAGACTTGTGAATTCTGGTTGTTGAAACAGAATCAATCAGGATGGTTGATTCCAAGTTAGACATATCCACTGGAGCAGATGGATTCAGCTATGATGATGAGTCAATGAAGTAATCAAAGTGTTCTTCATGTTCAGCATTTGAAATAACAGGATCTTCATTTGGTACACCAGCAGCATTATGAAAGTCTTCCACAGGAACTTCTACAGAAGTGTTTTGTTTATTCGTAAGAGTTAACTGATGGTATTTGTTGGGCCGCTGACAAGTCTTATGAATGCAAAGGACCTCCTCCAATGTTTGGAGCATCTGCTGAAGCATTATTCATATCTTCAGATGAAGGATGATCATCTGCTGATGTATTGTCATTAACTGTGGATGGATGGTTTCCATCGGATGTAGATCCATTTTGCTAAATTGGTATATTGTTTGTTTCTTGATCCATGACACTTGAAGTTTGTGGTCTTGGAGGATCAGCTGATAGTGATACTTCATTCAAATTTAGAGGATTAAATGGATAACATGTATCAGTAGAACCTACATTGATCAAATAGAAAGAGTTAACTGAATCTGTTAATGCATCTATATCAAACAACCATGATGAACCTTTTACAGATTTGGTAAATACTGATTCATCAAATGAAACATTCAGGGTTTCTTTCACAATGTTATGTTGTCGAATGTAGATCCTATATGACATAGATGTGGAAGAATATCCAACAAAGAAAACATCATAGGCTTTCTCAAAAAAAAATTTCCCAATTGTTCCTTTGTGTTTAACACAGATACATGACACCCAAAAGCTCTAAGATATCCTATAAAGGTTTTCTTTTGAATAAAAGCTCATAAGGTGTCTTGTTATGTTCATTGACAATTAATATCCTGTTTTGAACATTGCATTCTGTGTTCACAGCTTCAGCCCAGAATGTGATAGGCAACTGAGAGTCAGCTAGCATTATTCTTGTTGCTTCAATGAGAGTTCTGTTCCTTCTTTTAGCAACTCCATTTTGTTGTGGAGTTCTAGGTGAACTGAATTGCCTTGCAATGCCTTTATTCCTGCATAAAGAATTTAAATCAGCATTAACAAATTCAGCCCCATTATCACTCCTGAAAATTTTAACTTTTAAATCAAGTTGATTCTCAATCTTGATCACAAAGTCCATTAATATTTCAGATGTTTCACTCTTTTGTTTTAAGAAAAAGACCCAGGTAAATCTAGTGAAATCATCCACTATCACTAAACAATATTGCCTTTTTCCCATGCTCATCACATTGGTTGGACCAAAAAGGTCCATGTGAAGCAATTTGACTGGTGTAGTGTTAGTATTGATAAATTTGGATTTATGAGACACTCTATGTTGTTTTCCTTTATAAAATGAAGAGCAATGATTTGAACAATAAAACTCTTTCTTTGTGTAAGGCCCCGATCCCGGAGACCTCACAGTTGATCATTCACAGCAATAATTACATAAAAAGTGACATATTACAAATTTGAGCAGCGGAATTTATTTAACCAAAGCCATTCATTTTATTATAAACACTGTTGTTAAGCAATACACATTGGTTTAATCAGGTTACAAAATAATTGTTCAATTGCATTACAAAACAACAGTATTATCATGTATGAATGGGTATTAGTCATGCCCCACCGAGTAGCTTTACCCGCATGCCATCCTCAGCAACATTTTACCTGCCAACTGAAAAATGCATAAAAGTCAGTGTTGCTGAGTGAGTCCTAGTTTTTATAATAAAACATACTTTACTTTCATTAACAACTATTCTTTACTTTTGCATGTGACCACACATCATACTTACGCATAGGTAATATCATTATTATCTTCATCATTCGTTCATTAACTTTCATTCATTCCGTACTATTATCATTATCTTTTCGAGTCTTTTGCGACAACAGGGTCGCTCACCTCATTAGCAATCTCAATGATTGCACTTTATCCGAGTCTTTTGCGATAACAGGGTCGCTCACCTCATTGGCAATCTCAATGATTACACTTTATCCGAGTCTTTTGCGACTACAGGGTCACTCACCTCATTGTCAATCTCAATGATTGACCTTGTGTGCATCCTTCGGGGTAGCTAACCCGCATCACAGTTGAGCTAATGACAACAAGGCCGTGCACCTCTATACATTTGCTTGCAAGACTTTCATTCATTCATTTACGTTCCACTTTTCCTTCATCATTAATCTTTCACTTTATTAATGATAATACTTTTCATTTCGATCATAAACATACCACGTAGAGTCATACAACAATAAGAATATCAATAACAATAATAATAAAGTTAAAAATGGTAACAATGATGATAATAAAGAATCATAAGACAATCATGATTATGCATGAAATTAAACATTTAATAACCCTAGTCAAACGTTGTTGCAAAACCCTAATTGCACAGGCTCTCATAAAATTCTTGAAATAATTTCCATGTGTTGGACGCATGGTCCCTGTTTGGGCGGTTGGGCACTATTCGGACGGTTGGGCCTACACTTAGTCATTTTTCACTTAGACGCATGGGCCTGTTTAGACGCATGGGCCCTATTCAGACGTTTGGCCTTGCACTTGGTCATCTCTTAGCTATATCCTAGACGGTTGGGCACTATTCAGTCGCATGGGCCTGACTTAGATGCATGGGCACGTAGGCGGTTGGGCACTGTTTAGACGTCTGGGCCTACACTTAGCCATTTTTCACCTTAGACGTATGGAACTATTCAGATGGTTGGGCCTTTTGACGGTTGGGCATACTTAGAAAAATCAAACCGTTGGACGCATGGTCCACTGTTTAGACGGTTGGGCATCTCATTTGCACTTAAACAACATAAATCAGTCCCAATTCGTCCTAAATCAAATTCTATGCTTAGTACTAACATTCTAAGCATCAAAACACATTCATAATCATAATCATCACATCAGTTACTCCCAAAACATACACCCATCCACATACACGTTCACACGCATATACGGGTAGAAACTTAATTTTATAAAAACACATACACATGCATTTTGCAGCCCCAAAATTTCTTAAAACATGTTAAAAACGGGATTCTAGAACTCACCTTAGTTTGTTTTCAGGTTTGAACCCTTCTTTGAGCTTCCTAGACGTTTCTAGCACTTAAAACCCACACACACACAACCCGAATACACAATCACATTTATAAGCACATAACCGAGACTAGAAACTTCTAGAACATCATAAAACTGAGAATTTTTACCCAAAACTTCAACTTTCCTTCTTCTTCTACAACCTCCAAGAATTCTCTGTTGTTTCTCTCTCTAAAAATTCGATTGTTGATGTGAATAAGCAACATGGGCGGCCATGTTACTTTATTTACCAACTTCCAAACCTTTTGTCCTTTTTGAAATTTTTAGTTCTTTAACTTGGGTGTCATAGCTTTTCTTTCTATTCCTTTACTTTTATTCTTTTCTTTATATCTTTAAAATAAATGGGTGTTACAAGTCCACCCCCCTTATATAGGTTTCGTCCCCAAAACATGTTATTCCTCAAACAGATGAGGGTAATGCTGCCTCATCTCTCCTTCAATCTCCTATGTACACTCGGAACCCTTCCTATGCTTCCACTATACTCGCACAAGAGGAACCACTTTATCCCTTAACCTCTTCTCCTTACGATCAATGATCGCCACTCGTTGTTCCACGTAATTGAGCCGTTCATCTACTTTGATGTCCTCTAGTGGTACAATCATATCCTCGTCTGCTAAACACTTCCGAAGGTGAGACATATGGAATGTCGGGTGAATTCCACTTAACTTATCTAGTAGTTCCAACCTATAGGCCACCTCTCCTACTCGAGCAATGATTCGGAAAGGCCCTATATACCTTGGGCTCAACTTGCCCCGCTTTCTAAACCGAATGATACATTTCCAAAGTGAGACCTTTAACATAACCCTATCGCCCAGCTGGAACTTAATCGGTCTACGCCTCTTATCGGCATATGACTCTTATCGGCATACGACTTCTGTATATCCTTAGCTTCCTTCATGAAGTCTTTGATCTTTTCGAGCTTCTCCATCATAGCCTCAATCACTTCAATGCTCCCTAATTTCTTCTGACCAATATCACCCTAACAAACGGGTGTCCTACATCTCCTACCATATAAAATCTCGTAGGGTGGCATGCCAATGCTAGCATGATAACTGTTGTACGAGAATTCGGCTAACGGCAGATGGTCATCCCAACTTCCTCCGAAATCGATCACACATGCTCGAAGCTTATCCTCGAGTTTCTGGATCGTCCTCTAAGACTGACCGTCAGTCTGAGGGTGATAAGTCGTGCTGATGTGTAGCCTCATCCCCATCGCATCGTGGAATTTCTTCCAAAACTTGGATGTAAACCGAGTGTCACGATAAGACACAATAGACACCGGCACACTATGACGAGCTACAATCTCCTTGATAAATAGATCCACGAGCCTCTCAGAAGAATACGTCTCTCAGATCGGTAGGAAGTGAGCACTCTTCGTTAAACGATCAACTATCACCCATATAGCATCATACCCCTTCGAGGTACGTGGTAGCTTCGTAATGAAGTCCATGGTGATATGATCCCACTTCCACTAGGGTATATCCAATGGTTGGATTTTCCCGTACGGCTTCTGGTGTTCCGCCTTCACCTACAAACGAGTAAGGCATTTACTCACATACTCCGCTACGTCGCGCTTCATACCCGCCTAGCAGTAGTCTTTCTTCATATCGTGATACATCTTGGTAGCACCGGGATGAATGCAGTATCGAGTCTTATGAGCCTCGTCCATGATCTTTCCACATAAATCCCCGTAACGAGGAATCCACATTCGCCCATATCGGGTTCTAACACCGAGAGTGTTTTCACCTAACTCCGCGACCAGACCTCTCGTTCTTTCAGAGTTAAGACGACCTTCTTTCAGAGCCTTGTCTTGAAACTCCTTGACCTACATCATCACGTCAGAGGTCATAATCAGTAGATAAGCCTTCACCCGAATCGGCTCGGGTCTCTCCTTTCAGCTAAGGGCATCTGCCACCACGTTGGCCTTGCCCGGATGGTAATGGATCTCATAATCGTAATCCTTTATGAGCTCCAACCATCATCTCTGCCTCATGTTCAAATCTTTCTACTCGAAGAAACACTTCAAGCTTTTATGGTCAGTGAAGATTGTGCACTTCGTCCCATATAAGTAGTGCCGCCAAATGTTCAATGCGAAAACCACCGCAGCTAATTCTAGATCATGCGTGGGATAGTTGACTTCATGGGTTTTCAGCTGTCGGGATGCGTAGGCTATCACCCTTCCACGTTGCATCAATACGCAACCTACCCAGAATAAGATGCATCCAAATACACCACTAGATCTTCACTCCCCTCGGGCAATGTCAAGATAGGAGCTTATTTTAATCTCGCCTTTAACTGCTCGAAAGCACCCTCCTGCCCTCGACCCCACATGAACTTCATGTCCTTGCGAGTCAACTTTGTCAAAGGTGAAGCTATCTTGGAAAAGTCTTGAATAAACCTCCTGTAGTAGCCCGCCAATCCCAGGAAGCTATGAATCTCGGATGGTGTCTTAGGAGACTTCCATTGTATCACGGCCTCAACCTTTGCTGGGTCCACCATGATTCCCTCAGCATTTACCACGTGACCCAAAAATTGTACATCACGTAACCAAATAGCACACTTGTAGAACTTAGCATACAGCTTCTCCTTTCTCAACGTCTCCAACACATCCAGAATGTGACCGGCATGCTCTTCTTCACTACTTGAATATATCAGGATATCATCGATGAACACAATCACTGATTTATCCAACATCGCCCGGCACACTCGATTCATCAAATCCATAAAAGCAGCTGGCGCGTTGGTTAGACCAAAGGACGTAACGAGCAACTCGTAGTGTCCATAACGTGTGCGAAAAGCTGTTTTAGGAATATCTTGCTCCTTCACCTTCAACTGATGGTAGCCAGATCGAGATCTATCCTTAAGAACCAACTGGCACCTTGGAGCTGATAGAACAAGTCATCAATCTTCGGTAGTGGATATTGATTCTTCACCATCAACTTATTCAACTCACGTTAGTCAATAAACATCCGCATGCTACCATCCTTCTTCTTTAAAAACAAGACCGGAGCACCCCAAGGAGAGACACTCAGCCTGATAAAACCTTTATCGAGCAACTCTTGCAGTTGCTCCATTAACTCCTTCATCTCGGTCGGGGCCAACTGATACGGTGCCTTAGCGACAGGCTGAGCACCGGGTATTAAGTCAATTTGAAAATCGATTTCGTGATTCGATAGCACACCTGATAAGTCCTCTGGAAATACATCGGGAAAGTCACACACCACCGGTACATCAGACAATTGTGGTGTTGACATGTCCACATCTTTCACGTAGGCCAAGTAAGCGCTACATCCATGCCTCATGCACTTTCCCGCCACCGCCATCAAAATCACTTTCAGAATCGTCGTAACTCGATCACCGTATATCGTCACCGAACTTCCGTCAGGCGCTATCAGTCTAATCATCTTCTTTCGACAGACGATGTTTGCTTCGTAGGTTGCTAACCAATCCAGCCCTAGTACTACATCAAATCCACCTAGGGGAATCACGTGTAACTTAGCAGCAAACCTACAACCCTCTAGTTCTATGGCGCAGTCCTCTATCATATCAGTAACTCTAGCGGACATACCAATAGTAGTTTCTACATCGACGGGCTCATTGATACGTCTACTACTAACAGGAAATTTAGCACAGAAAGTAGCAGAAATAAAACTCCTACCAGCACCAGGATCAAAACAAAGAAGCAAGAGTTTGATTTACTAGAAACATACCTGACACAACATCGGGGTCCGTCCTAGCCTCCTCCCTGGTCATGGTGAAAGCTCTGGCGCTCGCCTTCTATCCTTTAGTTCTGGCTATCTTCTTTGCCCCGGAACTCTCCACCCTCAGCCTCCTGCAATCCCTGCTTATATGGCCTTCCTTGCCGCAGGTATAACACCTCAACACCTTACAGTCTCTGGAGATGTGACCCGGCTTCCCACACTTGAAGCACACGTTGAACCCCAGCTTGCACTCCCCCGTATGCTCCGTCCCGTACTTGCCACACCTCTTGGTTCCCGTGCTTGATGACCCCACCCTACGGTCATCCATTCTCATCTTCTTGTTGTTCGGGATGAAATCACCACACCCAAACCGCTTTCCGTTCCAGTTCCGGTCACCCCACCAGTATTCTTCACCTCCACCACCGTCACCTCCCTCTCATCAAAGAGCCTCCCGACCAAATCCACTGCCGACCTAAAAGTGCTTGGTCGGGCAGCGATCAAGTGCCTACGAATGTCGGCTGGCAATCCTTGGATATACCGATTGATCTTTCGGGACACCGGCGTCACCTGATCTGGTACTAGTCTCGCCATCTCGTTGAACTTGGTGGTGTACTGCTGATGTGTCATGGTTCCCGCCTCTAGTTGCAATAACTCTCATTCCACCTTGTCCAACTCCCGATGAGGACAGAATTCCTGAATCACCAGTTGCTTCGGCTCTTTCCATCGCATCTTCCCGATGGCTCTGGCACCCTCAGCTTGGGCAACGTTGTCCCACCAACACAACGCTGAGTCGACAAAGGAGTGAGTCATGAACTTCACCTTCTGGTCTTCGCGACACTGACTGATTTCCAACACCGCCTCCATCTCCCTTACCCAGCGGTGAGCGGTTGCAGCATTGCCATTGCAATCGAAGGTCGGGGGCTTGCACCTTTGGAATGCCCCATAACTGCACCCCTTGGTAGTCACCCCCCACTACATCATCCTCTTCTTCATCAGACAATACGGTCTCAGGCTCTGGTCATTCCTCCTCCCCTCTGCTCTCCTTGCCCGTTGATCCCTTCCTATTCTCCTTCTCCTTTCTCTCCTCGCTTCTCACAGCCCTAATGACTTCAGTCACCACAGACGGTAAAACTGTCTGCATGATCTGGTGCACTTCATCAGTAATCGCCTCCCTAGCTGAGGCGTTCAGGCTGGCATTCTCATTCTCCTCACTTCGGCCATGAACCTCAGGTTCTCAGGAGCCGTCTCAAGAGCCTTAGCACTACTCCTAGTCACACGTGGCCGACCTTTGCCTCTAGAAGCCTTGGAAGACTTCAGTGCAACCATTTCCTAGATGCTATAACATTCCAACACTAACACAGTCATTCAAGGTAATAACTCAGTTTATGTCAAGTATAGTAAGTCCCTAACGACAGTGGCCAGTTGTTATTAACCACTTACTTTACTCTTCACACCCTAAGCATTTCCTATCCTGACTACATCGCTATCTAAATCTACTAAGAACACATAAGTCAAATAGCACACACACATAATACTGATAAACTTTAAGAGAAGAAATACCTGATGGCACGTAGCTACTCGGGCTGACATCCCTCTTTCCGTCCCATTTTCAGTTTAGGTTTCTTTTGAAAGTATTTACCAATTTCACTTAAACTTTAGCTCTGATACCAACTTGTAAGGCCCCAATCCCGAAGACCTCATAGTTGGTCATTCACAGCAAAAATTACATAAAAACTGACATATTACAAATTTAAGCAGCGGAATTTATTTAACAAAAGCCATTCATTTCATTATAAACATTTTTATTAAGCAATACACCATGGTTTAATCAGGTTACAAAATAATTGTCCAATTGCATTACAAAACCACAGTATTATCATGTATGAATGAGTATCAGTCATGCCCCGCCGAGTAGCTTCACCCGCGTGTCATCCTCAGCAACATTTTACCTGTCAACTGCAAAATACATAAAAGTCAGCGTTGCTGAGTGAGTCCTAGTTTTTATAATAAAACATACTTTACTTTCGTTTAAGAACTATTCTTTACTTTTGCATGTGATCACACATCATACGTACACATAGGTAATATCATTATTATCTTCATCATTCGTTCATTAACTTTCATTCATTCCGTACTTTTATCATTATCTTTCTGAGTCTTTTGCGACAACAGGGTCGCTCACTTCATTAGCAATCTCAATGATTGCACTTTATCTGCGTATTTTGCAACAATGGGGTCGTTCACCTCTTGCAATCTTAATGATTGCACTTTATCCGTGTCTTTTGCGACAATAGGGTCCTCACCGCATTGTCAATCTCAATGATTGACCCTGTGTGCATCCTTCGGATAGCTAACCCGCATCACAGTTGAGCTAACAACAAGGCCGTGCACCTCTATACATTTTCTTGCAAGACTTTCATTCATTCATTTACATTCCACTTTTCCTTCATCATTAATTTTTCACTTTATTAATGATAATACTTTTTGTTTCGATCATAAACATACCACGTAGAGTCATACAACAATAAGAATATCAATAACAATAATAATAAAGTTAACAATAGTGACAATGATAATAATAAAGATCATAAGACAATCATGATTACGCATGGAATTAAGCATTTAATAACCCTAGTCAAACTTTGTTGCAAAACCCTAATTGCACAGGCTCCTATAAAATTCCTGAAATAATTTCCAAGTGTTGGACACATGGGCCCTGTTTGGGCGGTTGGGCACTATTCGGACGGGTGGGCACTATTCGGACAGTTGGGCGTACACTTAGCCATTTTTCACTTAGACGCATGGGTCTGTTTAGACGCATGGGCATGTTTAGACGCATGGGCCCTATTCAGACGTTTGGCCCTGCACTTGGTCATCCTATGCAATATTCTAGACGGTTGGCACTATTCAGACGCATGGGCCTGACTTAGACGCATGGGCACTTTGGCAGTTGGGCACTGTTCAGACGTCTGAGCCTACACTTAGCCGTTTTTCACCTTAGACGTATGGGACTATTCAGACGGTTGGGCCTTTGGACGGTTAGGTATACTTAGAAAAATCAAACCGTTGGATGTATGGTCTACTGTTTAGACGGTTGGGCATCTCATTTGCACTTAAACAACATAAATCAGTCCCATTCATCTTAAATCAAATTCTATGCTTAGTACTAACATTCTAAGCATCATAACACATTCATAATCATAATCATCACATCATTTACCCCCAAAACATACACCCATCCACATACATGTTCACACGCACATACGGGTAGAAACTTATTTTATAAAAACATATACACATGCATTTTCCAGCCCCAAAATTTGTTAAAAGCATGTTAAAAAGGGGATTCTAGAACGCACCTTAGTTTGTTTTTGGGTTTGAACCCTTCTTTGAGCTTCCCATACGTTTCTAGCACCTAAAACCTACACACACACAACCCAACACACAATCACATTTATAAGCACATAACCGAGACTAGAAACTTCTAGAACATCATAAACTAAGAATTCTTACCAAAAACTTCTAACTTTCCTTCTTCTTCTACAACCTCTGAGAATTCTCTGTTGTTTCTCTCTAAAAATCCGATTGTTGATGTGAATAAGCAACATGGGCGGCCATGTTACTTTATTTACTAATTTTTAAACCTTTTGTCCTTTTTGACACTTTTAGTCCTTCACAAAGCTTTTCTTTCTTTTCCTTTACTTTTATTCTTTTCTTTATATCTTTAAAAATAATCGGGTGTTACACTTTGGTAGGCCAATGACTAAGTCATTTTTCACCAATTTATTCATATTCTTTATGTTGGAATGAACAAGCCTTCTTTGCCACAATTGTGATTCATATTCTGAAGACTTAGATAGCAGGCATGTTTCATGGCTTGTGAGTGTTGTGTTGTTCATATCCAAAACATAAGTGTTTGCTTTTCTTGATGCTTTAAGAAGGATCCATTCTGTTGGAACTGAAAAACCTGGCTTAAGAATGTAACAATTAGTGTTATCAAATAATGTTGTATAATTTTGATCAAAAATTTGAGATACACTTAACAAGTTACTGCAAATTTTCACAATAATTTACTTTCTCAAATGTGAGCACACCATTACTTACCATTCCTTCACCAACTATTTTACCTCCCTTCTTATCCCTACCAAATGCCACATATAAGGCATTTTTATGCTTGAAGTCATGGAGAAGAGAACAGTTTCCTGTCATATGCCTGGAACAACCACTATCAACATACCACTTGTTGTCAGCTCTCCACGATTGTTCCTGCACAAATAAATAGATCAGTTAGTATTGACAACCCAAGCCTTAATGATCTTGGGTTTGCCAGCAGTGTTTAAATTGTTACTCCTTCATGAATCTGTCTTGAAGTTTCAGTATTAATTTTAGGCTTAATTGATTCATTTTGAGTTGGTAGTGGTGAGGATCATTCTGTTGAAGATGAGGTTGTTAATTTTGAGTTTGGTTTCTTAATCTCTTCTTTTTTCACCTTTTCTTTCTTTGATTGATGCTTTGATTTTGAAGATGAACCTTGATTTGTGAAAGTTTCATCATATTTTGATTTTGACTGGCACACATGTGTTCCCTTTTCAAAATTATCAAAAAAGTATCTTCAACACTTGACTTCTTGTCAGTCAAGTCCACCTTTTTGTGAGGTGTTTTGGATTGACTTGATGTTCTTTTCTCTAAAAGTTTATCCTCAGCAGATGATTTCTATTTTGGTTTAGACTTTTGTTTTTGTTGCACTTACTTTGGTTTTGAATCTTCTTGACTTTCAGTGGATTGAGAGTCTGATTCAGTCAGTTTAGCTTTTGACTTCTTTGTGCTGTTTGTCTTGTTCTTTTTGTTAAAATAGCATTCCTGAGTTGAACGATTATTTTTGTTACAGATTGCACAATGTTTGTTGAAGTAGCAATCAGATGTCATGTGATTATTCATATTGCAAATGGAACAATATCTGCTGAAGTAGCAATCATCAGTATTATGATTTTTCATATCACACTATTTATAATACATTTCTGTAAGGCTCTCCTTTACCAGAGGGACCTCACAGTTGGTCATTCACAGCAAAACATAGATTTAAAGCAATCATTTACTCATATATGTATAAATAACTATCGCAGTGGAAAATACGGTAATTTCAATTCATTACAATGTAGACAAGTTAAAATATAAACATTGTCTTTAAACATCAAAACTATTAAAAAGTCCTCTTAAGTTCTTCTTTATCAGGGATGCCAGTCTTTATGTGCCAAGAAGCTTCAATTTCCATGCTCCCATCCCGGAGGCTCTAACTTTCACCTGTCAACTGATATGCATACAAAAGTCAGCTTCGCTGAGTGAATTCTAGGTTTACTTTGTTAAATAACTTCCTTAGAAAAAGTAATAGCTTTAGCGGTTAAAAATAATCATCATCTATCAAACATCTATACACACGGGCTATTTCTTTATCGATACCTTATCATTTCTTGTTATTTATTTCTCTTCTTTATCCATCAATTCTCTATCACAATCGGTGCCTAGGCTCGCCTAGGACTTTACCGACACGCCAATTAAGGACTTACTGTCGTACTCAATCAGTCCATTATTGTCATGCCAATTCAGGGCTTACAGACCTGCCTGTTCAAGCATTACTTTATCCACTTTATCCAGGTGAGGGCACAAAGAATGCAACCCTCCTTTAGCCATTGCTTGCATGTCTTTACTTTATCCCTTGCCTGCAGGACTTTACTTGCAAGACCTTACTTTATCCAGGTACACGTTATGGCCCAATAACTTTTCTTTACGTTTCAATTTCATGTTTAAGTTATACATAATATAACACATCACATTACAAGGCAATTCATTTCTACTAGATCATATCACAATGAGGGAAACACACTATCAATTCATTATAAAACCCCATTTCCCATATAGGATAGTATGTAAAACTTTACTTTAAAAGAACTGATCATAAAAATTATGTATCTTAGTATGCATACCGCCCCAAAACATTTAAAGCATGTATAAAATAGGGGATCTAGAACTCACCTGAACTTGTCCAATAGCTTAAATTCTAAGCCTCTCAAGCTATAGCCTGAATACTCTAGCCGAACGAAAGTTAATATGCAAAAACGTCATTTTCTTCAAAGTTTCACCTACAGTTTTGCTAGTAGTTTCGCTGCCAGTTTCGCTGGCAGTTCCGCTACCAGTTTCGCTGGGCAGCACTTCTGCCAGTTTCGCTGGACAGATTCACTGCCATGAGCGCCCAACTTTCGTTGGAATTTCTTAGTTTCGCAATGTCTATAGGTCAGCCTAAGTACTTAGCGAACTTATTAGCGAAACTGTAGTTTCGCTGTAGCGAAAGTGTAGTTTCGCTTGAACCCCTTTAGTTTCGCTGAATAAATTAACAGTTTCGTTGGATAAAGGCTTAGTTTCGCTGGATCGGGGCCTAGTTTCATTGGATGAACAGAAATTAAGAAACAGCCCGTTTTTAACCCAAAATCTTAACTTTTTACATCCAAATCCTTGGTTTACCTTCCATGAAACCAGATCTAACCTTTTTACACGTTTTCATACGTAAAAATTTGACCTTTATGTGTTTCTATAAACTTTTCAAAACCCCAAAACCCTAGAATCCGGGTTTGATCTACAGAGGGCCTTAGAGGTCGATTCTTACCTCGTTTTGTTGCTCTTTCCTTAAGCCTTGATGCTCCAATCACCCAGCTCTTCAATCTTCCAACCTTTCAAGCTCCAAATCTTGAGTTCTTCCCACTTTCTCTCTCTACTTTCTCTCTCTATGAATTTGGTGGCTAGGGTTGGAAATGTTGAAGATGGAGCTGTTCATGCATTATTTAAGGGTTGATTAGGGCCCTTAAACCCATAACACATAGCCCATTGGGCTAATTAGGTCCATAGCCCACTAATTCACCTTTTATTTCTTAAATTAACCCTTAAAAGCCCATTATTATTAAATTGCTTGTTTCAGGAAATTTCGGGGCGTTACAAGTCTCCCCCCTTATTCAGGTTTCGTCTCGAAACCTGCCTCGTCGTTAAATAGATCGGGGTATTGTCGTCTCATTTCCTCCTCGGAGTCCCAGGTGGCATCCGACCCCTTTCGATGTTTCCATTGCACCTTGACTTGCTTGACTACTTTATTTTCAATTGTTTCTCCTTCGGTCCAGTATAGCCACCGGTTGCTCTACATAGTTCAGCTTCTCATCCACTTCGATGTCATCTAGAGGCACGACTACCTCGTCCGGTGCTAAACATTTCCTCAAGTGCGACACATGAAAGGTAGGGTGAATCCCACTCAATTCTTCTGGAAGGTCTAGCCTGTAGGCTACATCCCCCACTCGTGCTAGTACGTCAAAGGGTCCAATAAACCTGGGACTCAGTTTCCCCCTCTTCCTAAATCGGATGATTCCCTTCCGTGGCGACACTTTTAGCATTACCCTGTCGCCCACGCTAAATTCTATTGGTCTCCCTCTTTTATCGGAGTAGGACTTTTGTCTATCTTTTGCAGCCTTCATATACGCCTTGATTTTCTCCAACTTCTCCATTGTGGCTTCCACGACTTCTAAGCTTCCTAGCTCCTTCTGACCGATATCACCCCAACAAATAGGAGTTCTGCACCGTCGACCGTATAATAACTCAATATGGGGTCATTTTAATACCGGCGTGGTAGCTGTTGTTATAAGAGAACTCTGCTAGTGGCAAATGATCATCCCAGTTACCGCCAAATTCGATAACGCATGCCCGAAGCATATCCTCTAGTGTCTGGATCGTTCTTTTCGATTGCCCATCGGTCTGCAGGTGGTATGTGGTACTAACATGTAACCTCGCGCCCATTTCTTCATTGAACTTTTTCCAGAACTTTGAGGTGAACCGCGTATCTCTATCTGAAACAATCGATACGGGCATACCATGCCGCGCCACAATTTCTCGGATAAACAGTTCGGCAAGCTTTTCTGAACTAATTGCTTCCTTGATTGGAAGGAAATGCGCACTCTTAGTCAGTCTATCAACTATCACCCATATCGCGTCATGGCCTTTTGTCGTGCGTGGTAATTTAGTGATGAAGTCCATGGTAACATGTTCCCACTTCCATTCTGGCACTTCTAATGGCTGAACATAACCATAAGGTCTTTGGTGCTCAGCCTTCACTTGTAGGCACGTTAGACATTAGTTTACATATGCAACCACATCTCTCTTCATCCCAGGCCACCAATAGTCTTTCTTCAAGTCGTGGTATATCTTATTTGCTCCTGCCGTGAAAGGTCTTAACACCCAAGGTGTTCTCTACCAGTTCATCCACCTTTCCCACCATCCTTTCCTTCTTTATTTTTTGCTCTTTTAAAGCGTTCATTTGAGCTTTGCTTATCATCCTCATAACATCTGGGGTCACTACTAGTTGGCACGCCTTCACCCGGATTGGTTCATATCCCTCCTTCCGGCTCAAGGCATCGGCTACAACATTTGCCTTACCCGGGTGATAATGGATTTCACAGCCGTAATCCTTTATTAGTTCCAACCACCTCCTCTGTCTCATATTTAGGTCCTTCTGCTCAAAGAAATATTTCAGACTTTTGTGGTCGGTAAATATGGCGCACTTAGTTCCATACAAATAGTGTCTCCATATCTTCAATGCGAACACTACTGCGGCAAGTTCCAAGTCGTGAACCGGGTAATTAACCTCCGTGTCCTTTAGCTTTCTGGATGCGTAAGCTATAACCTTTCCTCTTTGCATCAACCCACAGCCTAACCCGCAGTAAGAAGCATCGGAGTATACCGTTAGGTCTTCATCTCCTTCTGGTAGGGTTAGCACGGGAGCTTTGGTTAGTCTATCTTTCAACTCTTGAAACGCATCTTCCTGTTCTTTTCCCCAGTCGAACACCACGTTCTTCCTCGTTAACCTTGTTAATGGGGAAGCTATCTTCGAGAAATCTTTGATGAACCTTCTATAATAGCCAGCCAATCCCAAGAAACTACGGATTCGGATGGCGTCTTTGGGGAATTCCATTGTGTAACTGCCTCGACGTTTGCTGGATCAACCATAACTCCCTCGGAATTAATAATGTGCCCTAAAAACTGCACCTCCCGTAGCTAGAAGGCACATTTAGAGAACTTCACATACAGTTTCTCCTTTCGTAAAGTCTCTAACACCTCCTTAATATGATGTAAGGCCCCGCTCCCGGGCACCTCACAGTTGGTCGTCATCACACATAAAACATATATTTGATATAAACTTAATAAAATCATGCAGCGGAATTTCTAAGATAAAATTTTCCTTTTACCATAAATACTTTTGCCATTTAATACAACGTACGTTAGTTACAAAACATCTAATGTTGCATTACATCACAAAAGCATTATACAAAAGGTTACATTGTTACTGATTACAAAATGGTCATATACAGTGACCTCTAGTATAAAAACATAAAATTTTTCATCATAAAGAAGATTCCTTAAGTAGTCCCGTACATCGGAACCCTAAGGAATCTTGTACTTGCATGCAACATAATGCGTTGCGTGCATTATGGGCCCACAACACATTGCGTGGCAGCATTATCAAAAGGAGAATGCCATCCCAAAAGAGTTGAGTAGCCGCCTCGTGCCATCGCCAACAACACTACCTGCCAACTGGAAACACATAAAAAGTCAGCGTTGCTGAGTGAGTTCTAGTTTTATAATAAACATATTATATTTCCATTAGAAACCATTCTTTTACATGATCATACATCATACGTACACAGAGATAATATTCATTATTATCTTCATCATTCGTTATACATCGTCATCTTTAACTTCTCATATGGATCCTGTCAGGCTTTACCCACTTCATAGCACTCGGCTATGAATACTGTGGTCGAATGACAAGGATCCCGTTTCATCCTTACTTGCACATTGAATTCTTTTGTACCAATACCATATGCTATACCCCGATAAGTCTTAGCTACTGGGCCGTGAATCAATAGAGCGTATGCCACAGTAGCCTTAGCTACAGGGCCGTGAATCTAAGCGTATGCCACAGTACTAGTAGGTAAGCGGTAGAGGTACCATGACCATGGCCAATCACAAAGAAAGACCAATCGACTTATTCAATGTTTGCAAGACTTAATTCGTTCGTTCGTTAATGCATGTATTCATCATCATTTTACCCATTCATTCGTTCATTAATACATGCATTCATCGTCATGTTCCTCTTTCTTTATTTTCGCTTCACATTACATAATACTTTGTTCGTTCATTGTCATAATGCGTAAAGTCATAGAAAGATATACATACATCGTCGTAAGGAACACATACATATCAATCGTACATCATCATACATGGCATCATACATACATAGCCTACATCAACAGCCATCTACAGGCACTTACAGAAACTTCCACGTAAGGACTTACTCCCGCATTTTTCCCGAAAGCCGGGACTTGACTATGCATCTCCTCGAGTGCAACAGCTCTAATTGTCCCTCCTAAACCTTGGGGACTCACACTAACACATCATACAAACACATACTGGCCACAATCGTACCTTAAGCATAATACTCGTGATTATACCCCAAATGGGTCAAACATACATATTTCCATAAACAGGTTTAAATGTGTTCCAGCCCCAAAATCGTTTTAAAACAAGTAAATGAGGGGTCCTAGAAACTCACCTGTGCTTGCTAAGTAGCTTATCAATCAAGCTTTAAAGAAGAGTGTCACACTACACCGCCTGTAGATAGGTTAACACTCAAAAGAATCAATTTCTATCTAAATTCGCTGCTAAGTTCACCAGCAGTTTCACTGGACTTATCAGCAGTTTTGCTGCTAAACTCACTGGCAGTTTCTCTGCTAGATTCGCCAGCAGTTTCGCTGGACTTATCAGCAGTTTCGCTGCCAGTTTCGCCTAACTTTCGTTGGATAGCATTGTCGGCGAACTTATCAACGAATCTATAGTTTCGCCCAAGCGAAACTATAGTTTCGTTGAAACTACTCTTAGTTTCGCTGGACGAACTTATAGTTTCGCTGGATGATAGCTTAATTTTGCAGAACGAGCTGAAAATTACGAATCAGCCCATTTTACCCAAAACTTCAATCTTTTACACCCAAACCCTTGGGTTATCATCCAGGAAGCTATATCTAAGCTCCTTACATGTTTTCCTACCTAAAAACGTGTGTTTTTGGGTGATTCTTGCCACTTTTTAAAACCCCAAAACTTAAATCCGGGTTTTTCACAAAAATGAGCAATTAGACTACGTTTCTTACCTTGATTCTTGTTGTTTTGGATTCCACGAACACCAACCTTCGATCCCTTGACCAACCGAGCCTTGATCCGACACTTTCTCTCTCTACACTTTCTCTCTCTAGAAATTGAGTGTTGGGTGCAAATGAGAGTTGCTCAGCTGATCCATCTATATATATATCAGGCGTTCCCGTGACCCTAAAACTCGTTAAACTCGTGACCCGAAGGGTTAACTCGGTCTAACACCCACAATCATCCCATTTTATTAAATGGTCTTATCTAAGCCCATTATTATTATTTGACATGCTTAGAAAATTTTCCGGGTGTTACATATGACAAGCATGGTCTCCTTCATTCTTTGAGTATATCAAAATATCGTCAATGAAGACTATCACTGATCGGTCCAACATCGGGCGACACACGCGATTCATTAAGTCCATGAATGCTGCAGGAGCATTGGTTAGCCCGAAAGACATAACCAGAAACTCATAGTGGCAATAGCGCATTCGGAAGGCCGTCTTCAGGATGTCTTGCTCCCTCACCTTTAGTTGATGATATCCGGATCGGAGATCTATTCGGGAGAACCAGCTTGCCCCTTGCAATTGGTCAAACAGATCATCTATCTGGGGTAGAGGGTATCGATTCTTCATGGTCAGCTTATTCAACTCCCTATAATCTATACACATCCTCATGCTGCCATCCTTCTTCTTTACAAACAACACAGGAGCGCCCCATGGAGAAATGCTGGGCCTAATGAATCCCTTGTCAAGGAGTTCTTGCAGTTGTGACATGAGCTCCTTCATCTCGGACGGGGCTAGGCGGTAGGGTGCTTTGGCAATGGGATGGGCTCCTGACAGTAAATCAATCTGAAACTCTATCTCCCTATCCGGTGGTACTCCGGCAGATCCTCCGGGAATATGTCAGGAAAGTCCCGCACCGCTGGTACGTCGGACAACTCTTTCGCTTTATCTTTAACGTCCTTGACATATGATAGATAAGCTCCGCACCCTCGCCTCATACATTTCTCCACCTTGATCATGGAAATGATCCTTAGGACCATGCAATCATTATCACCGTAGATCATAACCAGACTACCATCTGGAGTCGTTAATCGAATCATCTTTTGCTGGCATACTATGTTAGCATCATGAACAGCTAACCAATCCATCCCTAGTACGACATCGAAACCTCCTAAGGGCATGGCAAACAATTGTGCGGGGAAGTAATGACCTCCTAGTTGAATGTGGCAATCCTCTATCATTCTGACTATTCTAATGGACTTACCATCGGCCGTTTCTACTTCGAAGGCATCATCTATTTCCTTAGTTTGGACATCTAGTGTAGCACAGATGGGTATAGATACAAAACTCTTACTGGCACCACTATCAAACAATATGGAGGCATAAACATTATTGACAAGGAACGTACCTGACACTACGTCGGGTCTTTCCTTGCCTCCTTCTTGTTCATGGTGAAAGCCCTTGCCTTGACCTTGGGCTTTCCATCATCCCCTTTGTCATTATCCTTGCTTGTTCCCGAGTTTCCTGGCTTAGCTTTCTTGCAATCCCTGCTATAGTGCCCCGTCTCATGGCAGTTAAAGCACTCGTTCACTTCCGGGCACTCTCTAGCCATGTGACCCGTTTTCCCGCACCGGTAGCACCCAGGGCTACCATTCGGCACTCTCCGGGATGCCTCCTCCACACTTTCCACATCCTTAACTTCCCTGACACCCTTCACAATCGCTTGTTTTGCATCCACTTGTTTTCTTGCCTCCCGGTTGGTAGTTACCACTTCCATACCTCTTCCCATTATTATTCCAAACTTTCCTCGTCTCACCCACCGTCACTGGCCTGTGGTGATCGTACAACCTTCCACTGAGGTCCACTGCTGACCTAAAAGTACTAGGTCGAGCAGTGACCATGTCCCTACGAATGTCCAGAGGCAACCCTTGTATGTACCTCTTGATCCTCTTGGATTTGGGAGTCACCAAGTCAGGCACCAGATGGGCCATTTCATTGAATTTCATAGTGTATTCCTAATGTGTCATATTTCCAACCTCCAAACTCACAAACTCTTGCTCAATCTTGTCAAGCTCTCTTTCTGTGCAATACTCCTCTATCACCAACCTCTTCATCTCCGGCCACTTCATCCTCTCAATAGCCTCCTCCCGTAAGACTCAGCGATGTTATCCCACCAACACAGTGCTGGGTCCAAGAGGGAATGGGAAGCAAACTTCACCTTTTGGCTTTCCCGGCACTCGCTGATCTTTAGTACGGCCTCCATTTCCCTGATCCAATGCTGAGTAGTAGTAGCGTTACTGGTGCCATCAAACATTGGGGCTTACATCTCTGAAAATCCCCGTAGCTGCACCCCTTCGCCCTCTCATCCATCTCGGAACAGTCATGGTTACCCAGACGATCTTCCTCGTCGCTCAACTCCTCAGTCTTGACCGCTCCTTTCTTATCAACCTTCTCTGAAGCCATACTCTTCTTACTGTCGCCCTTAACCTGCTCCACAAATTCCGCAAGCAGAGCGGGCATCACTCCAGATAGGACCTGGTGCACCTCTTGGGTAATAGCTTCCTTTACTGTTTCCTTTAGTTTTGCCTGATCAGTGGTAGGCCCCTCGGCTCCTGTTTCTAAATCAACCTCCTCCTCCTTCACCGGTTCGTCAACCGGCTTTCTGGTTGACCTTTTGGTCGGTTTCGCAGTCTCACTTGTAGTTTCTTTTGCCTTAGTAGGGGGCCTTCCCCTAGTGCTTCTCCGGGTGACCATAGCTGGAACTGCTTTCTTTGGTGCCATTCTTTCTACTTCCTATAAGATTCAGAATGTCAACATGGTCTTTCAAGGAAGGTTCAGATCATGACAAGTTTTGTAAATTTTTAATAACAGTGGCCAGTTGTGATTAACTACTTACAGAACTTCTCGTGCCCTAAACTTTCCTATCCTGAACCACACTAACACTAGAACCAACTATACCTATTCTATGCGCGTATAAGTCACATAAATTTAGATAGGCATCACAGATAACATTATCATACCCTACCTCGACTCTTAGCTTAAATAAGAGGGCACTACCCACTAGAATAAAACTTATAACATATTTGTTACCTCTTGGCATGGAGCTTCTTGGACTGGCATCCTTGACACTTGGTCCCATTATCTGTTTAAGTTTTGATTTAAAAATAATTTTCCCAAATCTCTTAAACATTGGCTCTGATTCAAACTTGTAAGGCCCTCCTTTACTAGGGGGACCTCACAGTTGGTATTCACAGCAAAACATAGATTTAAAGCAATCATTTACTCATATATGTATAAATAACTATCGCAACGGAAAATACGGTAATTTCAATTCATTACAATGTAGACAAGTTAAAATATGAACACTGTCTTTAAACATCAAAACTATTCAAAAGTCCTCTTAAGTTCTTCTTTATCAGGGATGCCAGTCTTTATGTGCCAAGAAGCTTCAATTTCCATGCTCCCATCCCGGAGGCTCTAACTTTCACCTGTCAACTGATATGCATAGAAAAGTCAGCTTCGCTGAGTGAATTCAAGGTTTACTTTGTTAAATAACTTCCTTAGAAAAAGTAATAGCTTTAGCGGTTAAAAATAATCATCATCTATCAAAAATCTATACACACGGGCTATTTCTTTATCGATACCTTATCATTTCTTGTTATTTATTTCTCTTCTTTATCCGTCAATTCTCTATCACAATCGGTGCCTAGGCTCGCCTAGGACTTTACCGACACGCCAATTAAGGACTTACTGTCATACTCAATCAGTCCATTATTGTCATGCCAATTCAGGGCTTACAGACCTGCCTGTTCGAGCATTACTTTATCCACTTTATCCAGGTGAGGGCACAACGAATGCAACCCTCCTTTAGCCATGCTTGCAAGTCTTTACTTTATCCATTGCTGCAGAACTTTACTTGTAAGACTTTTCTTTATCCAGGTACACGTTATGGGCCCAATAACTTTTCTTTACGTTTCACTTTCATGTTTAAGTTATACATAATATTAAACATCACATTACAAGGCAATTCATTTATACTAGATCATATCACAATAAGGGAAACACACTATCAATTCATTATAAAACCCCATTTCCCATATAGGATAGTATGTAAAACTTTACTTTAAAAGAACTGATCATAAAAAGTATGTATCTTGGTATGCATACCGCCCAAAACATTTAAAGCATGTATAAAATAGGGGATCTAGAACTCACCTGAACTTGTCCAATAGCTTAAATTCTAAGCCTCTCAAGCTATAGCCTGAATACTCTAGCTGTACGAAAATTAATATGCAAAAACGTCATTTTCTTCATAGTTTCGCCTACAGTTTCGCTAGTAGTTTCGCTGCCAGTTTTGCTGGAAGTTTCGCTACCAGTTTCGCTGGGCAGCACTTCTGCCAGTTTCGCTGGACAGATTCGCAGCCATGAGCGCCTAACTTTCGTTGGAATTTCTTAGTTTCGCAATGTCTATAGGTCAGCCTAAGTACTTAGCGAACTTATCAGCGAAACTGTAGTTTCGTTGTACCGAAACTGTAGTTTCGCTGGAACCCCTTTAGTTTCGCTGAATAAATTAACAGTTTCGCTGGATAAAGGCTTAGTTTCGCTGGATCGGGGGCTAGTTTCGCTGGATGAACAGAAATTAAGAAACAGCCCGTTTTTAACCTGAAATCTTAACTTTTTATGTCCAAATCCTTGGTTTACCTTCCATGAAACCAGATCTAACCTTTTTACACATTTTCATACATAAAAATTTGACCTTTATGTGTTTCTTTGAACTTTTCAATACCCCAAAACCCTAGAATCCGGGTTTGATCTACAGAGGGCCTTAGAGGTCGATTCTTACCTCGCTTTGTTGCACTTTCCTTAAGCCTTGATGTTCCAATCACCCAGCTCTTCAATCTTCCATCCTTTCAAGCTCCAAATCTTGAGTTCTTCCCACTTTCTCTCTCTACTTTCTCTCTCTACAAATTTGGTGGCTAGGGTTGGAAATGCTGAAGATGGAGTTGTTCATGCATTGTTTAAGGGCTGATTAGGGCCCTTAAACCCATAACACATAGCCCATTAGGCTAATTAGGTCCATAGCCCACTAATTCACCTTTTATTTCTTAAATTAACCCATAAAGGCCCATTATTATTAAATGGCTTGTTTCGGGAAATTTCGGGTCGTTACAATTTCTTCAGATTCTTCTTCAGACTCAACTATTTTCTTTTTCTTATTCAGCTTGTGAGTCCTCAACTCCTTTTCCTATGGGGCACTTGATTTGTCCTTCCTTTTACTTGATGCACTATCAAATGATTCTTGTTTAACTTTTGATGACTTTTGTTACTTGGGATCCAACACTTTCTGATTAGGTTTGTTGGCAGTTTCTCTCTTTGGTACCTCTTCTGTTGATTTGGTTTTTGCTTTCCGTAGATGTTCTACGGATTCAACAGATTTTGCCTTCCGTAGATCTCTACTGAAGTATTTTTTTTGCTGCTTCATTGCTGATTGTTTCTTCTTACCTTTATCTATATGGGATAAAGGTACCTCCTCAGCAGATCTGCACTGATCAACTCCTTTTGTTGAAGAATTTTTATGCTGATTAAGTTCTTGAAGTCCTTCAATTAGTTGAACAATCCCCTTGCAGATAGTCTTCAGCATGTTTCTTTGTTTTGGAGGATATTACAGTTTTGATTCTTCAAGTACTTTTAAAAGAACAGTTTCAACAGCAACGTTCTTACCAATATTCAGTTGATCATCTTCACGTTCATCAGAATCATCGAAGTCATCACATTTATCAAAGTCAATTTCTGAGTCATTGTGTTTAAAGTTTTCTGATTCAGAAGACTCAGTTTCACTCACCTCAGTTTCATTGTTAGTGTTTTGCTGATTAGATTATGTTTCAAACTTGGTGCTTGGCACAAAATGATTTTTCAAAGTGTTTGTCATTGCTTGAGATAAAGTTATGTAGTTATCATTTATTGGAGGTGCAACAGCATTATATCTCAACCCATACCTACTCTTTGATTCAATATGAGAATTTAACAACTTCTCATATTGCTGAGATGAAAGTTGGAACTTCTAAAGTTTCACTTCAGTTGATGCATGATCAGCCATGGATTTTGTTAAGGAAGTGGTCAGATGCTCAACTTGGGCTTTTAAGTTGTAATTTTCTGAAACAAATTTTTCTAAATCCTTTTTCAGAGAGTTAATTTTGATTTGATATAATTTATGTTCGCTTACATGAGATTCATTCAAAAGCATTGTTTCTTTTACTTTATCAGCCAATTGTTGAGCATGGACTCTATATCTCTCAACTTCCACAACAAATAATGATGAACACAATCTTTCTCTTACCTCTCTAGCTATTGGTGGAACTTTGTTTTCCATATAAGCCATCAAAGCTTGATTCTCTTCCATAATTTCCTTCTCATACATACTCCAGTCACATGTTCCATCTTGTAGTATGATCAGCCCAGACTCCTTTGAATTAATAGGTCCTGCTGACTCATTAGTGGCTGGTGGGGATGAATTTGTTAGCTGAGGTTGTCTGAAAGATCTTTGAGAAGTTGATTGCTAATGAGATTGATATGAATGAGATGGAGGTTGCTGAGGTTTTCTCAAGTCCGGGTTTGATTGTTGATTGCATTCTCTAGAGAAATGTCCATAGAGATTGCACTTGAAGCATCTTACCTTTGACTTGTCAACACCAATCTTTGATGTTTTGCTTGCTGCAACCAAGTTTTTGTTTCTTTTGAGGTATTGTTTGGCTCTATATGCAATCATTCCCATTTGCCATTGGAGATCTATCTCCTCAACAACATCAGGATGTAGTTCTTCTAAGTCTTGTGGCAAATATTTGATGATGTTATAGAGCTTACTATGTAAGCTTGAAAGCTTGAACTAAAAGCTGCAAAAGCTGCTTTTTGTTCTTCAGAATCCAGGATCACAGTAATGGGTTCTGATTGATTGTTCGATTATGAGGACTTTGCTGGAGCTATAGATGTATCTCTTCTGACAGCAGATCTTCCTTTGTCCTTCCCATATTTACTTTCAGATAATTTCTTTGAAGGCTTTGATGCATAGAAACTCACTTCCTCTTCATCATCACTCAAAGTACAAGAGTTCTCACTATCATTGTTAGAAATAAAGGCACTTCCGGCACTTTTTGTTTCTTTAATGATAGGGTGAGACATAGGTTCTCACACTCTTGTTTCTTGATTTTTCATCCATTTCAAGAGCCTCCACTTTGGCAACCAGTGTATCTAAACTGGTTGATTTGAGATCTATAGTGTTCTTGAATATGGACACAGTTTGCTTCCAACTTTCAGGCAAAGTATGGAGCATCTTTTTGTTTAATTCCTTATTAGTGTATTTCAACTCCAAGATGTTCATCTCAGTTACCAGTTGCATGAATCCGTGGAGTTGTTGAGGAATTGATTCACCCTCAATATGATAAGAGGTTTCATATTATGAATGTAGGGTGTCTTTCCTAATGCTTCTGATTTCATCACTCCCTTCATAGAGTGTATGAAGTATCTTCCACAAGGAGTTAGCTGTTTTGTAGTTCTCACACCTGATTAAGATCTCTTTAGGTAAAGCCATACTAAGCAGACTATATGCTTTGATATCAACTTTGACCTTCTTAACATCATCAGGTGACAGATCTTTAGTACTTATGGGTTGATTTTTATCATTATAATCTGGCCTAAGGGTGGGTGGAATATATGGACCTTTAGTTATTGATTCCCATAAGTCAGAATCAGTGTAATTTACATGATTCCTGAACTTGATTTTCCAGGATTTTGAAATTAGCCTTTGTTTCCAACTTTGAAGGTTGGTATGATCCACCAAAGGTACTCATTTTAGTTAAATTTTCTGGATTTAACTATAACTGTTACTGTGAAATAATATATCAATAACTCAGATCTACTATTCAATTAATGTGAATAGAGATCTAAATTAATCAAGCAATGAAACAGTGCTTGCTGAAAGATAAATCAAGGTTTTAATTGAATAAACAAAAAGACAATTAAACAATTTTAATACTAATAGATCAATCGATCTAAATCAATGAGCACTTGACTCTGATACCACCTGTCAATCCAAGGATCGCAATCAGGAATTATCAGTATTAAAATAAAGACACGTCAATGAATGCGGAATAATCATTAACTGTTGTTTAATTGTTTTTAATTTTAATATCAACGATTAAAGTTTGTTATGATGAACACAATTATGTATACGTAATAAATAAGCAGACAAGAATTAATTCAAATGTATTTCATTAATACTAAATAATGATTACAAAAGAATAATTATGAATGCTATGAATAATGATTCTTCGAACGTATTGTTATTATTGATGTGACGGCGGCTAAGGTTTGATTTTGTGATGTGATGTGTGTTTGCTGCAATATTGCTATTGTGTTCTCCCCTTGATATGAAACCTAGGACTCATATTTATAGGTAATTATGAGTCAATTAAGGAAACATCAGATCTCTTGGGATTTGAAATTGACTTGTTGACTTGTTGAACTTGTCAAATTCATACAAGTGTCTTCATCTTTCGTAGGAATCTTGTCTTCTGCAGGAACTCTTGTTCTTCCGTAGGAAACTTGTCTTCCGCAGGAACTCTTGTTCTTCCGTAGGAGCTTGTACTTCCGCAGGAGTCTTCACTTCATCTTGAGATCATCAGTGAATACTGATGTTCATCCGTAAACAAACTATGGAAGTCATCTTGTATGAAACATATCTACGGATTAACAAAATTATTCATCCGTAGATGTTTCTTACACTTAGCCAATTACAAGAATTCACCAAGTATATTGTTTTTGCCTGTCATCATACACATTAAGCAATACATATATATGGGTTAACCTATATACTCAATGCATACATACTGATAGTCAGTTACAATAATTTATTACAAGAATTGATTAAAGTTCTAAGCCTATACAAATTGATCTAGACCTATTCTTGCCAGATCTAACAAGTCTAATTATAGACTTCGCCCAGTACCCGCTTTATGCATGACGGTGGGGTATAGCTCGTGGCATTGGCCCGGAATATGAGGAAGATAAAGGTGGATGTACGTAAAATATGGCAAGGAAGATAACAAATGATAACGATGACATACGATGATGAATGAACGTAAGTTAATGAACGATGATGAAGATAATAATAAGATTATATATTTGTATGTATGATGTATGAGCACATATGAAAGTAAAAGAACGGTTTGGAATGATAAGTGAAGTACTTTATTTATAAAACTAGAACTCACTTAGCAACGCTAACTTTTATGTACTTTCCAGTTGGCAGGTGATTGTTGTTGAGGATGGCACGGGACAGCTACTTGGCATTTTTTAGGATGGCATCCATTTGCATAACAATGATGTTTTTGTGATGTAATGCAAATTATGATATTTTGTAACAGTTAACTATATTGTATTATTTTGCAAAAGCGATGATAATATATGAAACGGTTTTAATTTAATTTCCGCTGCGATGTTTTAAATAAATGTACGGTTTATGTGCGATGAGTGACTAATTATGAGATGCCCGGGAACGGGGCCTTACACCAGGCCAGTTTAGAACACGACAACCACGCGAACCGTACGTGCAGATCTGAGTCAACAGTGATTATGATAAACCGTATGGTATACAAACCTGAGAACCGCGTGCCGCTTCAAATAACCGTTTGAACCCACGAGCCGGAGGATGAGAGTGTCGTGATCACCATAGGGGGTCGCTTGTTTACGGCCGATCGATGGAGGTAGATGTCGTCAAGAATTGAGGAGACTTGGCTAGGGTTTGCGGAAGAAGGGTTGCAGGTTTCAGGAGGGATTAGGGAATCAGTTATGGGGGTGCCGAGAGGGGGAATGTGGTTTATGTAGATATATTAATCCTATTTTGACATATTTACATATTGATCCTCCTTGATTATCCTAATTCACATTTTAAACTAATTTGAGTTTTAATTGTTTAATTGGAAATTTTGATAACAAGTATTATTATTTAATAGTAGAATTTGATTAATAAAAATTAGAGTAATCATTAATCATAATTTGATTAGTAGCAACATAACGGAGAAGCGTTAGATAACAAAACGATGGAAACCTGAAAACTCGGGTTGTCACATGTAGCGTATAACATTACATATACGTGATTCAGAACAAAAAATATATACGGAATATCAAAGAAATACATGACATGAAACAGGAATTTCTTAGCAGCATGGCATAAGGTCATGCTCCAATTGATGCAAATATAAGTAAATTCACTAAACATAAGCAAAATTAAATAAACAAATACTATTATGTAAGTGTATCAACAGTGTTACGTATACGTACAGACAGTGTTATGTATACGTACCGATTGTGTTACATATACGTATTGTCAGTGTTACGTATACGTACAACTGTGGTTGTCTTGTTCATTGTGTTCTTTGTGGTCAAAACCAAACACTTTGAAGATCGCTCGACTTATCATCATCTTTGATACATTATCTTCTTCGATTCATCATCTTTGATACATTATCTTCTTCGATTCATCATTGTCATCACCTTCGAGTTCATCATATTTCACTTTCAATTCACTGCAAAAAAGATAAATAAATAGTCAATGGGATATTTTTAAAAAAAGAATCAAGGCAGATTTAAGCATCCTTGCAAATCATTTCAAAAGGATTACAGTTGCAGGTTTAAGTTTGATTATTTAAAACAATATTTAGGTCATTATTACATAACACCAATTAACAAATCTGTAAGTCTATTCTTAAAGATCCATCATTTACCAATTTTAATATATACCAAGTCTTCTTAATATAATGAAGCTTTTATGTAATAACGAGAAGAAACAATAGTTGAAAACTAACTCTACACATGGAACAAAAAAATTATTTGTAATCAGAAGAAAAATAAAAACATAATAAACGTATTATAATAAAAGATATGATAATATTAAATCAACTATGTTGATGAAGGCATCTATCCATGTTCATAAATATTACACATGAACTTTGTTAATAAACCTATTCAAATATAGTAGAAATTTAATCGATTTTATTGTTTTTAATACGAGATCCATACAAGCGAAAATCATATTCTTGATTTAAATATCATTTTCAAAATTGATGTATGACCCATCTTGATTTGAACACTAAATCTGCATTTGAGCTACGATCTTTTTTTCTTGTTAGATAGATAGTGAAGAAAAGAGAATTAATAAATAGTTAAGTTAAAAAATAAGAGAAATTAGGGGTTTAAAAGTTACTAATATTAAAAGAGTATCAAAATGACCTTCTTAACCTTTTAAATAAAAATTTTTAAATTTTAAAACAAAAAAATTGATTAGTTAGGAGAAGTTTTGATGGTTTTCAATTATAAAAATGATTTTCATTTTATATCTTCCCTATATATATATACATATATATATACATACATATATATACATACATATATATATACACATGTATATATAGGAGATGGATCAAATGAAAACCACAATTTTATTAGAAAACCAAGAAACCTAAATCCAACCGACCACATAATTTCAAATTATTTTTATATTTGTTTTCTTAAAAGGGTATTATAGATAAATTCCAATCCACTATTTTAAGAAGTTTTCTTATAATTACAATCTGTTGTTTTACTCTCCGTATAATCAATTATATTAGTTTGAGTATTTTAATCATATCATATTCTTTAGTTGCTTATAGGATCTTCGTCAAATTGTTCAAAAGAACAAATTAAAAAATTCAACCAAATAAAAAACTCATTAGATATTTGAACAAATAAAAAAAACAAAGTTCATAAACATAAAGCAGAGAATCTTTTGGAATCTTGTGCTCCTATTTTATTCCAGGTGAGTTGCTAAATTCATATCTAATCTTTTAAATTTTCAATTATTTGAATTTTTTTCTTAGTATAAAAAATAAATGTTGAATGATTGTTCATCCATAAAATATGGATCCTTGCACAAACGATAATTTTACAAATTTGATTTTGGATTTCATGTGGAAATATAAATAACGAAACACCACGTTCTAACATATAGAATTCTTGTATATTAAATTATGGAGATACAAATTTGCCTAATAGCCTTCTATTGGATGTTCTATTGGATGAGGTTTCTTGTATGATTCATATTTTATTATATGTTGCTCCATACGACATTTGAGTTTGAGTCACCTTTTTGAATGCATCATCTTTATTAAATTTTTGGTTTTATATAATATAAGAAATAGATTAAATAATTGAATTGATGATTCCAAAGGTTTAAGTCTCTTTTACTTTTGATGAAGACAATAATGGATAGTTTGAGGAGGACGACTAGAAGCGATCAGACGATGATGGATGGAGGAGGGCGATAAAAAACGACTAGATCGAGTTCATCAACAAGTGAAACCAGAAACAACCAACATATGGTGTTTACTAATCGATTATGACGTTTATGAATCTTAAATTGGGTTGCATGGTAATCTAGATTTTTTAATAAACTATGAGATTAAACATAGAGCCACGTATACAACAACTTCAATATCAAATCTTGACTTCTCGAGTAAGACTTAATTCAAAATTTTATTATGAAAATCCATTATTGAACTTAGAATGTGCTTATGAGGATAAAACACAAGTTTTGCATACTCATGCTAACAAAAAATCGGTTCTTGGTGTTAGTTAGTGATTAACACCTTCTTTTATTCTTAAGTCTATCGTTTCATACTTTTGTAGTGATTTCAAAATGAAGATCATGATCTCAAAACAAAATTAATGATGAACTTGAACATGATGAATTGACGAAAATGATGCATCAAATATGATGGTGGGTCGAACAATTATGAAACTAAATGATACTAACATTCTATGTGCATGTCCAGGTTTTATAAGAACTTCTTACGTATGTGTAAATAATTCATGCTTACATATACGTAAACTTGAACTGTTTACCTATACGTATGACAACATGTCTTAATATTTTGTATGAATAAAATTCATTCTTCAGGGTACATGTAAGTTGTATTTACACATATGTATTTATCATATTGGTTCCATGAACAATTGGCTAAAACAAAGTATCTGATGAATATACAACTTTGAATTTTCTTTTGTACTCACGATTTGCAGTCAATAGAAATTTTGTGTATATACATCTGAGCCTCCACGCTGAAGATCTAGACTATGAAGTTATATTAGAATGGACAATCAATTGTAATGATAATGATGTAATAAAGGGATGTGAATAGTTTAACAACCACCAAAAAACTCAGTCTAACCAATTCAATAACCACCAATGGGGTTAGCGCCTCTATTATCATTTGAGTTACATATATATAACTTTGTTGATACGTACACGTAACTTATGTAACTATGTTGGTACATATATGTACTTTAAAAATCATTTTTTACGAGAGGAAGTTTTAAAGTTATGTGATCAAAACTTTGGATTGAAGTTTGATTGGGTTACGTATACGTAACATAATATTTCATATACATAGCACATTATTACATATACGTAACATCATATGTAACCTAGTTTGGTGTTCATGTGTTTACGTTGTACTCCTAATATATTCAATTTATCCAATATAAAATATTTGATATGCTTTGATTTATATATTTGTTAGATAAATGTTAGCATAATAAAATAAAAATAGAGAATAGAAAAGTTTAGTGTAAATTAAGAGAGATGAGAGAGAATGAATGATTTTAGGGATTTAATTAAGTAAAAATGGGGTTTCCATATAATTCATATGTGTTTTGTCTATTATACCCCTAGAAACTTTTAATTAGATCCTTTAAAAATCATTTAATTACATTAATACCACTAATCAGTCTTAACCAAAGATTAAAAGAATCAACGGCTATAAAGTGGTTTCTTTGGGTTTTAATTATATTGTAGTTTTTAATTATAGTGGAAGGATCCCTTAAAAACTATGTTATAATTAAAAACCATAAAAACCAATATCTAACCCTCCATCACACCTAATCAATGGCTTGTTTTAATAGTGGCATGATTGTAAATATTATAGTGTTTGAATAACAAGATTTAAATAAATGAGGGTAATTTAGGTAAAGCCAAAAATTATGTTTCTCTCACCTCTTTACTAATTTAGTTTTCTCGTTCATCTCTTTTAATTACTATAAATATATTATATGCGTTACATGTATGGTTACCTTTATAAGCTACGTATACATAGCAGTAAAAAATAATAGTATCTGAAAATAAACACCTACATATATGTAACTTATACTGACACATATACGTAACTCATTAATCAACAACAAAGTAAAATACATATACATAACTTATTAGTCAACAAAACGTGAAAGACATGTGTAAAAGAAAAGAAATACATAACGTAAGATAAATATGTTGGATCTTGTATGCCCAAGATACATACAAGATTTATGTGGTTAGTACGTTATGATCCAAGTCGGGTCATACCCAATAACAAGCTAAACAAACACCAATAAATATTTAATTATTGATGAGATCAAACAAATAAATATTGACACCAATTCAGAAAATGGGTTTTCTAAACATTGCATTTGAAATAAAACAAATTATGGATAATTTGTTAATGTGAAATTATTTGTTACATTATTTAAGTAAATTGAATAATAACAAATAGTAGTGTGTTAATATTATAAAATAAAAAGGGGGTCTTAATTTATAAAACTTATGATTAGAAGAGTGCAAATTATATAAAATAAAATTGGGGGGAACCCAATTTTAAATGGGCAATTCGGCCGCCCCCTCTACATGGGGATTCCCTTTTGTCTTGGTCAATAACAAGACTTATTCCCTCTTGCACTCTTCCTTTGGAACACACTTTCTCTCTCACACATGCAAAGGTCTCTTCTCCCTTTCTTCCTTGGCTGAAAATTCGAAATTAAGGCTGAAATTAAGAACTTCTTGGCTGATTTTCGGGTTCTTGAAGAAGGAGTTGGGTCTTGGTGTTATACTACCTCACAAGTAGGTGTTTGGAAGAGCTTGTGGGTATACAAGCTTGAGGCTTTCTTCCTTGAGGGCTGCACATACAAGAACATCATCATCTTCATCTCATCCTTACTACAACATCTTGTTCTTGAAAGGTAGTTCAAGAACACCCTATGGTTGCATTTTGTTTTAGATAGCATGCATTTCATATATATAAATGATCCTTGTTCTTGGGTTTTGTTTTTGGTTGAAAATGGTTCATATTTTCAGATTGTTAACAACATGTTTAAACCCTAATATCCGTTGCATTTTTGAAGTTTAAATGGTTAAACTTGTTTGATAAACATGTTATAAAACCCTACAATGGCATCTAGAGCCGGTTATATGGAATGCATGCTTCGAAAGTTCTTGAAAAGTTAGTTTTCATGGACTTTTCAACCCATTAGGGGCTGTTTTGTTATGGGTGAATGAATCCCTTACGTTTCAAGGTTTAGTCTTACATGCTTTAGTAAAAACCTTGAAAGATTAACATCAAATGGTTGGTTATATTGTTTGGACAAAACCCTAAAATTTTGGTTCATGTTGGCCGAAAATTTAGGGCTGAAATAAGGGGTTCATTGTTGTTCTTGGATGTTGTATATGATACATATTTTTGTTGCATAACATAGCCTTGACCTTATGATGTTTTGGTTTTGGTTGAATGTGATTTTGTCACGTTGTTTTGTCTTGAAAGGGTTGTAATATTTGTGTTTATATTTTGGGTTGTAATTTATTTATTCATTTGGTTATGTAATAAATAGATTAGGTGCATTTCTTTTATTAAAAAAATTATATTAGAATATAATTTATGTAAAAGAAGATGCACAAGATGAAGACCCAAAGATGGACACAAAAGGCATGGACACTTGAAGTTTTGGATGTGGATTCAAGTGGAGTTCATGGACACATATGATGTGTCATTATTAACCCTTAGGAACGACCTTATGACAACACTTGTGATGGCAAAGAAGTGTAGTCAACTTAGTGTCTATGGTTATGCACTTATGTTTGTATGATTATGCTGGTTTGGTTGTTTGTTGTATGGTTGTTGGTTATATTTGAATATGCATAACAAACTCATTAACAAAATTAACAAGCTAAAAATTGATGGTTCTTTATCATTAAGTGATTAATAAAAGGTTATTAAAAGGATTAATGATTTTAATAAAAGGGGTTTTATTAAAAATGAACCATAGGGTACCTTGTATTTGAAAGCATGCAAATATAAGGTACATAGAGTTTTCTAAACTAGTATTATGAAAACTTAAAATTTCTTTTATAAACAAGTTAAACACCATCCTTTTGCACAACACTTGAGTCACTTGGAAACTCTTAATGGGATAAAGATCACCTAACCATTTTGAGGGAACTTGTGATTTAAGGTGGGGATACCATATTTGTAGGATAAAGGTCACCTAACCACTTATGTTGGAAAACTCATATGTGTGTGCAAGTAGGGTGACTTGATTTGCAAACCATGTTTAATGGATCACCTACAATATGCTTTGCAAAGGTGTTGATGGGATAAACGTGCCACCACACATATGATGTTTAAGTCGATCCCATACCCTAGAAGTTGCAAAGGGTTGCAATTGTCAAAACGTTGACTACCTTGTTAATTTAAATAATGGGATAAAGGTCACCTAACCACTATTTAAATGTAACGTTGGATTCTAGATTTTAAAATTGTGTAAGACACTTATAAGGGTTTTAATTACTAAATATGAATGATATCGAAAATACTAAAATTGAACTTTGTTAAAATTTTGTAGATGGCCACAACAATAATGAAAATAATGAAATGCCGTCCGCTCACTCACTATCACTAAGGACCATTATCCAAAAGGAGGGTCTAAACCATAATAACTTTATAGATTGGTTTCGAAACTTGAGAATTATTCTCAAGTAAGAGAAACGATCGTATATTTTAGACGATCCGATTCCCAATCAACCTAATGAGGAGGATGAGGAGGCTTTTATGTATTGGGTGAAATACACTGAGGACTCGGTCCAAGTGTCTTGCCACATTGGCAAGTATGACTCCGGATCTCCAAAAGGAGTATGAACATCATGGAGCATATGACATGATTACCCAGTTGAAGGAAACGTTCCAACGACAAGCAAGGGTGGAGCGCTTCGAAACGGTTCGAGCACTCCATGCATGTCGTATGGATGACACCCAATTTGTTTCATCCTATGTACTTAAGATGAAAAGCCACAATAACCGCCTCGAAAGGCTGAATTGTCCCGTCTCGAAAGAGTTGGCTATGGATTTGATCCTCAACTCTTTGTCAAAGAGGTTTGACAACTTTGTCATGAATTATAACATGAACGGGTGGGACAAGAACATAAGTGAGCTTCACTCTATCTCCAAACTACCGAGGCAGCCACGGGTAAAAAAGTTTTACCCGTTCTTACCATCAATGAAGGTGGGAACAAGAAGAGGCCTCACCCCGCACCCAAGGCAAATGTTGCCAAGGGCAAAGGTACGTTAAAGGAAAGGGGAATGGAGTGGTAAGGGCACCACCACCAAAACAAGTGGAGAAGAAGCAAAAGGTTGCTTCAAATGACCCATGCTTCAAGTGTGGGGAGATTGGACATTGGGCAAGGAATTGTCCAGTCCATCTCAAAGAGTTGCAAGCTAAGAAGGATGCCAGGCAAACCTCAGGTACAATTTACATGCTTCATATTGATCTAAATTTAATATCCTCTAACACATGGGTATTGGATACCGGATGTGGAACTCACATTTTCAACTTATTGCAGGGGTTTAAAAGAAGTAAGGACTTCAAGAAAGGGATGTTAGCCTCTACATGGGGAATGGGGAAAAGTTCAAGTTGAAGACCGAGGGGACTACATCTTGAAGCCTCTAAATGGTTTGGAAGAAATTTTGAACAATGTTTTGTATGTTCCTATCTGTTTCCCAATTAAGACAATATGGTTATGCTTTAACATTTATTGAAAATGAAATTCATGTTTCTTTAAATGGCATATTTTATTTTAAAGCTATTCCTACTAATGGTATTTATGAATTGGTTCATGAAAACACATTGTATGATAGCTCATTGTACCAAACCACCACCAAGAAACTCAAATTGGATTTTAGTGATACCTATCTTTAGGATTGCCGTCTTGGTCATATAAACAAGAAACACATACAAACACTTCAAAAGAACGGTCTTTTAAAAGCAAGTGAATATGATTCATTTGATGTATATGAATCTTGTTTACAAGGAAAAATGACTAAAGCACCTTTTAGTGGCAAACCCGAAAGGGCAAAAGATTTATTAGGCATCATACATTCGGATGTATGTGGTCCTTTTAAGCCAATGACTAGGCACCATCAAAATACTTCATTACCTTTACCGACGACTATAGTCGATATGGTTATGTGTACTTATTAAGACACAAAGATGAAGCTTTTGAAATGTTCAAAATCTTCTAAAATGAAGTAGAAAATCAACTCAATAAGAAAACAAAAATTCTCCGCACCGATAGAGGAGGTGAATACCTAAGTGATGCTTTTAGAGATCAACTTAGAAGTTGTGGTATAGTCACACAACTATCTCCACCTGGAACACCACAACACAATGGTGTGTCCGAGAGGAGAAATCAAACTCTATTAGATATGGTTCGATCTATGATGGCTAAAAGCTCATTGCCTCTATCATTTTGGGGTTTCGCTTTGCTCTTGACAACTCGTATTTTGAATATGGCCCTAACCAAGAAAGTGGAAATGACACCTTTTGAAATATGGCATGGAAGGGTTCTATCACTATCATATTTAAAGGTATGAGGTTGTGAGGCTTATGTTAAGACTCCCACCTCAAACAAGTTAGAAAGCGTTCCACTAAGTGTATCTTCATTGGATATCCTAGAGATTCTATAGGATATTATTTCTATGATCCATTGGAACAAAAGGAGTTTGTTGCCAAGAAGGCTGAATTCTTAGAAGCTAAATTCCTTGTGGAAGGAACTAGCAGTAGAACAGTGGATCTTAAGGAAGATCAAGGACCACAAACCGATACACGTTTGGTTGACACTAGCACTCAACATAAGGATGTTAAGGATGATCAAATGGTTGATCAATACACACAAAACATTCATAGATCTGATAGAATTAGTAATCCACCTGAAAGATATGGATTTTTCATGAATGGATGCTTTGTGGTAGATTCCGATGAACCAACCACTTATCGTGATGCAATGTCTAATTTGGATTGTGACAAATGGCTTGAAGCCATGAACGTTGAGATGCAATCAATGTATGACAACCAAGTATGGGACTTGGTTAAACCACCTCTTAACTCCAAGATAGTTGGAAGTAAGTGGGTTTTTGAGAAAAAAACCGGTATGCATGGAAACTTGGATGCTTATAAAGCTAGACTTGTAGCAAAAGGTTTCACTCAAACTGAAGGGGTTGATTATGATGAGACCTTCTCACCCATTGCAATGCTAAAGTCTATCAGGATATTATTTGCCATAGCTGCTCATTATGATTATGAGATTTGGCAAATGGATGTCAAAACCGCTTTTCTAAATGGATATCTTGAGGAAGATATCTATATGGTTCAGCCTGAAGGTTTGTCAATAAAAACCATCCTAATAAAGTATGCAAATTGAAGAAATCAATCTATGGATTGATGCAAGAATCAAGAAGTTGGAATCACCGTTTTGATGGAGAGATAATCAAATTGGGTTCATCAAAACGCTGATGAAGCATGTGTATATAAGAAAGCTAGTAGGAGCATCATCACTTTCCTAGTATTATATGTCGATGACATTCTACTATTTAGAAATGACATTCCAACTTTGGAGGGAGTAAAAGCCTGCTTGGAAGCTGTTTTTCCATTAAGGATCTTGGTGAAGCCGCCTATATTTTGGAAGAAAATCTATAGGGATAGATCAAGGCAGTTGATAGGTTTAAATCAAAGTGCATGTATTGACAAGATCTTGAAAAGGTTCAAGATAGAAAACTCTAAGAAAGGTACGGTACCTATCCAAAGAGGAACGATATTGAGTAGGACTCCATGTCCAAGCTCAAAGGACGAGCAAGACAAAATGAAGGGAATCCCGTATACCTCTGCTATAGGATCCATCAATGCAATGATATGCACTAGACCGGACGTGTCATGCGCTTTGAGCATGACAAGCCGATACCAACAAAATCCTGGAAACAGACATTGGATGGTTGTTAAGAACATACTTAAGTACCTAATGAGGACCAAAGATATGTTCCTAATCTATGGATCTGGTGCGGAGGAACTCGTAGTAAAGGGTTACACGGATCCGAGTTTCCAAACTGATCGAGATGACTCACGATCACAATCGGGGTACATTTTCATCTTGAATGGAGGAGCAATTTCTTGGAAGAGCTCTAAGCAAGATGTGGTGGCATTATCAACTATAGAGTCAGAATACATCACCGCTTCATTAGCAGCTCAGGAAGCTGCATGGTTAAAGAAATTCATTACCGATCTAGGGGTGGTCCCTTCCATTCAGGACCCCCTAGAAATTCTTTATGATAACGAGGGTGCGATTGCTCAAATCAAGGAACCCCGTGCACATCAAAAGACTAGGCACATTGAACGGAGATTCAACTACATAAGGGATGAAGTTAAAAGGGAAAGATATGTATTCGCAAAGTTCACACGGATCAAAACATTGCCGATACACTCACGAAGCTTCTTGAAAAGGCAAGGCATGAAAGTCATACTTCTGCCATGGGACTACAATAATCTAGTGACTAGATTTGATCTTTAATTTTATATTTAGATATTGTAACCCTTATTACTTGAATGAATTATTTGATTATAATAGTTCAACTAATGTTCCTATTTTGCACGTTTAAAATCCATGAGTAAATCATTTACTCAGAACGTCCGTCGTTGTTCATACTTGTGGGAACAAGTATGAAGGCAAGACTATTATGAATTTAGATTGGTGGATATTCATATGGATGAATATAGAGTAAAGGGTTGCTTCCAAAGTTCATAGATATTTGTGGGATACAAATTTTGGACTGACCCGCATCTCAAATATTAATACATGGAATCTTCCTGATTGATCATAAGTAATTTTGAGTAAAGGCGAATATCATTGGTATCCTCTGACCAAAGATACATATTGGGTCTTGATATTTACCGAATATTATGCTTTGACTTAGTTCTTTGTTGTTCTAAAACATGGCAGTACATAAGTCTGAGTTCAGGTATAATACAAGGTCATTGTGAGAGACGTGTGTAGTCAAGATAGGATTTGTTCCTCTTATTCGTTGAGAGTGAGATATCTAAGGCTTGATAAAGTTAAATCAATGGAGAATGATCACTCTGTGTCTCTGGAATTTAACATGACATCTGTGACAAAAGAATAGATGATTGATTCACCTAAACATTTCAAGTAAGGTACTTGAAGGGGATGATGTTATTGAATGGCACTTAATCATACGTATTAAGGTAGTAAACCGTTGTTAGGCGGTATTTACTATTGCATCAATCTTATATGAATCTTGTGCAAGTGGGAGATTATTGGATCTTGTATGCCCAAGACACATACAAGATTGATGTGGTTAGTACGTTATGATCCAAGTCAGGTCATACCCAATAACAAGCCAAACAAACACCAATAAATATTTAATTGTCGATGAGATCAAACAAATAAATATTGACACCAATTTAGAAAATGGTTTTTAAAACATTGCATTTGAAATAAAACAAATTATATGGATAATTAATTAATGAGAAATTATTTGTTACATTATTTAAGTAAGTTTAATAATAACAAATATGTAAGGCCCTCCTTTCCCAAGGGGGCCTCACAGTTGGTCATTCACAGCAAAACATAGATTTAAAGCAATCATTTACTCATATATGTATAAATAACTATCGCAGCGGAAAATATGGTAATTTCAATTCATTACAATGTAGATAAGTTAAAATATAACATTGTTTTTAAACATCAAAACTATTCAAAAGTCCTCTTTAGTTCTTCTTTATCAGGGATGCCAGTCTTTAGGTGCCAAGAAGCTTCAATTTCCATGGTCCCATCTCGTAGGCTCTAACTTTCACCTGTCAACTGATTTGCATACAAAAGTCAGCTTCGCTGAGTGAATTCTAGGTTTACTTTGTTAAATAACTTTCTTAGAAAGTAATAGCTTTAGCGGTTAAAAATAATCATCATCTATCAAACATCTATACACACGGGCTATTTCTTTATCGATACTTTATCATTTCTTGTTATTTATTACTCTTCTTTATCTGTCAATTCTCTGTGACAATCGGTGCCTAGGCTCGCCTAGGACTTTACCGACATGCCAATTAAGGACTTACTGTCGTACCCGATCAGGCCATTATTGTCATGCCAATTCAGGACTTACTGACCTGCCTGTTCGAGCATACTTTATCACTTTATCACTGGTGAGGGCACAACGAATGCAACCCTCCTTTATCAATTTGCTTGCAAGGCTTTACTTTATCACTTTATCAAGGTACACGTTATGGGCCTCATAACCTTACTTTAAGTTTCACTTTCATGTTTAGGTTATACATAATATAACACAACACAATACAAAGCAATTCATTAGAAAACCCTATTTTCCATATAAGACAGTGTATAAAACTTTACTTTAACAAAACTGTTAGTAAAGGTATGTATTTAGTATGCACACCGCCCCAAAACATTTAAAAACATGCGTAAAATAGGGGATCTAGAACTCACCTGAACTTGTCCGAGTAGCTTAAATTCTAAGTCACTTAAGCTATAGCCTGAATACTCTAGCTGCACGAAAGTTAATATGCAAAAACGTCATTTTCTTCATAGTTTCGCCTACAGTTTCGCTGGTAGTTTCGCTGCCAGTTTCGCTGGCAGTTTCGCTACCAGTTTCGCTGGGCAGCACTTCTGTCAGTTTCGCTGGACAGATTCGCTGGCATGAGCGCCCAGCTTTCGTTGAAATTTCCTAGTTTCGCAATGTCTAAGGTCAGCCTAAGTACTTAGCGAAGCTATCAGCGAAACTGTAGTTTTGCTATAGCGAAAATGTAGTTTCGCTAGGATTCTCCTAGTTTCGCTGGATAAATGCACAGTTTCGCTGGATGAATACTTAAATTCGCTGGATCGGGGCCCAGTTTTGCTGGATGAATAAAAACTAAGAACCAGCCCGTTTTTAACCCAATTCTTAACTTTTTACGTCCAAATCCTTGGTTAACCTTCCATGAAACCAGATCTAGCCTTTTTACACGTTTTCATACGTAAAAATTTGACCTTTATGTGTTTCTTTGAACTTTTCAAAACCCCAAAACCCTAAAATCCGGGTTTGACCTACAGAAGGCCTTAGAGGTCGATTCTTACCTTGTTTTGTTGCTCTTTCCTTGTGTTTTACTGCTCCAATCACCCAGCTCTCCAATCCTTCAACCCTTCAAACTCCAAATCTTGATTTTCTTCACTTCCTCTCTCTACTTTCTCTCTCTATGAATTTGGTGGCTAGGGTTGCAAGGTGATGGAATGGAACTGATTATGCATGTTTAAGGGCTGATTAAGGCCCTTAAACCCATCAAGCCTAGCCCATTAAGGCTAATTTGATCCATAGCCCACTAATTTACCCCTTTATTTCTTAAATTAACCCTTAAAAGCCCATTATTATTAAATGGCTTGTTTCGGGAAATTTCGGGGCGTCACAAGTCTCCCCCCTTATTTAGGTTTCGTTCTCGAAACCTGCCTCGTCGTTAAACAGATCGGGGTATTGTCGTCTCATTTCCTCCTTGGATTCCCAGGTGGCATCCGACCCCTTTCGATGTTTCCATTGCACCTTGACTTGCTTGACTATTTTATTTCTTAATCATTTCTCCTTCCGATCCAGTATAGCCACTGGTTGCTCTACATAATTCAGCTTCTCGTCCACCTCGATGTCACCTAGAGGTACGACTGCCTCATCCGGTGCTAAACATTTCCTTAAGTGTGACACATGAAAGGTAGGGTGAATCTCGCTTAATTTTTCTGGAAGGTCTAGCCGGTAAGCTACATCCCCAACTCGTGCTAGTACCTTAAATGGTCCGATAAACCTGGGACTCAGTTTCCCCCTCTTCCTAAATCGGATAATCCCTTTCCATGGCGACACTTTTAAGATTACCCTGTCACCCATGCTAAATTCTATTGGTCTCCTTCTTCTGTCGGCGTATGACTTCTGTCTATCCTTTGCAGCCTTCATATACGCCTTGATTTTCTCTAACTTTTCCATGGTGGCTTTCACGACTTCCAAGCTCCCTAGTTCCTTCTAACCGACGTCACCCCAACAAATAGGAGTTCTGCACCGTCGACTGTACAATAACTCGTATGGGGGCATTTTAATACTGGCGTGGTAGCTGTTGTTATAGGAGAACTCTTCTAGTGGCAAATGATCATCCCAGTAACCGCCGAATTCGATAACGCATGCCCAAAGCATATCTTCCAGTGTCTGGATCGTTCTTTCTGATTGCCCATCGGTCTGCGGGTGGTATGCGGTACTAATGTGCAACCTCGTACCCATTTCTTCATTGAACTTTTTCCAAAACTTTAAGGTGAACCGCGTATCTCTATCTGAAACAATCGATACGGGCATACCATGCCGCACCACAATTTCTTGGATAAACAGTTTAGCAAGCTTTTCTGAACTAATTGCTTCCTTGACTGGCAGGAAATGCTCTTTCTTAGTTAGTCTATCAACTATCACCCATATCGCGTCATGGCCTTTTGTCGTGCGCGGTAATTGAGTGATGAAGTCCATGGTAACATGTTCCCACTTCCATTCTGGTACTTCTAATGGCTGAACATAACCATAAGGTCTTTCGTGCTCAGCTTCACTTGTAGGCACGTTAGACATTTATTCACATATGCAACCACATCTCTCTTCATCCCAGGCCACCAATAATCTTTCTTCAAGTCGTGGTACATCTTATTTGCTCCTGGGTGTATTGAGTAGCGGGTCTTATGCGCTTCATCCATAATCTTTTCTCGCAAGTCGCCATGCCTCGGAACCCATATCCTGTCGTTGAAGGTCTTAACACCCAAGGTGTTCTCAACCAATTCATCTATTTTCCCACCATCATTTCCTTCTTGATTTGTTGTTCTTTTAAAGTGTCCATTTGAGCTTCGCTTATCCTCCTCATAACATCTGGGGTCACCACTAGTTGGCACGCCTTCACCCGGATCGGTTCATATTCTTCCTTTCAGCTTAGGGCATCGGCTACCACATTCGCCTCACCCGGGTGATAATGGATTTCACAGTCGTAATCCTTTATCAACTCCAACCACCTCCTCTGTCTCATATTTAGGTCTTTCTGCTCAAAGAAATATTTCAAACTTTTATGGTTGGTAAATATGGCGCACTTAGTTCCATACAAATAATGTCTCCATATCTTCAATGCGAACACTACTGCGGCAGGTTCCAAATCGTGAACCGGGTAATTAACCTCCGCGTCCTTTAGCTGTCTGGATGCATAGGCTATAACCTTTCCTCTTTGCATCAACACACAGCCTAACCCGCAGTAAGAAGCATCAGAGTATACCGTTAGGTCTTCATCTCCCTCCGGTAGGGTTAGCACAGGAGCTTTGGTTAGTCTATCCTTCAACTCCTGAAACGCAACTTCTTGCTCCTTTCCCCAGTCGAACACCACGTTCTTCCTCGTTAACCTTGTTAATGGGGAAGCTATCTTCGAGAAATCTTTGATAAACCTTCTATAATAGCCAGCCAATCCCAAGAAACTACGGATTTCGGATGGCGTCTTTGGGGAATTCCATTGCGTAACTGCCTCGACTTATGCTGGATCTACCATAACTCCCTCGGAATTTATAATGTGCCCTAAAAACTATACCTCCCGTAGCCAGATGGCACATTTAGAGAACTTCGCATATAGTTTCTCCCTTCATAAAGTTTCTAACACCTCCTTGATATGACAAGCGTGGTCTCCTTCCTTCTTTGAATATATCAAAATATCATTAATGAAGACTGTCACGGATCGGTCCAACATCGGGCGACACACGCGATTCATTAAGTCCATGAACGCCGCAGGAGCATTGGTTAGCCCGAAAGACATAACCAGAAACTCATAGTGGCCATAGCGCGTTCGGAAGGCCGTCTTCGGGATGTCTTGCTCCCTCACCTTCAGTTGATGATATCCGGATCGGAGATCAATTCGGGAGAACCAGCTTGCCCCTTGCAATTGATCAAACAGATCATCTATCCGGGGTAGAGGGTATCGATTCTTTACGGTCAGCTTATTCAACTCCCTATAATCTATACACATCCTCATGCTGCCATCCTTCTTCTTTACAAACAACACAAGAGCGCCCCAGGGAGAAATGCTGGGCCTAATGAATCCTTTGTCAAGGAGTTCTTTCAGTTGTGACATGAGCTCCTTCATCTCGGACGGGGCTAGGCGGTAGGGTGCTTTGGCAATGGGCTGGGCTCCTGACAGTAAATCAATCTGAAACTCTATCTCCCTATCCGGTGGTACTCCGGGCAGATCCTCCGGGAATACGTCATGAAAGTCCCACACCACTGGTACGTCGGACAACTCTTTCGCTTTATCTTTAACATCCTTGACATACGCTAGATAAGCTCCGCACCCTCGCCTCATACATTTCTCCGCTTTGATCATGGAAATGATCCTTGGGAGCTTGCAATCGTTATCACAGTAAATCGTAACCGGACTACCATCTGGAGCCATTAATCGGATCATCTTTTGCTGGCATACTATGTTAGCATCGTGGGTAGCTAACCAATCCATCCCTAGTATGACATCAAAACCTCCTAAGGGCATGGCAAACAATTTTGCGGGAAAGTAATGACCTCCTAGTTTAATGTGGCAATCCTCTATCACTCTGAATATTCTAATGGACTTACCATCAGCAGTTTCAACTTTGAAGGCATCATCGATTTCCTTAGTTTGGGCATCTAGTGTAGCACAGAAGGATACAGATACAAAACTCTTACTGGCACCACTATCAAATAATATGGAGGCACAACCATCATTGACTAGGAACGTACCTGACACTACGTCCGGGTCTTTCCTTGCCTCCTTCTTGTTCATGGTGAAAGCCCTTGCCTTGCCCTTGGGCTTTCCCTCATCTCCCTTGTCCTCATCCCTGCTTGTTCCCAAGCCTCCCGGCTTAGCTTTCTTGCAATCACTGCTGCGGTGCCCCGACTCGTGGCAGTTGAAGCACTTGTCCACCTTCGGGCACTCTCTTGCCATGTGACCAGTTTTCCCACACCAGTAGCACCCAGGGCTACCCATTCGGCATTCTCCGGGATGCCTCCTCCCGCACTTCCCACATTCCTTGACTTCTTCGACCCCTTTCACAACCACTTGCTTTGCATCCACCCTTGCCTTCTTGTTTCCCGGTTGGTAGTTACCACTTCCATACCTCTTCCCGTAATTATTCCAAACCTTCCTCGTCTCCCCCACTATCGCTGGCCTGTGATGATCGTACAACATTCCACTGAGGTCCACCGCTGACCTAAAAGTACTAGGTCGGGCAGCGACCATATCCCTATGAATGTCCAGAGGCAACCCTTGTATATACCTCTTGATCCTCTTTGATTCGGGAGTCACCAAGTCAGGCACCAGACGTGCCATTTCATTGAATTTTGTAGTGTACTCCTGGTGAGTCATATTTCCAGCCTCCAAACCCATAAACTCTTGCTCAATCTTGTCAAGCTCTCTTTCCGGGCAGTAATCCTCTATCACCAACCTCTTCATCTCCGGCCAACTCATCCTTTCAATAGCCTCTCCCCGTAAGACTCAACAATGTTATCCGACCAACACAGTGCTGGGTCCAAAAGTGAATGGGAAGCAAACTTCACCTTTTGGCCTTCCCGGCACTCGCTGATCTTTAGTACGGCCTCCATTTCCCTGATCCAACGCTGAGCAGTAGCAGCGTTACCAGTGCCATCAAACGTTGGGGGCTTACACCTCTGAAAATCCCCGTAGCTGCACCCCTTCGCCCTCTCTTCCACGTCGGGACCGTCATGGTTACCCAGACGATCTTCCTCGTCGCTCAACTCCTCCGTCTTGACCGCTCCTTTCTTATCAACCTTTTCTGAAGCCGCACTCTTTTTACTGTCGCCCTTAACATGCTCCACAAATTCCGCAAGCAGAGCGGGCATCACTCCCGATAGGACCAGGTGCACCTCTTGGGCAATAGCTTCTTTCACTGTTTCCTTCAGTTTTGCCTGGTCGACGGTAGGCCCCTCGGCTTCCGTTTCCAACTCAGCCTCCTCCTTAACTGGTTTGTCAACCGGCTTCCTGGTTGACCTTTTGGTCGGTTTCGCAGTTTCACCTGCAGTTTCTTTCGCCTTAATAGGGGGCCTTCCCCTAGTGCTCCTCCGGGTGACCATAGCTGGAACTGCTTTCTTAGGTGCCATTCTTTCTACTTCCTATAAGATTCAGAATGTTAACATGGTCCTTCAAGGCAAGTTCAGATCACGACATGTTTTGTAAATTTTTAATAACAGTGGCCAGTTGTGATTAACTACTTACAGAACTTCTCGTGCCCTAAACTTTCCTATCCTGAACCACACAAACACCAGAACCTACTATACCTAATCTATGCACGTATAAGTCACATAAATTCAGATAGGCATCACAGATATCCTTATCATACCCTACCTCAATTCTAACTTAAATAAGAAGGCACTACCCATTATAAAAGTACTTACAACCTAATTGTTACCTCTTGGCATGGAGCTTCTTGGACTGGCATCCTTGACACTTGGTCCCATTATCTGTTTAAGTTTAGGTTTATAAAATAGTTTTCCCAAATCCCTTAAACATTGGCTTTGATACCAACTTGTAAGGCCCTCCTTTCCTAGGGGGACCTCACAGTTGGTCATTCACAGCAAAACATAGATTTAAAGCAATCATTTACTCATATATGTATAAATAACTATCGCAGCGGAAAATACGGTAATTTCAATTCATTACAATGTAGATAAGTTAAAATATAAACATTGTCTTTAAACATCAAAAATATTCAAAAGTCCTCTTAAGTTCTTCTTTATCAGGGATGCTTGTCTTTAGGTGCCAAGAAGCTTCAATTTCCATGCTCCCATCCCGTAGGCTCTAACTTTCACCTGTCAACTGATATACATACAAAAGTCAGCTTCGCTGAGTGAATTCTAGGTTTACTTTGTTAAATAACTTTCTTAGAAAGTAATAGCTTTAACGGTTAAAAATAATCATCATCTATCAAACATCTATACACACGGGCTATTTCTTTATCGATACTTTATCATTTCTTGTTATTTATTACTCTTCTTTATCCGTCAATTCTCTGTCATAATCGGTGCCTAGGCTCGCCTAGGACTTTACCGACACGCCAATTAAGGACTTACTGTCGTACCCGATCAGGCCATTATTGTCATGCCAATTCAGGACTTACTGACCTGCCTGTTCGAGCATACTTTATCACTTTATCACTGGTGAGGGCACAACGAATGCAACCGTCCTTTATCAATTTTCTTGCAAGGCTTTACTTTATCACTTTATCAAGGTACACGTTATGGGCCTCATAACCTTTCTTTAAGTTTCACTTTCATGTTTAGGTTATACATAATATAACACAACATAATACAAAGCAATTCATTAGAAAACCCCATTTTCCATATAAGATAGTGTATAAAACTTTACTTTAACAAAACTGTTAATAAAGGTATGTATTTAGTATGCACACCGCCCCAATACATTTAAAAACATGCGTAAAATAGAGGATCTAGAACTCACCTGAACTTGTCCGAGTAGCTTAAATTCTAAGTCACTTAAGCTATAGGCTGAATACTCTAGCTGCACGAAAGTTAATATGCAAAAACGTCATTTTCTTCATAGTTTCGCCTACAGTTTCGCTGGTAGTTTCGCTGCCAGTTTCGCTGGCAGTTTCGCTGCCAGTTTCGCTGGCAGTTTCGCTACCAGTTTCGCTGGGCAGCACTTCTGTCAGTTTCGCTGGACAGATTCACTGGACAGATTCGCTGGCATGAGCGCCCAACTTTCGTTGGAATTTCCTAGCTTCGCAATGTCTAAGGTCAGCCTAAGTACTTAGCGAAGCTATCAGCGAAACTGTAGTTTCGCTGTAGCGAAAATGTAGTTTCGCTAGGATTCTCCTAGTTTCACTGGATAAATGCACAGTTTCGCTGCATGAATACTTAAATTCGCTGGATCGGGGCCCAGTTTCGCTGGATGAATAAAAACTAAGAACCAGCCCGTTTTTAACCCAAAATCTTAACTTTTTACGTCCAAATCCTTGGTTTACCTTCCATGAAACCAGATCTAGCCTTTTTACACGTTTTCATACGTAAAAATTTGACCTTTATGTGTTTCTTTGAACTTTTCAAGACCCCAAAACCCTAGAATCCGGGTTTGATCTACAGAAGGCCTTAGAGGTTAAATCTTACCTTGTTTTGTTGCTCTTTCCTTATGTTTTGCTGGTCCAATCACCCAGCTCTCCAATCCTTCAACCCTTCAAACTCCAAATCTTGATTTTCTTCACTTTATCTCTCTACTTTCTCTCTCTATGAATTTGGTGGCTAGGGTTGCAAAATGATGGAATGGAACTGATTATGCATGTTTAAGGGCTGATTAGGGCCCTTAAACCCATCAAGCCTATCCCATTAAGGCTAATTTGATCCATAGCCCACTAATTTACCCCTTTATTTCTTAAATTAACCCTTAAAAGCCCATTATTATTAAATGGCTTGTTTCGGGAAATTTTGAGGCGTTACAAAATAATAGTGTGTTAATATTATAAAAGTAAAAGGGGGCTTTAATTTTATAAAACTTATGATTAGAAGAGTGCAAATTATATAAAATAAAATTGGGGGGGAACCCAATTTTAAATGGGCAATTCGGTCGCCCCCTCTACATGAGGATTCCCTTTTATCTTGGTCAATTACAAGATTTATTCCCTCTTGCACTCTTCCCTTGGAACACACTTTCTCTCTCACACATGCAAAGGTCTCTTCTCCCTTTCTTCCTTGGCTGAAAATTTGAAATTAAGGCTGGAATTGAAGAACTTCTTGGCTGATTTTCGGGTTCTTGAAGAAGGAGTTGGGTCCTGGTGTTATACTACCTAACAAGTAAGTGTTTGGAAGAGCTTGTGGGTATACAAGCTTGAGGCTTTCTTCCTTGAGGGCTGCACATACAAGAACATCATCATCTTCATCTCATCCTTACTACAACATCTTGTTCTTGAAAGGTAGTTCAAGAACACCCTATGGTTGCATTTCGTTTTAGATTGCATGCCATTTCATATATATAAATGATCCTTGTTCTTGGGTTTTGTTTTTGCTTGAAAATGGTTCATATTTTTAGATTGTTAACAACATGTTTAAACCATAATATCCGTTACATTTTTGAAGTTTAAATGGTTAAACTTGCTTTGATAAACATGTTACAAAACCCTACCAAATATTTTTACGAAAAGCATAACTTGAAATTGTATACAATCAATCCAAGTACATGTTATAATGCCACCAAACATAAGTCAAGATTAAATAAAAAATAGTATTACGTATATGTAACACAGATGTTATGTATATGTACAAAATGAACAATAGTGTTCATTTTGCTCATGGTGTTCTATTTTTCAAACTAAAGAGATAATAAATTAGTTATAGTCAATAAATTAATTGTTTATGGAGATAATTAAGGAACTATTTTTCAAACTAAAGAGATAATAAATTAGTTATAGTCAATAAATTAATTGTTTATGGACATAAGTAAGGAATTGTAACTGCCAAAATTAAAGAGGGTTAAATTACACTTCTAACCTTCTAAAAAAGAAAAAATTAAAAAGGAAAATATGTGATTGGTTGGCCTTGGTTTTTATTGTTTTCAAATGTAAACATGGTTTTTATTTAATTAAAAAGAATAAATTAAAAAGGTAATTACATTTCTATGTGTATATATACACACACAAAAACTAAGTTAGAACCTATGTATCACATGAGTTGAATAAATAAAATATATCAAAACCATTAGTTTTATAATATTTCAATTTCTATATGTTATTAGTCATTGGTGAAATAAAAATATAATAAGTATTTAAAAGTTATAACAGAAGAAATTAAAAATTATTACTCGTTTTTAAAGATAAAATATGTCTAAAATCATATAATTTAGTATGAATTAAAATTTTTTTAAAATAGTAATATTTATATTTTAGATGTTTAATAGTTTAGTTTACGTACATACAATAATTATCATTTAATATGAGGTTGACAATAAACACAAATATAAATATATTTGGTTTAACATATTTTCGTAAAAAAGAAAAGTCAAATTGATTGTTTTTAAAATTTTCATATTTATTTATTATGAGAGAGAGGCGGGAAAATGATTTTTTTTATATGCTAAAATAAAGACATGTGTCATTTGATATACTAGAATGATCACACGTGTCTTAGAAAAACTTTCTTTTATTATATGTTATATATATGTATGTATATATATATATACACACACATATATACACATATACATACATAAATATATATCGTACATATATATATACATATGTACGTATATATATATATATGTATATATATATATACGTATATATATGTACGTACATATATATTGTGTATATATATACGTACATATATATATATATATATATATATACGTACATATATATACGTATATATATATATATATGTATGTATGTATGTGTGTATATATATATATATACACACACGTACATATACATATATATACACGTATATATATGTACGTATATATATACATATGTATATGTACGTGTATATATATATATATATATATGTGTGTGTGTGTATATATATATATACACGTACATATACATATGTATATATACGTATATATATACGTGTATATATACGTATATATATATACGTGTATATATACGTATATATATACGTGTATATATATATACGTGTATATATATACGTGTATATATATATACGTATATATATGTATATATATATATACACACACGTGTATATATATGTATATATACGTATATACTTATATATATGCATATATATATATGTGTATATATATATATATATATACATATATATATATATATACACGTATATATATCTATATACACACACATATATATACATATATACGTGTGTGTATATATATATATATACACGTGTATATACATGTATATATACACGTATATACACGTATATAGACGTGTATATACACGTATATACACGTGCATATACACGTATATAGACGTGTATATAGACGTCTATAACACGTGTAAATACACATGTATATACACGTACATACACGTGTATATACATGTATATATACACGTACATACACGTATATATATGTGTGTAGACGTATATATACGTGTATATACGTAGTGTATATACATATATATAGGTATATATACGTATATATACGTGTATATATACGTATATATACGTATGTATACGTATAGATGTACGTATATATATATACGTATATATACGTATATATACGTATACATACGCATATATACGTATATATACATCTATATGTATATATACGTATATATATACGCATATATATGCATATATATATCTATACGTATGTATATATACGTTTGTATACGTGTATATATATATATATCTATATATATATATATATACGTATATATACGTGTATATATACTTTTATATATGTATATATATACGTATACATGCATATACATGCGTGTATATACGTATGTATATATACGTATACATGCGTATATATACGTATGTACGTATACATGCATATACATGCGTGTATATACGTATGTATATATACGTATACATGCGTATATATACGTATGTATATATACGTATGTATACGTATGTATATATACGTATGTATACGTATGTATATATACGTATGTATAAGTATGTATACGTATGTATACGTATGTATACGTATGTATATATACGTATGTATACGTATCTATACGTATGTATGTATACGTATGTACACGTATATATATACGTATGTATGTATACGTATGTATATGTATAGATACGTATATATACGTGTATATGTACGTATATATACGTATATATGTATATATATATCTATATATATATTTGTGTATATATAAACATATTTATATATATATATACATACATATATATACACATATCTTTCTACTTTAATTAAAGTGTAAAGGTGAGTGGCACATGTTAGCACCACATTTATTTTCATCAAACTTTTCCCACTTTTCTCTCCTATTAAATAACTATATTAATTACTAATAATATTATTTATTTATTTTTACATTATAAATATTTTTTAATACATTAAGAAAAGAATTTTTTATTAATGTTATTTCTATAGAAATAGTTTTTTATAAATTTTTTTTTCTAAAAAATCAAACTATTTTTATGTAATATTTTAAATTGGTTTTTAAGTGAATTTTTATAAAAAAAATTATAAGAGGAAGTTATAGTAAGGAAATGTTTAAAAATGAAATTTTTTTAAAAAGTAATTTTGAAACAAAATGTTTAATTTATTTTTTAAAACAATAAATAAATTTAAAGTTCATATTACCGTTTTATTACTTATACATATTTCCAGTCATATCATGTCTTGGTATATCATTTTATAATTAATAATTTTTATTCTATTTAATATTTTATTTATTCAATTCGTGTAATACACAGGTTTATTAGAACTAGTATATATATACATATATATACATACATACATATATATATATATATATATATATATATATAAATATATATACATATATATATATTTATACATATATATATATACATACATATATATATACATACATATATATATACACATATATATATACATACACACACAGATATATATATATATATAGATATAGATATATATATATATAGATATATATATATATATAGATATATCTATGCATATATATATATATATATATATAACATATATATATATACATATATATATATACATATATATATACATATACACATACCCGCGCTAAGAGCGGAAACACGAGGATGTAACGGACGGGATCGTCATTCTCACACCCTCAAAATCCACGGGCGGAGTTTTACCGCGAGGCGTGTGAACAAACCAGGATCACAGTCACTAGTTACTCAAAACGACACTATATGTCACAATCAAAACAAAACCAATCACAGTTCAAAAGTTTAAAACCATACAAAGCGTTTTGTAAATAAGACAAGCCCAAAGTAATAACATGCATAATATGGCAAAACACGCGCCATCCCAATGTTTAAACCCATAAGTAAAAGACAAAAAATGTATTTATGAAATAAAGTCTTAGGATGCATGCTGGGCCCGTGTTGCGCTCCTAATGGCAAGCTGAGTTAACTACCTGAGAATAGCATGCTAAAAATGTCAACACAATGGTTGGTGAGTTCAAGAGTTTGCGTTTATCATAAATATTAACAATTGTATAGGATAAGAAGTGTATTGAATAAGATAGCTAGTCTATATCACATGTAATAACCATAGTCATTTCACGATCGAAGTTGACTGTGTTGCGTTTGTTGCCTCCCGTCACGACTTACCAGGTCGTGACGATGTTTGTGTTTAGGACAAAATTGCACCCGTTAGACCTCGAGTCGCGCGGGTGGGGCTCGTCACACCCAGTAGTACTATGTAACGCCTGAAATTTTATAGACAAAGAAAGAAATGATAAATATAGATAAAGGAAATGTGAGGTAACCCAAAGTTGAGGGGTTAAAAGTGTCTAAAGAGGACAAAAGTTTTAAAGTTGGTGATTAAAGGTGATGGCCGCCCATATTGCTTGTGTACACTTCTTCTCATTCGGATTTAGAGAGAGAAACAGTAGGGAACTCGGATTTGTAGAGAGAAAGAAGAAAAATTCGAAGTTTTGTGTAAGAAATCTTGATTTTAAGATGTTTTAGATGATTCTAGACTCAGTTCTATGCTTATAAATATGATTGTGTGTTCGGATTGTATATGTGCTTGGGTTTTTGGTGCTAGAAACATCTAGGAAGCTCAAAGAAGGGTTCAAACCTGAAAACAAACTAAGGTGAGTTCTAGAATCCCCCTTTTTAACATGTTTTTAACAAATTTTGGGGCTGGAAAATGCATGTGTATGTGTTTTTATAAGATTATGTTTCTACCTGTATGTGTATGTGAACGTGTATGTGGATGGGTGTATGTTTTGGGGTTAAATGATGTGATGATTATGATTATGAATGTATTATGATGCTTAGGGAATGTTAGTACTAAGCATAGAATTTGAATTAGGATGAATTTGGGACTGATTTATGTCGTTTAAGTACAAATGAGATGCCCAACCGTCTAAACAGTGGACCATGCGTCCAACGGTTTGATTTTTCTAAGTATGCCCAACCGTCCAAAGGCCTAACCGCCTGAATAGTCCCATACGTCTAAGGTTAAAAACGGCTAAGTGTAGGCCCAGACGTCTGAACAGTGCCCAACCGCCTAAGTTCCCATGCGTCCAAGTCAAGCCCATGCGTCTGACTAGTGCCCAACCGTCTAGGATATTGCTAAGGATGACCAAGTGCAGGGCCAAACGTCTGAATAGGGCCCATGCGTCCAAACAGGCCCATGCGCCTAAGTGACCATGCGACCGAGCAGGGCCCATGCGACCGAGCAGGGCCCATGCGACCGAGCAGGGCCCATGCGTCCGAACAGGGTCCATGTGCCCAACACTTAAAATTTATTTTCAGGAACTTTATAGAAGTCTGTGTAATTAGGGTTTGAACTATGTTTGACTAGGGTTATTAGATGCTCAATTCCATGCATAATCATGATGGTCATTATGACTTCTTATTTATCATTACTGTCATCTTTATTATTATTGTTATTGATATTATTAATATTGTATGATACCACGTGGTATGTTTGTGATCGAAACGAAAAGCATTATCACTAATTAAGTGAAAGATTAATGATGAAGAAAAGTGGAACGTAAATGAATGAACGAAAGTCTTGCAAGCAAATGAATAGAGGTGCACGGCCTTGTTGTCGTTAGTTCAACTGTGATGTGGGTTAGCTACCCCGAAGGATGCACACAGGTTCAATCATTGAGATTGACAATGAGGTGAGCGACCCAGTTGTTGCAAAAGACTCGAATAAAGTGCAATCATTAAGATTGCTAATGAGGTGAGCGACCCTGTTGTCGCAAAAGACTCCGATAAAGTACAATCATTGAGATTGCTAATGAGGTGAGTGACCTTGTTGTCGCAAAAGACTCGGAAAGATAATGATAAAAGTATGAAATGAACAAATGATGAAGATAATAATGATATTACCTAAGTGTACGTATGATGTGTGTTCACATGCAAAAGTAAAGAATAGTTCTTAAACGAAAGTAAAGTATGTTTTAAAAAAAACTAGGACTCACTCAGCAACACTGACTTTTATTCGTTTTTCAGTTGGCAGGTGAAATGTTGCTGAGGATCGCACGCGAGTGAAGCTACTCGGCGGGGCATGACTGACATCCATTCATACATGATAATATTGTTGTTTTTTAATGCAATCGAACTATTATTTTGTAACCTTATTAAACCACGATGTATTGCTTAACAACATTGTTTATAGTGAAATGAATGGCTTTTGTTAAATTAATTCCGCTTCTTAAATTTGTATTATGGAACATTTTATGTAAATATTGCTGTGAATGACCAACTGTGAGGTGCCCGGGAACGGTGCCTTACATACTACCCAAGATTTCCCGCTAGTTACCATTATTAACAATCCGAAAGTGTGAGGACTTTTCAAGGTATTAGGCACTATGTTAAAACATGCACAACTTAAAATAATAAAACAGCGTTTGAGTACAAGTATGCTACCTTCCCCAGAAGAAGGTTTATAAAAATAGAAGGGCATGAACTCACCTGGTGTATAATGATAATGAATAAAGAGACTCGTGATAGATGCAAAGACAACCCTTCAAAGGTTACCTAGAACACACAAGTACATAAGTACGTGTACGCAGAAACTTAACAACCCTAGGTTAACCTAGTTGACCCGTTTGACCCGTTGGTGACATATTATATGAAATATTGTTTACTCATATAAGATAACTTAACATACAATATTATCATGCAATTTACCCATGCGTTTCACATTATCAACCTAGGTTCTCCCTAAGTCATCATGCCACATTACGCCATCATACAACTCATGCAAAACTCTAACAACTATCATGCTTAGCATGACTACCACACAACTAGTGCATTATACAAAGATCAATACAGATAATTAACCAATTAAACATTCATACAACCCAATCAACACATTCAACCACATTAGAATTCATCCATGAACATACTAGTATGATCCTAATGTCTCAAACATGATCAATTCCTCATATGTAAGTATTTGTACAAATAAAGTTTCCTCTTTGGGAAAGTACATCCCAAATCCATCAAACACTCAATGTACTCATGAATTCATTACTAATATACCTATTAAAGCTCATAACAACATCTAGACATGATCAACAATACTTAATCATCATAATTCATTAATCATCATGAACAAAAGTTTCCACTTTTGGCAAGGTATGAACTAACCTACATCATGCACAGATTTCTTGCACCAAATTCATTATCTAATACTCATGAATCATTAACAAACACATTACATCACCAACTCATTACAATTCTTCAATGTTCAACATCAAAAGTTTCTACTTTTGGCAACCTATGAACTACAACATTCATTCCAAGGTTTCTAGCATTCATATCAACAATCTAGCACCTAATCATCATCATAAACACATCCATAACATCAATTCATCAACAATTCAACATTTCATGCAAAATAAAGTTACTATTCTTAGCAACCTATGAACAATGCATCAAAAACATAACTTTCTTGCATAATTGATGTTAACTAGCATGTATTCAATCTAACTAACATACTAACATCAACAAACATCAATAAATCAACATTCAATTCCAGATTTTCAAACCACCACATTCGGCCATATCAAAATACATGAAAAACCCATAAAAATCTAACCTTTAAACTTGTAATGGCTTGTAATTGATGTTTCTAACGTGTTAGATTGCTTGTAATAGATCAAAACCGACCTCCTAATGCTTGTTCTTGGCTGAAATTGACTGATGAGAGGGTGGGGAATGGAGTTTGGCCAGAGGGTGTGTGGGATTAGGGTTTATTTGTTTTGTTTTAATTAATTTATGGTAATTACCCTTTTAACCCTTGTGTTTTATATTTTTATAAAAATTAAGCTTTAAACCCTTTTTAAAAGTGCTTTTAACTGGATTACTAAACATATAAACTAATAATAATTATTATGTATTTTATCTTTACTAAACACAAGACATACGGATTAAATACATACGTTTCCACGTTACGCGATAAAATTCACAATTAATATTTAAATTGCGTAAACACATAAGCATAACACAATAATCATATTTTTGATTAGGTTATTATTAGTTTTTCATTGTTAATTATTTTTAAAGTCACCAACATTCAACGACAACTAGTGTGTGCTTACGACACGTGTATGCGAGACTTAACGGAACTAACGGAGTTTGGTAACGGAAAATTACCTGATGTCAAATTATCCCCATGTTGAAAGAATTATCGTCCCAAAAATTGTGTTACATGGTGAGTGTTCCATCACTGGTCTACTACTGCATTGGCACACAAAAATCAAAATCGAGTGAGTTTTGGATGAGTTGTCACATCATCCCCATGTTGAAAAAATTTCGTCCCGAAATTTAAATCAATACCTTCGTCTGCAGGCATCGTCTTTTCGAATAGTTGAGGATACTTAAGCTTCATTTAATCTTCACGTTCCCACGTGAATTCTGGTCCACATCACGAGTTCCAATGAACTTTGACTATGGGTATCTTGCTTTGCTTAAGTGTTTTCACCTCACGATCCGTCACCTCGACTGGTTCTTCAATTAAGCGTAATTGCTCATTCACCTGAACCTCCTCTAGCGGTACAACCATTTTTCATCAGTTAGACACTTCTTTAGGTTCGAAACGTGAAATACATCATGGATTCCACTTAGCGAATCAGGTAGGGCTAATCGATAGGCCACTGGACCTATTCTTTCCAATATCTCGAATGGTCCAACATATCTTGGATTTAGCTTTTCTCTCTTGCCAAACCGAACTACGCCTTTCTATGGTGAGACCTTCAATAAACCTTTGTCGCCAGTTTGAAATTCTAAGGGTTTTCATCGTTTGTCAGCATAACTTTTTTGTCTGTCTCGTGCTGTAGCCATACGGTTCCGTATCTGCACAATCGTCTCAGTAGTCTCATGTATTAACTCGGGACCCGTTAGTTGACTATCACCAATTTCCGCCCAGCAAGCTGGTGATCTAAATTTTCTCCCATACAAAGCCTCGAAAGGTGCTGCCTGTATGCTAGTATGATAAATGTCGTTATAAGAAAACTCCACCAATGGCAGGTGAATTTCCCAGTTATTCCCGGCGTCAATCACACAAGCACGTAGCATATCCTCCAACGTCTGTATAGTATGCTCACTCTGGTCGTCAGTCTGTGGATGATAAGCAGTACTCATATCCAATCGCCTATCCAAAGATTTCTGTAGTGATTGCCAGAAGTGTGACGTGAAACGAGCATCGCGGTCAGAAATAATTGAGATCGATACACCGTGTCTCGAAACGATCTCCTTAAGGTACAGTCGCGTTAATTTCTCTATCTTATCCATTTCCTTAATTGCAAGGAAGTGAGCTGACTTTGTCAACCGATCCACAATAACCCATATTGTGTCACAACCAGTATTAGTCCGGGGTAACTTAGAAATAAAATCCATGGAGATTTGTTCCTATTTCCACATTGGTATCTCGGGTTGTTGTAACAGTCCGGATGATTTTTGGTATTCGACCTTTACCTTCGAGCAGGTTAAACACCTGCTCACATACGTAACTACATCTGCCTTCATGTTAGGCCACTAGTAGTGCGCCTTTAGGTCATGATACATCTTGTTAGATGCAGGATGTATAGTATACTTAGATTTGTGTGCCTCGCTCATAACTAAATACCTCAGATTTCCATAGACAGGCACCCAAAGTCTATCCATGAAGTAACAAATTCCATCCTCTTTCACCACTAGTTGTTTATCCATCCCGCGTAACGACTCAGACCCGATATGTTCTGTTTTTAAGGCTTCTATCTGTGCTTCCTTAACTTGTTCAGGCAGATGGGTACTGATTGTAAGCTGTGAGGCTCGTACCCGTCTGGGTTTAGCTGCCTCTTTCCAACTTAAAGCATCGGCAACCACGTTCGCCTTCCTCGAATGATACTTGATAGCGCAATCATAATCGTTCAAAAGCTCCACCCAACGTCGTTGCCTCATATTCAACTCCTTTTGCTCAAGATGTGTTGAAGACTCTTATGATCGGTGTAGATAGCGCACTTGGTACTGTACAAGTAATGTCTCCAAATCTTTAAGGCAAAAACTACTGCACCCAATTCCAACTCATGGGTGGTATAGTTCTTCTCATGAACCTTTAGTTGTCTTGAGGCCTAGGGTATCACCTTATCTTGCTGCATCAAGACATAACCCAATCCTTGAATGGATGCGTCACAGTACACCACAAAATCATCTGTTCCCTCTGGCAGTGCCAGTATCGGTGCACTACAGAGTTTCTGTTTTAACAGTTGAAAAGCTGATTCTTGACTCTCACCCCATTTGTATGTCGTTCCCTTGTGAGTCAAGGCTGTGAGAGGTTGTGCTATCTTAGAGAATCCCTTTATGAAACGTCGATAATATCCTGCTAATCCAAGGAATTGCCGTATCTCGCTCGGCATTTTGAGTACAACCCAATTCTTTATTGCCTTAACTTTGGCAGGATCAACATGTATCCCCTTCTCATTAACAATGTGACCTAGGAATTGCACCTCTCGTATCTAAAAGTCACACTTAGAGGATGGCGTATAATTGTTCATTCTTCAACATTTCTAAGATCAATCGTAAGTGTTCTTCATGATCCTCCATGGTCTTAGAATATATCAATCTGTCATCGATAAACACAATAACAAACTGATCGAGATAGGGTTTGCACACGTGATTCATGAGGTCCATGAACATAGCTGGTGCATTAGTCAGACCAAAGGGCATGACCAAGAATTCATAATGTCCGTAACAAGTCCTGAAAGCGGTTTTCAAGATGTCTTCCTCACGAACTCGCAACTGATGATACCCCGACCTTAAATCGATCTTAGAATAGTAACTGGATCCCTGAGGTTGATTGAACAGATCATCAATACGAGGTAAGGGATACCGGTTCTTTACTGTGACCTTGTTCAACTCCTTATAATCGATGCACATTCGAAATGTGCCATCCTTCTTCTTAATAAAAAGGACAGGGGCTCCCCAAGGTGAAGTGCTAGGTCGAATAAAGCCCTTATCTAAAAGCACCTGAAGTTGTGATGACAACTCTTGTAGCTCGTTCGGTGCTAATCGATAAGGTGCCCTAGCAATCGGGGCTGCGCCGGGAGTTGACTCGATCTGGAATTCCACTTAGCGGTGAGATGGTAGTCCAGGAAGATCCTCTGGAAACACCTCCAGAAAGTCACGTACTACGGGAATGTCCTCCATTTTTCTTTCTACCGGTTGCTTATCGGTGACGAGTGCTAGAATGGCTAAGCGACCTTTTCTCAATACCTTTTGTGCTTTCATGTACAATATGATGCCTATCACTGCACCACTCCTATCACCTCTGACCGTAAGGATTTCGTCACCAACAGGAATCCGTATGATTTTCTCGTGGCATATGACTTCCGCTTGCTTATTAGGGAGGCAATCCATGCCTATCACTACGTCGAAACTCCCCAACGTAACAACCATACGATCTATAGCAAAAGTATGACCAGCAAGCTCTATCTTACAAATTCTAAGAAAATGCGTTACATGAATCTGTTTACCGTCGGCCAATTCTACGGTGTATTTAGATTCTAAGGCGGAGGGCGTATCACTTAAAATGTTACAGAACTTTAAGGACACAAAACTTCTATTGGCTCAAGTATCAAATAGTACCGTAGCAAAACATCCATTAACAGAAAACCTACCAGTAACAGTCGTAGGGTCGTTTAGAGCCTCACCTATGCCAATGACGAAGGCTATCCCTTTGGCTCCATTGTTGTTGCCACCATTACCATTGCCATTGCCATTATTGTTGTTGTTGCCATTGTTGTTGTTGGTCTGGCCATTATTATTATTGTCATTCCCATTCTTCCTCAGCTATGGGCAGTTGCACTTGTAGTGCCCTTCATTCCCGCATTCGAAGGAACCTTTAGGAGTCTCTTGAGTTTGTTGTGGCTTCCTCGACAGTTAACCACGACGGTCTTTGGTTGCGTGTCCCATCTTCCCACAGCGCTGGCATTTGAAACTATCACACCTTCCCACATGGTGGTAGTTACACCGGGTGCACTTAGGATGTTTACTACCATAACCACTGGGTCCTTGATTGTTGGTAGCCGTCTGGTTGAAACTTCGATTATTATTAAACCTCCTTTGCTGTTGAATTGGCTATTGTTGATGGGATTGAGGTTGACTACTAGAAGATTATGTTATGTTGTTGGGATCGTCCCATTTCTTCTTATTATTGGGCACGCTTGCCACAACGCCCCGCTTTGGTAGTCGTCCCTGTTCCACCGCTTGATCAGTTATCTTATTAGCTAACCAAATGGCTTGTTGAATCATGGCAGGGTTGCAAGCAGTCACCATGCTTTGAATTTCGGGTACTAATCCTCAGATGTAGTGCTCGACCCTCATATGCATTGCGTTCACCATTCCCGGGCATAAAGTGGCCAATTCGTGGGTCCGGGTGGTGTAGGCCTCGATTTTCGAGCCCTGCATCTTGAGTTGCAGAACTCCATCTCCAGATTCTGTACTTCATTACGAGGACAATACTCCTCAGTCATCATTTCCTTGAATTCAGTCCAAGGAAGCTCATTTGCCATAGCTTGGCCTAGCTTTTGAACTTGCGCGTTCCACCAGGATAGAGCGGCACCTTCCAGGGTCCTGGAGGCATATTTCACCTGATCAACAGGTGGGCAGTTGCATTTGGAGAGGACAGACTCTGTCTTCTCGAACCATCGTACCAGCCCTACAGCCCCTTCAGTCCCGTTGTAGGAATTTGGTTTACAGTCCATAACGGACTTATAGGTACACACTGGTGGTCCTGTTTTAACACAACAAATATTGATCAGATCCTATACAGTTAACCAGGATATTTGATTTAACTTTCCATCATTGTTTACCTGCTGGCTGTCCCGGATGGGCAGCAACCACTGCTGCCTGAACATGTTCGTTTATCAAGGCAGCTAATTCAGCAGGAGTCATGTTTATGGCACCGCCGCCATGGTCTCCGGCGCCACGTCCACGTCGATGCCCATGCCCACGTCCAGGTCCACGGGCGTCCATTTTTCACTTTACATTCACAAATACAATAATGAGTAACATCAAACACATTTATCTCATTGAAGTATAGTAAACAATAAGAAATAATGAATCATCACAACCACAAAATTCATTACAAAAATGATAACCAAGATAAATAAATTGTAAACGAGTCACAACGTATTCACCAATGTCAAAATTTAAGTTTGTCGTTCGGGTGGGGAAACAACCCTTCCCACATAGGTTTCAAAAGAGAGAAACACTACATAGTCTAAGTCATATAAAGAAAATCAATCGACAACATCTGACCCATCGCTGTCATCTTCTATCTCCTCCGGTTCCTACCCCTCAGGTTCCTCCTCCTCGGGTTCCTCTTCCTCAGGTTCCTCCTCCTCGGGTTCCTCCTCCTCCTCGGGGGCCTCCTCAGGGTCCTCATCCTCAGGGTCCTCTGCCGAAGCAGGAGCTATAGCAATCTGACACGCTGCCAGTTGGGCTTCTAAGGTAGCAAGTTTGTCATCGGCTACTACATCCTGCTACTCCCGAGCACTCACACGTCCTTTAAGTGCTACTATACCATCTTCCATGAGGTAACACCCATTTAGGGTCTTCCGGTGTTGCTCCTCGAGCGCATCCAATCGATGTCGTAGTTCGTACACCTTGTGTTGTAGTGTATAGTTGGCACTTGTAAGTCACCTGACTCGTTGCTGCTCAGCATCCAGTGCAGCCACCAGTGCAGCAATCACTTGTTCATTGGACTGCAGCGTCAGTGGGAGTGAAGGCATTGGCTGATTAGCATTGTTCCTAGTCCTGGGGCTCGAGACAGGTACGCGCTCCCTATACATTATGTGGTCTATGAACTCGGGGTAGAAGCTCCAGTCTTATGGTGGTCACGTTCCATCAAGGCAAAAGGTTGATCCCAATCAATTTCCCCTTGAGGATAGGCTAGACGGGGCCAGCCAGGTCCATTGTCGGGTACAGGTTCGGGAGGTGGGGACTCAGATCATGTAGGTGATGCCAGTCACTTAGCTGGAGCTCTCGATGATGATGCCATGCTGCAGAGAATGCGATGTGTATGTTAATGAGTATAAAGTAGAGGAAATAAGGAACGAGTAACTAATTAACCGTGTGCGATTATAGTCTAGGGGTAGGCAACCTAGTTCCTTATAACCAATGGCTCTGATACCAACATGTCACATCCTTAAAATCCACGTGTGGAGTTTTACCACGAGGCGTGTGAACAAACCAGGATCAAAGTCACTAGTTACTCAGAACGACACCATATCTCACAATCAAAACAAAACCAACCAAAGTTCAAAAGTTTGAAACCATGTAGAAGTGTTTTGTAAATAAGACATGTAAGGCCCCGTTCCCGGGCACCTCACAGTTGGTCATTTATCGCACATAAAACATACAATAATCTAAAATATTGCAGCGAAAATTAATTAAAACCATTTCATATAATTAAATGACAACTTTTGCAAAGTAATACAATGCGTTTAACAATTTCAAAATACTATAATTGCATTACATCACAAAAATGTCATTATTATAGTAATGGATGCCATCCCAAAAATGCCAAGCAGCTGCCCCATGCCATCCTCTGCAACCATTACCTGCCAACTGAAAAACACATAAAAGTCAGCGTTGTTGAGTGAGTTCTAGTTTTGTAAATGAAATACTTTACTTTAGATATAACCTCTCTTTACTTTCATATGTGGTCATGCATCCTATGTTCAGATAGAGAATATTACTTTTACTTTCATTAACATTCATCATTCATCATCATATTCAAAGCATGTTTTTCTTTCATGCTTTACGTTAACATTCTCCTATTTTCACTCTCATTCTTCCGGAATGTACTCATTATCATTCTTTTACATTCATACTTGTTTACTTACTTACTTACTTTCTTTCTTTGGTATGTTACGTCATTCTTTTACATTCATATGGATTGATGAACAATACCCCGAACATTGTGCACGAAGCTGATGCTGGACTTGTGGTAATTAAACCATGAACATTATGCACGAAACTGATCTAGTAACCTAGGGCAAGTCATCTCTCCCATTCATACAAACCGTTTGGTCCTACCCGAACATTGCGCATGAAGCTGATGTTGGGCCTATGGTAATTAAACCACGAACATTGTGCACGAAGCTAATCCAGTCACCTAGGGCAAGTCATCTCTCCCATTCATACAAACTGTTTGGTCGTACCCTGAACATTATGCACGAAGCTGATGCTGGACCTGTGGTAATTAAACCACGAACATTGTGCACAAAGCTGATCCAGTCACCTAGGGCATACCAAAGGGCCTTGTTAATCTCAATGATTGACCATGTGTGCATCCTTTGGGGTAGCTAACCCGCATCACGGTTGAGCTAACGACAACATGGTCGTGCGCCTCCTTTCATTTGCTTGCGAGCCATTCGTTCGTTCATTACGTTTTACTTTTCATCGTTTTTATCATTCATTTCGTTACGTTATTCTTTGGGTTCATTCATTCATTAATCATACTACGTAAAGTAATAACACAATATTTAACGTATTTCATAATAAAAAATAAATACGTTTCATACCATTAAAGATAACACGTTATACATGCCATACACCATTCATACATTCCATAACCCTAAAACATCCCATAATTATGCTTATATTGGGTAATCATTACCGTAAGTCAACTTAGACAAAACCCTTGGCTTTCAGTTTTTCCAGAAATTTCAGAAAAATAATTCTAAGGGTCTAGACACATGGGCACTATTTGGGCGCTTCTGCCCTATTTAGACGTTTTGCCACTATGCAAACGTCTGAGCTTAACTTAGTCACTTTTTAATTAGACGCATGAGCCTATTTAGACTCATGGGCACTATCCAGACGGCTGGGCTTACACTTGCAGTATTCCAGACGGTTGGGCACTATTCAGGCGCATGGGCCTGACTTAGACACATGGGCACTTAGGCGGTTGGGCACTATTCAGGCGTTTGGGCCTACACTTAGCCATTTTTCACTTAGACGCATGGCCCTGTTTAGACGAATGGGCACTCTTCAGACGGTTGAACTTTTGGGCGGTTGGGCACACTTAGAAAAATCAAACTGTTGGATGCATGGTCCACTGTTTAGACGGTTGGGCATTAAATTTTCACTTAAACAACATAAAGAAGTCCCAATTCATCCTAAATCAGGAACTAAGCTTAGTTCTAGCAACCTAAGCATCATAACATGTACATACACACATATATGTCCCAAATTTACACTCGCCCACATGCACATTTACACACGCCCACATGCACATTTACACACACATACGGGTGAAACCCATTTTTCATAAAATCATGCACACATGTATTTTCCAGCCCTAAAGTAGTTAATAACATGTTAGAAAGGGGGTTCTAGAACTCACCTTAGTTGTGTTCAGGTTTGGACCCCTCTGTTGAGCTTTCTCAGACGTTTCTAGCACCTAAAACCCACACACATACACAACCTGAACACATAATCACATTTATAAGCACATAACCGAGACTGGAAGCATCTAAAACATCAAAAAACCAAAAATTCTTACCAAAACTTCGAATTCTTCTTCTTCTATAACCTCCGAGAATTCTCTGCTCCTCTTCTCTCTCTTTCTAAAAATCCGAATGACAAGGTGTAAGAGGCAACATGGGCAGCCATGTTGCTTTATTCACCAACTATTCCTAAGTTGTGTCCTTTTGGACACTTTTAACCCCTCAACTTTGGGTTACTTTATATTCTCCTCTTTATTCATGTTTATTCTTTCTTTCTTGTCTATAAAAATATCCGGGTGTTACAAGTCCACCCCTTACCCCGAAACCTGTTTTTCCTCAATCAGATCAGGGTAATGGTGCCACATCTCTCCCTCAACCTCCCATGTAGACTCGGATCCCTTCCTGTGCTTCCACTGTACTCGCACGACAGGAACCACTTTATTCCTTAACCTCTTCTCCTTACGGTCAATGATCGCCACTGGTTGCTCCACTTAATTGAGCCGTGCATCCACTTTGATGTCCCCTAGTGGTACAACCATGTCTTCGACTACTAAACACTTCCATAGGTGAGATACATGGAATGTCGGGTGAATTCCACTTAACTTATTGGGCAGTTCTAACCTATAGGCCACCTCTCCTAGTCGGGCAATGATTCGGAAAGGTCCTATATACCTTGGGCTCAACTTGCCCCGCTTTCTAAACCAAATGATACCCTTCCAAGGTGAGACTTTTAACATCACCCTATCACCCACCTAGAACTCAATCGGTTTACGCCGTTTATCAGCATACGACCTTTGCCTATCTTTGGCTGCCCTCATGAAGGCTTTGATCTTCTCGAGTTTTTTAGTTGTAGCTTCAAGCACCTCAATACTTCCCAACTCTTTCTGACCAATGTCACCCCAGCAAACGGGTGTCCTACATCTTCTACCATATAGCATCTCGTATGGCGGCATGCCAATGTTGGCATGATAACTGTTGTTGTACGGGAATTCTGCTAACGGCAGATGGTCATCCCAACTTCCTCCAAAATCGATCACGCATGCTCGAAGCATGTCCTCGAGTGTCTGGATCGTCCTCTCAGACTGACCATCCATCTGAGGATGATAAGCCGTGTTGATGTGTAGCCTCATCCCCATCGCATCGTGGAATTTCTTCCACAATTTGGATGTAAGCCGAGTGTCGCGATCAGACACAATGGACACCGGCACATCATGACGAGCTACAATCTCTTTGATAAATAGATCCGCTAGCCTCTCAGAAGAATACGTCTCTCGGATTGGCAGGAAGTGGGCACTCTTCGTCAAGCGATCAACTATCACCCATATAGCATCATATCCTTTTAGGGTACGTGGTAGCTTCGTAATGAAGTCCATGGTGATATGCTCCCACTTCCACTCGGGTATATCCAACGGTTGGAACTTACCATATGGTTTCTAATGCTCCGCCTTCACTTGTAAGCAAGTAAGGCATTTACTCACATACTCTTCTACGTCACGTTTCATACCCAGCCACCAATAATCCTTCTTCATATCGTGGTACATCTTGGTGGCACCAGGATGAATGGAGTATTGAGTCTTATGACCCTCGTCCATGATCTTTCCACGTAAATCCCCGTAATGAGGAATCCACATTCGTCCATATCGGGTCTTAACACCGAGAGTGTTTTCACTCAACTCTGCAACTAGACCTCTCATTCTTTCAGAGTTAAGACGATCTTCTTTCAAAGCCTCGTCTTGAAACTCCTTGACCTGCGTCATCACGTCAGAGGTCATAATCAACTGATATGCCTTCACCCGAATCGGCTCGGGTCTTTCGTTTCGGCTAAGAGCATCTGCCACCACGTTCGCTTTGCCCGAATGGTAATGGATCTCGTAATCATAATCCTTTATGAGCTACAACCATCGCCTCTGCCTCATGTTCAAATCTTTCTACTCGAAGAAGTACTTCAAGCTTTTATGGTCGGTGAAGATTGGGCACCTCGTCCCGTATAAGTAGTGCCGCCAAATCTTCAATGGAAAAACCACCACAGCTAGCTCTAGATCATGCGGGGGATAGTTGACTTCGTGGGTTTTCAGCTGTCGGGATGCATAGGCTATCACCCTTCCACGTTGCATCAATACGTAACCTAGCCCAGAATAAGAAGCATCCGAATATACCACTAAGTCTTCACTACCTTCGGGTAATGTCAAGACAGTAGCTTGTGTTAATCTCGTCTTTAACTCCTCAAAAGCACACTCCTGTTCTCAACCCCACACGAACTTCACATCCTAGTGAGTCAATTTGGTCAAAGGTGAGGATATCTTAGAAAAATATTGAATGAATCTCCTATAGTAGCCTACCAACCCTAAGAAGCTACGAATCTCGGATGGCATCCTTGGAGACTTCCATTGCATCACGGCCTCAACCTTTGTCAGGTCCACCATGATTCCCTCATCGTTCACCACGTGACCCAAGAACTGAACTTAGCGCAACCAGAATGCGCACTTGAAGAATTTAGCATACAGCTTCTCCTTTCTCAATGTCTCCAACACCTCTCGAACGTGACCGGCATGCTCTTCTTCACTCCTTAATAAATCAAGATATCATCGATGATCACATTCACTGATTTATCCAACATCGGCCGACACACTGGGTTCATCAAGTCCATAAAGGCAACTGGCGCGTTGGTTAAACCAAAGGACATAACGAGGAACTTGTAGTGTCCATAACGTATGCGAAAAGCTATTTTAGGAATATCTTGCTCCTTTACTTTCAATTGATGGTAACCAGATCGAAGGTCTATCCTCGAGAACCAACTGGCACCTTGGAGCTGATCGAACAAGTCGTCAATCCTCGGTAACGGATACCGATTCTTTACCGTCAACTTGTTCAACTCACGGTAGTCGATACACATCCTCATGCTACCGTCCTTCTTCTTCACGAATAAGATCGGAGCACCCTAAGGAGAGATACTCGGCCTGATGAAACCCTTATCAAGCAACTCCTGCTGTTGCTCCATTAACTCTTTCATCTCAGTCGGGGCCAACCGATACAGTGCCTTAGTTACAGGCTGAGCACCTGGTATCAAGTCAATCTGAAACTCGATCTCTCGTTCAGGTGGCACTCCTGGTAGGTCTTCTGGAAACAAATCGGAAATGTCACACACCACCGGCACATCAGGCAACTGTGGTGTTGACGTGTCCCCATCTTTCACGTAGGCCAAATAAGCACTACACCCACATCTCATGACCTTCCCGCCACTGCCATCAAAATCACTTTCGGAATCATCGTAACTCGATCACCGTATATCGTCACTGAACTCTCGTCAGGCACTATCAGTCTAATCATCTTCCTTCGACACACGTTGCTTGCTTCATAGGTTGCTAACCAATCCATCACTAGTACTACATCAAATCCACCTAGGGGCATCACATGTAACTTAGTAGCAAACCTATTACCTTCTAATTCTATGGCACAGTACTCTATCACCCCCGTAACTCTAGTGGACTTATCAATAGTAGTTTCTACATCAAAGGGCTCATCAACACATTTACTACTAACAGGCAGTTTTGCATAGAAAGTAGCATAAATAAAACTCCTAATAGTACCAGAATCAAATAACACAGAAGTAAGAGTTTGATTTACTAGAAACGTACCAGACACAACATTAGGGTCCGTCCTAGCCTCCTCTCTGGTCATTGTGAATGCCCTGGCGCTCGCCCTTGGCTCCTCAATCCCGGTCTTCTTCCCTGCTCTGGAACTTTCTGCCCCCGTCTTCTTGCACTCCCTGCTCATGTGGCCTACTTCACCACAGTTGAAGCACTTCGCGGCTTTGCAATCTCTAGAGATGTGGTCGGGCTTCCCGCACTTGAAACAGACATTAAGCCCCAGCCTGCACTCGCCAGCATGCTCCTTTCCACACTTCCCGCATCTCTTCACTCCTGAGCCTGCGGTAATCACCCGTTGATCGTCCACCCTCGCCTTCTTATCGTTCGGGGTAAAGCCACCCCGCCCAAACCATTTCTGGTTCCAGTTCTGATCATCACCACCAGTCTTCTTCTTCTCAACCACCACCACCTCCCTCTCGTCGTACAATCTCCCAGCCTAGTCGACCACCGACCTAAACGTACTCGGTCGAGCGGCGATCATGTGCCTACGGATATCCGTCGGCAAGCCCTGGATGTATCTTTTGATCTGTCGTGATAGGGGCATCACCCGATCCGGCACCAGCTGTGCCATCTCATTGAACTTGGTGGTGTATTGTTGATGTGTCATGGTTCCCGCCTCCAACTGCAGGAACTCCCTCTCTACCTTGTCCATCTCCCGATGAGGACAGAACTCCTCGATCACCAACTTCTTCAGTTCACTCCACCTCATCCTGCCAATCGCCGTACTACCCTCGGCTTGGACAAAGTTGTCCCACCAGCATAAAGCTGAGTCTACAAATGAATGGGTGGCAAACTTCACCTTCTAGTCCTCCTGGCACTTGCTGATTTCCAGGATTGCCTCCATCTCTCTCACCCATCGGTGAGAAGTAGTAGGAGTGCCATTACCATCAAAAGTAGGGGGCTTGCACCTCTGGAATGCCCCATATCTATAGGCTCATGCTGCCTCTGCACAGGCTCCTCCTCCTCTTCCTCGTCAGTAGGGATAATCGTCTCGGTCTCGGGTTGCTCTCTCCCTCCCGAGGACCTGTTCGTATCCCTCCTCTCTCCTTCTCTAACAGCCTTGATTACTTTGGTAACTGCAGATGGCAAGATTGTCTGCATGACCTAATGAACCTCCTCCACCACGGCCTCCTTCACCAAGGCTCTCAAGTTAGCACTCTCATCACCACCCTCCGGATGAGGGGTCTCAGGCTCTTCGTGGGTCACCTTCTCAACCCTGGGCCTTCCTCTTGTGGCCCATGGTTCAGCACCACGTCCACCGCGTACTCCGCCTCCTAAAGCCTTAGAAGATCTACCTCCAGCCATTCCTAATTGTTACAAGATTCAAACCCTAACATGGTCGTTCAAGATAACGGCTCAGTTTATGTCAAGTATAGTAAGTCCCTAATTACAGTGGCCAGTTATGATAGCCACTTACTTTACTCTTCATACCCCAAGTATTTCCTACCTGACTACATCAGTGTCTAAATCTACTAAGAGCAAACATCAAATAACATGCGCACATAATACCGATTAACATTGAAGAAACTACCTGATGGCACGTAGCTACTTGGACTGGCATCCCTTCCCTTAGTCCCATTCTCCATTTAAGTTTAGATTTCTTTTGAAAATATTTACCCATTTCTCTTAAACTTTGGCTCTGATACCAACTTGTAAGGCCCCGCTCCCGGGCACCTCACAGTTGGTCATTCATCGCGCATTAAACATACAATTATTTAAAGATTACAGCGGAAATTAATTAAAACCATTTCATATAATTAAATGACAAGTTTTGCAAAGTAACACAATACATTTAACAATTTCAAAATACTATAATTGCATTACGTCACAAAAATGTCATTATTATAGTAATGGATGCCATCCTAAAAATGCCAAGTAGCTGCCCCGTGCCATCCTCAGCAACTATTACCTGCGAACTGGAAAACACATAAAAGTCAGCGCTACTGAGTGAGTTCTAGTTTTGTAAATGAAATACTTTACTTTAAATATAACCTCTCTTTACTTTCATGCGTGGTCATGCATCATACGTACAGATAGAGAATATTACTTTTACTGTCATTAACATTCGTCATTCATCATCATATTCATATCATGTTTTCCTTTCATGCTTTTCGTTAACATTCTCTTATTTTTACTCTCATTGTTTCGTAACGTACTTATTATCATTCTTTTACATTCATACTTGTTTACTTACTTTTTTTCTTTCTTTCTTTGGTACGTTACGTCATTCTTTTACATTCATATGGATTGATGAACAATACCCTGAACATTGTGCACGAAGCTGATGCTGGACCTGTGGTAATTAAACCACGAACATTGTGCACGAAGCTGATCCAGTCACCTAGGGCAAGTCATCTCTCCCATTCATACAAACCGTTTGGTCCTACCCCGAACATTGTGCACGAAGCTGATGCTGGACATGTGGTAATGAAACCACAAACATTGTGCATGAAGCTGATCCAGTCACCTAAGGCAAGTCATCTCACTCATTCATACAAACCGTTTGGTCCTACCCCGAACATTGGTGCACGAAGCTGATGCTCGACCTGTGGTAATTAAACCACGAACATTGTGCACGAAGCTGATCCAGTCACCTAGGGCATACCAAAGGGCCTTGTCAATCTCAATGATTGGCCGTGTGTGCATCCTTTGGGGTAGCTAACCCGCATCACAGTTGAGCTAACGACAACATGGTCGTGCGCCTCCTTTCATTTGCTTGCAATCCATTCGTTCGTTCATTACGTTTTACTTTTCATCATTGTTACCTTTCATTTTGTTACGTTATTCTTTACGTTCATTCATTCATTCGTCATACTACGTGAAGTAATAACATAATATTTTACGTATTTCATAATATAAAGTAAATTCATTTCAAACCATTAAAGATAACACGTTATACATGCCATACACCATTCATACATTCCATAACCCTAAAACATCCCATAATTATGCTTATATTGGGTAATCATTACCCATAAGTCAACTTAGTTAAAACCCTAGGCTTTCTGTTTTTTCCTGAAATTTCAGAAAAATAATTCTAAGGGTCTAGATGCATGGGCACTATTTGGGTGCTTCTGCCCTGTCCAGATGTTTTGCCACTATGCAGACGTCTGGGCTTAACTTAGTCACTTTTTAATTAGACTCATGGGCCTATTTAGACGCATGGTCACTATCTAGACGGTTGGGCTTACACTTGTAGTATTCCAGACGGTTGGGCACTATTCAGGTGCATGGGCCTGACTTAGACGCATGGGCACTTAGGCGGTTGGGCACTATTTAGGCGTTTTGGGCCTACACTTAGCCATTTTTCACTTAGACGCACGGGCCTATTTTGACGCATGGGCACTATTCAGACGGTTGAACTTTTGGGCAGTTGGGCACACTTAGAAAAATCAAACCGTTGGACGCATGGTCCACTGTTTAGACGGTTGGGCATTAAATTTTCACTTAAACAACATTAAGCAGTCCCAATTCTTCCTAAATCAGGAACTAAGCTTAGTTCTAGCATCCTAAGCATCATAACATGTATATACACACATATATGTCCCAAATTTACACTCGCCCACATGCACATTTACACACACACATATTGGTGAAACCCATTTTTCATAAAATCATGCACATGCATTTTCCAGCCCCAAAGTAGTTAATAACATGTTAGAAAGGGGGTTCTAGAACTCACCTTAGTTGTTTTCGGGTTTGGACCCTTCTCTTGAGCTTTATCAGACGTTTCTAGCACATAAAAACCACACCCATACACAACCCGAACACACAATCACATTTATAAGCACATAACCTAGACTAGAAACATCTAAAACATCATAAAACGAAGAAATCTTACCAAAAACTTCGAATTCTTCTTCTTCTTCTATAACCTCCGAGAATTCTCTGCTCCTTTTCTCTCTCTTTAAAAATCCGAATGACAAGGTGTAAGAGGCAACATCGGCGGCCATGTTGCTTTATTCACCAACTTTTCCTAAGTTGTGTCCTTTTGGACACTTTTAACCCTTCAACTTTGGGTTACTTTATATTTCTCCTCTTTATTCGTGTTTATTCTTTCTGTCTTGTTTATAAAAATATCCAGGTGTTAGAAGACAAACCCAAAGTAATAACATGCATAATATGGCAAAACACGTGTCATCCCAATGTTTAAACCCATAAGTAAAAGACAAACAAATGTATCTATGAAATAATGTCTTAGGATGCATGCTGGACCCGTGTTGTGCTCCTAATGGCAAGCTAAGTTAATGACCTGAGAATAGCATACAAAAAATGTCAACACAATGGTTGGTGAGTTTAAGAGTTTGCGTTTATGATAATCATTAACAATCGTATAGCATAAGAAGTGTATTGAATAAGATAGCTAGTCTATATTCACATGTAATAACCATAGTGATTTTGCGATCGAAGCTGACTGAGTTGCATTTGTTGCCTCCCATCACGACTTACTAGGTTGTGATGATGTTTGTGTTTAGGACAAAATTGCACCTGTTTGACCTTGAGTCGCACGGGTGGGGCTCGTCACACCCAGCAGTACTACCCAAGATTTCCCGCTAGTTACCATTATTAATGATCCAAAAGTGTGAGGACTTTTCAAGGTATTAGGCACTATGTTAAAACATACACAACTTATAATAATAAAACAACGTTTGAGTACAAGTATGCTACCTCCCCCAGGAGAAGGTTTATAAAAATAGAGGGCATGAACTCACCTGGTGTATAATGATAATGATTAAAGCGACTCGTGATAGATGCAAAGACAACCCTTCAAAGGTTACCTAGAACACACAAGTACATAAGTACATGTACACAGAAACTTAACAACCCTAGGTTAACCTAGGTGACCCGTTTGACCCGATGGTGACATATTAGATGAAATATTGTTTACTCATGTAAGATAACTTAAATACAGGAGTATCATGCAATTTACCCATGCGTTTCACATTATCAACCTAGGTTCTCCCTAAGCCATCATGCCACATTAGGCTGGATGTCACAGTCAAAACACATTGTAATCAATAGAGATGCAATATATATATGTATATATGTATCAAATGAAAATTACCGGATGTCACAGTCATAACACATTGTAATTAATAGAGATGCAATATATATATGTATAAAATGAATAACGCATCATGACGACACACGACACAAAGGAGACTCCTGTCGTGTCTAGTCAATAACCACGACAACATAGCCAAAAGTATTAACATTGTAATAGAATTCCCACAACCCGGGAACAAGTGTCCAAAAGTATGATATGTGCAATTAGACCAACAATGTCAAGTAATGTATAGTCTCAAAATGCGTCCTAGGGTCTCCACTAAGGCCACACTCCTAGAATCTTCAATTATTTGTATCACCTAAAAAGATATGCTTAAAATGGTCAACACAATTGTTGGTGAGTTCGTAGGTTTAGTAGTAATCAAAATTGATGTTGTGTAATAGTTTTGCGGAACATCGTGAATACAGATATAAGTAAGCAAAATCACATGACAACATGAGCATCACAACTAAACATACGACGTACACAAAGATATTGTCAGAATATATTCACCCTAGGGCCCGTTCCTGGCCACTGTTGGTACTAACTAGTATACCAATAAATGAGGGTGAGGGTGTCAACCTAAAAGTACTACCAATACCTATCCGTCGGTTCCACACGGAATTAAATAGTTGTGAATCAAGTCCCACACATCAAACTCATGCATGTATCAGATTAAGACTTACAAAACAGTAACACGATATTTCCAAGAATATGAGTTGTACAACATGAAAAGGGTGAGCATACTTTTCCCCAACTTTGTAAATAATTGATGTAGTAAATCAACATAAAAGGGGCCACGAAACTCACTTGACTGATGATAGAAGTAGATGAACAAAGGTTCCAAAGGATGAAAGCAACAATCGATCAAACACCTATTATTAATTATTGTTAAGTATTAATGAAAAGCTTAAAGAGAATAGATGCGTTAGGTCTGTTCGGGTTGGATCGGTCACGCGACACACACACATGCAAGCAGGCATAAGCATAAGGTTTTATATAGATTTGTCTACTAGGAATCGTCACCATTGATAATGATACTAGTGTTAAGGGTTTCATTGTTACTAAAGGTGCACTTAGTATGATAAAATGGTTATGTTGATAAAAGTAATAAGGATATTAGTAGTTACTAATATTAGTCTTGATAACCTTAAAAATGTTAGTATTGATTATATTTGTGATAATATTAGTAATAATCATAATGTTAATATTAATAATGTCAATAGCAATGGTAACTGTATCGATATTACTTTAATATCACACGACCTACACATACTACACACAAGAATGCATTCACACACATACAACCTTCAGTCGCACGACTCAACGTCCATTCGCACAAATCAACCTTCATTCGTACGAATCAACCTTCATTCGTACGAATAAATCTTTATTCGTACGAATCGCCATTCAGTCATACGACAACATTCATTCACACCCACATGTCCAGTCGTACACACACATTCGCATGGCACAAGTTCATACGCACACACACTCATTCGCACGACACAACATTCATCCACACACACACTCATTCGCACGATACACACTCAATCCCATGACTCACACTCAATCGCATCCATACTTCAAATCACACATCACCAGTCATTCGCATTCACACACTCAATCACACGACTTGGCATTCATTCGCACACAACTCGTGTGACATACAGCTCAGTCGTGCGAAACAATCCATTCGCACAGCACACACTTAGTCGCACAAGAGCAGACATTCAGTCGCATACGCAAAACACAGAGGTGTCGGAGTGCTCACAGCAGCCTTCGGCCACTGTGACCACTCGAGTGGCACCATAACACACTCAGAATTCGATTCCTAACACGTTTTAAGCAATTGGTGCACACAAAAGCCTCGACAACAGTCGCACGCTCGGTTATACCTAAACACCCGTAACCGACACGAGAAAGAAGAAACAAGGTGAAATAGGAGACGACGGTGGCCGTCTACCTGAGAAATACCGAGAGGCGACGACTTGCGGCCGCGTTTGCCGAAGAAAATAGCGAAGAGAGTCGGAGAGCAGAGGGAGGGTTGAATGGTGAGGGTAGGGTTAGGATAAGGTGAACAGCGGCTGGTAATGGGTATATATACCCATTTTAGACTTTGTGAGATTGGCAACTTTAGTCCCTGGACTTCCAAGGCAATTATTTCTTTAAGTTTAGTTAATTACAATTTGGATCCTTAACTTGGTTAATTATATTAATAATAGGATTATTAGTAGTATGATTTTACTATATTATTTATAATAATATTATTACAAATAATAATCCTAATAGTAGCTTCATGAATAATATTAGTGATGATAATGATAGTAATAATAACAATACTAATAATACTACTAATAATAGTTTTTAATAATAATAATAATAACAATAATAAGAATAATAATAATAATGATAATAATAATGGTAGTAATAATAATAATCTATGACTTTAATAATTATAATGATAAAAATAATAGCATTCATAATAATAATAACAGTAAAGGTAATAATAATAATGTTAGTAATATTTATAATAAATTAGCCTTTACATACTGATATTTTCTTAAATACTTAAGGAAAAGAGGAAAAATATATTGGGTAAAATTTTATTAGGTTTTTAATATTTAGTATTTATCCACAATTAAATAATACACATAACTAATGAAGCAAAAATTGAAATCAAGGCAATTTGAATATGAGCTAAGGTTGAATGTTCAAGAAGGCTAACAAATACCATGTTAATTGACGGACCTTTTGGTGACGGATGTCACAGTATCCCCTAGTTGAGAGAATTTCGTCTCGAAATTCAGTTGGAGTTAGATCCAGGAGTATTCTCCACGAACATATGTGGGTATTTGAGTTTTATCCGGTCTTCCCATTCCCATGTGAACTCTGGTCCTCGTTTAAAGTTCCATCTCACACGGGCAATCGGTATCTTACTGAGCCTTAATCGTTTGACCTTTCGATCCATAATCTCTATGGGTTGTTCGACAAAATGAAGCTTTTCATCAATCTTGATTTCCTGAATTGGCACATGAAGGGATTCATCCGTCAAGCACTTATTGAGGTTCGACATATGGAATGTATCGTGTACACCACTGAGTTCTGGTTGCAACCTTAATCGGTATGCCACCAGTCCGATTCTTTTCGTGATTTCAAATGGTCCTACATATCTAGTGGCTAATTTCCCCTTCTTTCCAAACCGTACAATCCCTTACCAAGGAGAGACTTTGAGTAAAACGTGGTCTCCCACGTTGAATTCCAGAGGTTTCTGATGGTTGTCGGCGTAACTCTTTTGACGATCTCTGGCTGCTTTTAGTTTGTCTTTGATCTGAAAAATCTTGTCAGGTGTTTCCTGAACGATTTTTGAGTCGGTTAACTGGCTTTCACCTACCTCTTCCCAACAAACTGGAGACCTACATTTCTTTCCATACTGGGCTTTGAACGGAGCGCACCTAATGATCGTACGGTAGCTGTTGTTGTAAGAGAACTCAATCAATGGTAGATGGGTGTCCCAGCTACCACCATAGTCGATTACATAAGACCTAAGCATGTCTTCTAATATGTGTATCGTTCGTTTGCTTTGACCGTCTATTCGCGGGTAATAGGCGGTACTCAAATCTAATAGAGTGCCCATCGCATTTTGTATCGTCTGCCAAAACCGCGATGTAAATCGGCTATCATGGTTGGATATGATTGACACCGGCACTCCATGCCTTGTTACAACCTCGTTTATGTATAATCTCGCCAACTTATCCATCTTGTAATCCTCTCGGATTGGCAAGAAATGAGCCGACTTCGTCATACGGTCCACTATAACCCATATCGAGTCGTGCCCACTACTCATTCTAGGAAGTTTGCTAATAAAATCTATAGCTATGTTTTCTCATTTCCATTCGGGAATTTCCGGTTGTTATAGTAATCCTGATGGTTTCTGATGTTCAGCTTTAAATTTCGAGCACGTCAAGCATTGGCTTACATACATAGCAATCTCTTTCTTCATGCCTGGCCAACAATTGAGATCGTGGTACATCTTGTCTGCACCAGGGTGAATGGAATACCTTGACTTATGTGCTTCGTCCATAACCAAGGTATGTACATCTCCCCATTTAGGTACCCATATGCGATCCATAAAATACCGTATGCCATCTTCCTTGTAACTCATTTGCTTATCCAACCCTCAAAATTCTTCTCCTGTAACGTTTTCTTCCTTCAGCGCTTCACCTTGTGCTGTTAGGATCTGAGCTTTCAGCGCTTCACCTCAAAATTCTTCTCCTGTAACGTTTTCTTCCTTCAACATTTTCTTATTTCCATTCGGGAATTTCCGGTTGTTATAGTAATCCTAATGCTCGAGCACATAGCGTTTCACGCATTCCTTGCGACTTAAGGCATCAACCACCACGTTTTCTTTCCTCGAATGATACCGGATTTCATAGTCGTAGTCGCTAAGGAGTTCTACCCATCGTCGCTAGCGCATATTAAGTTCCTTTTCATCCAGGATATGCTGGAGGCTCTTATGATCCGTGTAAATGATGCACTTAGTTCCATACAGGTAATGCCTCCATATCTTAAGTCCAAATACCACAGCGCCCAACTCCAGGTCATGCGTCGTATAGTTTTTTCATGCACCTTAAGCTGTCATGAGGCGTAGGTAATTACCTTATCCTTCTGCATTAGCACACATCCCAGTCCTTCATGTGAAGCATCGAAGTACACCATAAAATCATTAGATCCGTCCGGAAGGGACAATATCAGCGCATTGCACAACTTCTCCTTCAATGTTTGGAACGCCTCTTCTTGTGCACGTCCCCAATCAAATTTCTTGTCTTTCTGAGTCAGCAGAGTCAACGGTTGTGCGATTTTTAAGAAATTTGCGATAAAACGATGATAGTATCCCGCCAATCCTAAGAATTGTCGTATTTCTGAAGGTGTCTGAGGTGCTTCCCACTTCTTCACTACTTCGATCTTTCCGGGATCTATGTGAATTCCATTCTCGTTCACCACGTGTCCTAGAAATTTCACTTTTCGTAGCCAAAACTCACACTTTGAGAACATGGTGAAAAGTTTTTTTTTCCTATAATAGTCCCAGTATTGCCCGAAGGTGTTCCTCATGGTCCTCTTTCGATCGGGAGTAGATAAGTATATCGTCTATGAATACGATCACAAACTTATCCAAATAAGGTTTACACACTTGATTCATTAGGTCCATGAACACGGCTGGAGCGTTAGTCAGTTTGAACGGCATGACTAAGAACTCATAGTGCCTATAGCGAGTTCTAAACGCTGTTTTCGATATGTCATCCTCTAAATCCTTAGCTGATGGTATCCCAAACGAAGGTCGATCTTTGAGAAATACGAGGCTTCTTGTGACTGATCGAACAGATCGTTGATTCTGGGAAGAGGATATCGATTTTTCATGGTTAGTTTATTCAGCTCGCGATAATCGGTGCACATGTGAAACGATCCATCTTTCTTTTTGACGAATAATATCAGTGCTCCCCATGGTGAGTGACTCGGCTGAATAAAACCCTTTTCCAGTAGTTCCTGCAATTGGCTAGATAGCTCTTGTATTTCTGATTGTGCCGACCGATATGGAGTCTTTGCTACCGGTGTGGCTCTAGGAACTAAGTCTATGCGAAATTTCACTTGCCAAGGTGGGGGCAAACCAGACAAGTCATCAGGGAATACATCTGGGTAATCCCGTACTGCAAGAATGTCTACCAACTTCCTCTCCTCTTCCTTCTTTTCCATTACATGGGCCAGAAATACGTAACACTGCTTTTGTAAACATCGACGCGTCTTCATGCAGTAGATAAGCTTTAGGGTTCTCCCTGATCGTTCTCCCTGAATCCTGAGTACCTCCCCTTCTAGCATGGGGATTCTCACTACTTTCTCCTGACAAATAATCTCTGCTTTGTGTTTTGATAACCAATCCATCCCCATGACTACGTCAAAACTCCCTAACTCAAAAGGTATCAAATCTATTTCAAAAGCATGGTTCTCCAATATCATTGAGCACTTTCCAATAATCTCATTGGCTTGTACGATCCTACCATTGGCCATTTCTACGGAGTAGCTAGTTTCTAGCCTACTAGGGTCCAAGTCGAGCAGATGAGAAAATTCAGAAGATATAAAACTATTGTCTGCTCCAGTATCAAACAATATGGATACTAACTGGTGATTGAGCAAGTACGTACCCGTAACGACATTTGGGTGTTGCTTAATTTGTTTAGATCGAGTGGATTTTAAAGTCTTAGGTTGTGTGTCAACAGATTTAGAACCCAACCCAAGAGTGACATTAACATCCTCTTCCACCCTATCAGTCTGATCTTTTGTGCCTGAAGTTGATGACTTCTGATTAGTAACGGGAGGAACAGGTTTAATTGCAGTATCCGGCTCACTAACCAGGGGAGTAGTCACCATATGGTCCTTTATAGGATTATTATTAACTTCGGTGTTCAAAACATGCTCTGTCCTTTTTGTTTCCTTAATTGTCTTTAGTTAAACTTGTATGTCATTTTCTTGTTAAAAGCTACAACCTCAGTTTCTTTTAGTTGTTTCTTTAAAGCTTCAATTTTCTCCCTATAGTTGCTTTCATTTTGTTTTAACACTCTACTAGCCTCAGTGCACAATTTTAAGTCATTTACTAAGCTATCATTATGATCTAATAACTTAGCAAACTTCAGATCAATGCTTTCTCTAAGTTTATCACATTCAACACAAGTATGTTTAACAAAAAGATCATCTTTTGATTCTACCTGTGCAGATGTAGACGTGCCAGCTATGAAAGCAGTTTGAGGTTCCTGTTGTGCTTCAGCTTTTGCATTTATTTCATCCTCAACGAGTAGATCAACAGCAGCTAAGGCTTCATTAGCATCCAGCTCTACTGATTTGTCCCCCTCACTCGTAGAGTCATCATTCAGATCATCAACGAGAGCAATGTTGGCTTCAACATTAGATAAAAATTGGAAGGACCAGTCCTGTCCTTCATCACCTTGAGCAACCATTGCCTTTGAATCACTGCTTGTTGAAGCTGTCTTTCTCTCTTTATCCTGTTTGTTGAAGGGCGAGAACGGGTTCCTATTGCCAGTCTTCTTTGGATTAACACACTCTCACTTGAAGTGTCCTTTCTCCCCGCAGTTGAAATAGGTGACCTTTGACTTGTCAAATCCAAAAGTAGTATCTTTAGTAGCCACCAGATTCTGTCCCGTCTTCTTAACAAACTTCTTTGCTCGTCGCATAGCACTCGTGAGAGCCCACATGATGTCCATTCTTTCCAATTCATTTTCATCCACCTGCTCATAGTCTTCATCAGCCAAGTGGCAGTCACCAATCTTTCCTGCTACTAATCCATCATAATAGTGAACCACAACAGCAAGTAAGTCCATGTGCTCCTTAGCCACTTCCACAGTTACATTGCTCAGATTTTCTGTCACTAAGTTCATCGATTAAGCTTCTGTAGTACTGTGTTAAACCCCTGATGAAACATTTGACTCACCACCAGACGATGAGCTTTGACCAGTTGTAGATGTATTAGATACAAAAGCAGATTGCAGAGGGGCACTAGAAGATTTGGCAGTAGGAGTCACATTGTAGATAGACGGATCCTGAGTGTATGATCCCTTCTTGGCCTTGTACTTGTGTCTCACTTCTTCTTCTCTCAGTTTCATGATGAAATCATTGATATCCAAAGTCTCCAACATTGAATTATATCTTAAAGTGGAAATAAATGAATCCCACTTCTCTGGTAGCCCATCAGCCAAACTTGCTACTTTTTCTTCCTTAGACGTTGTAACACCATGAGTGTGAAGCTCACTCATCAAATGATAGAAGCGGTCTATAATATCATCCAGACTCTCGTTCCCAATAGTAGAGAAATTATTAAATTCCTTCTTTAATGCTTTGGCCTTTAAAGACTTCAGTGTTGTGCTCCCTTCATATCGTTTCTCAAGAGCATTCATAACTTTTTGCTCTGCTTATGTTCTGAATACTGATGGAAGATATCTTTAGGAATTGACTGTGTCAACATAGCATAGGCTTTCTTCTCTGCATTATACGTAATCTTTTGTGCATCACTTAATCCACTCAAAGTAAGGGGTATACCATCAGCCCTAAGTGGCATATTGTAGCCTGTCTCAATAGCATTCCAGAGATTTGTATCCACTCCATTAAGATGAATCTCAAACCATTGTTTCCATTGAGCAAATTCATCAAGAGACAAAAGCTTACGTGGTTTATTATGGTTCCCGATCTCATTTTCCAATAGCAATAGGTTCTGGATCCTGGAGTCCTTTCCTGTCGAGAATGCATAGTTCTCTGAGTTCATAATGAATTTGAATTAAACTTCAAAAACTAAACTGTGTATGCGACTGGGAGGGGCGACTGAAGGACGACGAAAGCTTAAATGTACGATTGAGATTAGTCGTACGACTGGGCAGGAGATTAGGGCGGTTGTGCGAATGAACAGAACGACTAGGACAATCGTGCGATTGAACGAACAACTGGGCCAATCGTGCGATTGAACCGAGCGATTGAAGTTCAGTCGTGCGATTGAGTCAATCGTGCGACTGAGACTGCTGACTTTGAAGTTTTTCATCCTTTTTCACACAATTCGATCTAAAACACAATATACCCTAGACGGCTGCGACTCGAAAAAGACTCAATTTTGAAAGCATGCACATATAAAAACTGGATTTTTAAGCAGAAAGCACGGATCCTAAGATTAAAAACGTTGACTTTTTTCACAAAAATGATTGAATCCACGAAGAATCAAGAGCTAAAGCTCTGATACCACTTGTTAGGACCGTGTACGTACGGAGTACTAACTGATTCAACATGTAACCGAATCAAATAGCGCGGAATTCTATTTGATTGGCGATCTAATCCGGGAAACCATTAATCTGATCAAACCTAACGATTAGAATACGTTAAGAATGGAGTAGGAATGATCAGAAATGATCTATGAACTTGGAAGGGACGTTCTGGACGAACTTGGACGGCTAGGGTTGTGAATTCTCGAAGTGTTACGTTTTTCCATGAATTAAGTGGTATTTATAGGTTACTTAGTTAAACACATTCCTGAACCTTTAACAATTCAGAACTATGTCTAACAACTGTAAACCTATATAAAATGTTCGTATAAGCGTGTAATATCCAATAACATAAATATATGAAACATTAAACAACTAATACACAATCAATCAAAGAGTTTTTTCCATTACATTGATCAAACATTACATATGTGCAAGAAAATGAATATCTATTACATTTAAGCTCGCTAGAACTAGAACTAGGGACATGTGTATCAACAGTCATTTGCTTCGATGACGAAAGCACGTCCTCGAACAACATTTCCTTGATTCCCCTTGCCTTGATTACCGGCTATGGCCATCACCCGTGGTTGATTGTTCCCTTGCTGAACCGGCGCCCAATTCAGTCTAGGGCACATGTTCCGGTAGTGATCATGGCTTCCACACTGGTAGCAAACCCTAGCATTTCCTACGGGGTTAACCGCATTAACCGGCATAACCAGATTCGGCGCCACTCTACAGTGTCTCGCTAGATGCCCCGGGCGTTTGCAGTTTACACACACCCGACACGGCATTGCCTGGGGGTGATGAAAGTTGCACCTATTACACTTAGAGTGCGGCCCGACATATTCCTTCCTACCCTGAGCTACTGCCATAAAATTCCTAGTTGTCTTGGCCCGTTTGTTAAAGTTCTTGGTACTCAACCTGCTCGCTTCTCCAACCTCCTTTCTCTTCTCTGCTCCTTTTCCCAAAACCCCAGCTCTAACCATCTCATCTGTTAAAGTAACAGCCTTCAGAATTGCACCCTGGATAGTAGGAGGGGCTGCTATTACCATTGCCCGGATTTGAGGCACAAGTCCCCAAATGTACCTTTCGATCCTCTTGGATTCTAGAGTTACCAGATGTGGAACCAGTCTTGCCAACTCGTGGAAACGATGTCACACCCACGCTGAAAGCGGAAACACGGGGATGTAATGAGACGGGATCGTCATAACACATGTTGTCAATAGAGATGCAATATATGTAATAGATGATAATGCGTGTCATGACGACACCCGACACAAAGGAGACTTGTGTCGTGTTTAGTCAATATTCACGACAACATAGCCATAAGCATATACTTGTAAATGAATCACATAACCAAAAATAGTATCATTGTATGGTATTTTCCACCACCCGGGAACAAGTACCCAAAAGAATAATTGTATGTAATCAGACTACAATGTTTCAAAAGAATGTTCGTCAAGTATTGTAGAGTCTCAAAATGCATCCTAGGGTCTCCACTAAGGCAGCACACCCAGATCTTCAATTAGCATTGTCACCTGAAATGATATGCTCAAAATGGTCAACAAAAATTGTTGGTGAGCACGCAGGTTTAAATAGTAAGTAAATTGATGCTGCATAATAGTTTCGTGGAATACCGTATATACAGTTATAAGTAAGCAACATCATATAACCATGAGTTTTACGACCAAACCTAATGATGTTGGTACCAACTAGTATACCAACAAACAAGGATGGGGCTGTCAACCCATTAGTACTACCAATACCTATCTGTCGGTTCCAACACCGGAATTAAATGGTTGTAAAGAAAGTACCACACAGCGACTCACGTATGTATCAGATAAGTACTCACAAAACAGTAACACGTTGATTCCAAGTTTGTAAGTTGTACAGCATAAAAATGGGTGAGCATACTTTTCCCCCATGTTTGTAAATAATTGAAGTATTGAATAAGCATAAAAAGGGGCCACGAAACTCACTTGTTTGGTGGTAAGTATGGATGATCAAGTTCCAAATGTTTTATGCAATAAAAGGTCAAACACCTATTAACAGTTATCGTTAAGCAGTAATGATACATTTAATGAAAATAGTAACGTTCGGCTGGTTCAGGTTGTATCAGTTTGGTCATGCGGAATACACACTAGTAGACCTAAGTATTAGATCTTATATAGATCCATGTACTTAGTAAGCATTAGTGGTTATAAATTAGTTCTTGGTAATTGTAAAATGTTAGAGTTGATTTGATTTGTGATAGCATTAGTAAGTTTGATAGTGTTAATTTTAATATTTCATTAGCAATGGCAATCGTGTCGATGTCACCTTAACATCACACGACATACACACACCACACATAAGAAGAAACTCACACACAACCATTTCAGTCGCATGACAGGACTAGACACACGACTCAGTGACTCCATCCGCACGAGTCAACCTTCATTCGTACGAATCAACTACATTCGTACGAATGGGCCTTCATTCGTTTGATTCGGTGCTTAATCGTACCACACAACAATCAATCGCACGACTCAACATCCATACGCACGAATCATCCTTCATTCGCATGAATCAGCTGCATTCGTACGAATAAATCTCCATTCGTACGACTAGGCATTCAGTCGTGCGATACACGCACAATCGCACGCATTCATGCGCAGGACAATCGCACGCATTCATCCGCAAGACTCAATCGCACGCATAAACACAATCGCACGAATCAGTCATACGACACACCCAGTCGCACCACTCAGTTGCACGATACACCAAGTCACACAACTCAGTCGCACGATAGACACAGTCGCACGACTCAGTCGCATAACACACCCAATCGCCAGCTCAGTCGCACGGCAGACCCAGTCGCCAGATCAGCAGAATCGCGACTGCAGAAGTGCAGAGCGGCCTTTGGCTGCTCCGTGCACGAGACTTACACCACAAGCACTTCCAGAAACACATTTCACACACACACCAACCGGAAGAACGCACAAAAAGACATCACACGCACCTACATGACCTCATGTGCTCGGGTTGGCCCCGAGCACCCGAAACCCTTCAAGGACAGCAGAAAAACTAGCTAGAAAAGGGATGACCAAGGTCGTCTACCTGCAATAATAGAGTAGACTCAACTGTAGCCGAGGCCATGTCGGTGAAAACGCGAAGAAAGGGGCGGTCTTGGTGCAAGGAGGAGGAGAAAAGTGGAAGAAGAAGAAGATGAAGAAGAAGATAAAATGGAGGCTAGGGCTGAAAATGGGGTATATATACCCAGCCCTAGTTTGGCAAAATGTCCCATTTGGTCCCTGCACTTAACCCCCCGAGTTCCCGAATTTGTTTTCAGTTAAAAACGACCTTAAATTGGTTAGTTATATTAATGGTAAAATGTAAATAATGATATTAATAACTTAAAAATGGTCTTATTAATAACAATAATAATAAATAACGATAGGTTTAATAGTAACTATAACGATGATTGTAAAGATTTCTAAAATAATAGCAACGCTAAGAATGAGGACACAAGCAACTTGATAATAAACAAGAATAATGTACACACGAATAGTTTATAAAGATAAGGAATGAATGATCACAGAAAGGTTAACGAAAGTCACATTAAATGATGGACTGTTGGACCAAAAGAACCAATGAGCCATATCAGAAAAACCTTTAAGTCCCACAAGACATCACAACAACTGCTGAAAGCCTCATCAGCTGTTTGATAAAGACTGAAGACTTCAACAGCTGAAGACTAAAGTACTGAAGATCAACAGCTGAAGACTAAAGTACTGAAGACTTCAACAGCTGAAGACCAAAGTACTGAAGATCAAAAGCTGAAGACTAAAGTACTGAAGATCAACAGCTGAAGTATAAAGACTGAAGACATCCGCTGATAACAACAACTGAAGACATCAGCTGATGACAACAACTGAAGTTCAAGTCTAAAGTCCAAGTACTGAAGCCTTCAGACTTTGTCACAACAGCTGAAGAAGTATTCTTCAGTTGTTGTGATGGTTTCCTTTCAGTCTTTTCTTTTTAGTAGTTTCATTTCCTTTTTCAGTACTTGTAAAACGACTGAAGAGTATGTTCTTCAGTCGTAGTTTCAGTAGTTTCTTATCAGTAGTTGTAGTGATAGCTAACACTTAGTATTTTTGTAAGAAGATGTCAGCTGTTTGACATCTTTAGTAGTTGTGTTAACGTTCAGTAGTTTGTTATAATAACAGTTAGATGTCACTATCAAGTGACATCAGCTGACGTCATCTTTCTCTTTAACAGGAAAGATGACCTAATTGTAATATCGCCGAAGCATATATTGAATGAAATATATCTTTTATAGAAACTCTCTCTTATTCTATAATCGTACTGTTTCATTTATAAATCTCTTGTGTTCTTTTTTGAATTTGTTAATTCATGTGCTAATTCCACTACAAATCTAATCTAATTGATCAAACTAAATGTTGAGATCCTTTCAAATGGTATCAGAGCTGGTTAATCATTGATCAATTTAATAATTGATCATTGAAACTGCTCTTTTGCTATCTACGTTTGATCGAATTAGCAAATTTGCAAGAATTGGTTATAGAGATTGAGTTTCTGTTGCTTCTGGTCATTCAATTTGAGGTTCTAAGTGGTTTTGAGCTAAATTTGTTAAGTTTACCTTGAATTTGTCTGAATTCTGAAATGGCGACACCAACAATTGATCCTCACAACACTGGCTCCTCGACAAAGCCTCCGATGCTTGTTAGGAGTGAGTATAACATATGGCAACAACGTATGCTCCATCATCTGTCTATCAACAGCGCTGGTTGTTGGAAATCAGTTGTGCATGGACCATACAAGTCTATGGTGAACGTTCCTGAATCAAATGAGAAGGTTCCGAAGAAACCTGAACAATATTCGGATGAAGATCTAAAGCTGTTCGAAATTGATGCTAAAGCCTATGGAATTCTGGCCATGGCACTGCCTAATGAAATCTATTCAGGGCTTCTGCATCATAAAACTGCTCATGATCTCTGGGTTGCTCTGAAGGAACAATTCGAAGGAACTGATGAAGTCTTAGCAAACACTAGGGAAATCATCGCCCAACAATATGAGACATTCTCTCATAGGAAGGGTGAGACTCTGACTCAACAGTTTGAGCGATTCTCATGTTTGATTTCTGAGCTGAAAATGGTTAAACAAGAGTATTCAAACAGCCAGATGAACAACCAATTCCTTAGATCCTTACCTAAGAGATGGTACACATACACTATTGTCCTACGCTCTAGTGCAAATCTAAGCACTCTATCTCTCACCCAACTTCATGGGAAACTGCTTACATTTGAAAGAGAGGTAGAACAGAAAAGGAAGTTGTCATCATCTGGTAAGCTCGCTGATGACTTTGTATCAGGCAATACTGTACTGATAGGTCAGGAGTCAGAATATGATGCATCAGAGAGTGCCTATGATGAGCATATTGATTTCTCTACTCATACTGAACATGCTTTTGTTGGTGTTGATGGTAGTTCAGGTGGTAGCAGTGATAATTTATGCTTTTTGATGGAGGATCTGAAGGGCATTCCAGATGATGATCTGGAAGAGATGGATATTTTGAGCCAAATGGCAATAATCAATATCAGATCTCAAAAGTTCTACAAAAGAACTGGTAAGAAATTCCCTGGACTCTCTGGCAAAACCAAAGTTGGTTTTGACAAGAGCAAGTTGAGGTGTCACAAGTGCCATAGGCTTGGACACTTTGCTAGAGAGTGTAGATCATCTGGATCTAACTCATCTGCACCCTTTGTGACCTTCCCAAGCAATAGCTCTCAAAACAAAGGGCAACATTCCACCAGTTCTGGTCATCCATCACAAGCTTAGTCATCACCTGCATACTTTGTTCCTCAAAGTCCTATGTCATATCCTTACCCCTGCTTCTACATGCCACAGACCAGTCAAGCTCAAGCACCCATTACTCAACAACCACATGCTCTTCCTGTGCCTCAAGCATCCCAATCTCATCAATAATCTCAACCTCAATAACACAACTTTTTCACCCCAGGAGTTGCTGAATGGAGCAGTTTACCAGATGATATGTCTGGTCATGAACAACTGTTTCCTGGTGCTGGTCAACATGGTGGTGACAATCCTTTTGGAAACCTTGCTCTCATGGCCCTGGAGTCTGCTGATAGCTCATCCTCCAATGCCTCCATATCACAGGTATCATAGGTATCCTCTGAGGCTAAAGCCAAGTTATGTTCTGAATCATGCATAGCCACATTTGCATCTATTAGAGAAGCAAATGTAGCTTTAATTAACAAAAACCATGAGCTAGAGCAAATAATTTCCAAAAGAAAAGCTGAATTTGAGTTTGTGCTTAATGATAAGAATGATGAGATTTATAAACTTAAATGCCAAATCACTTATGATAAGGCTAGGGAAGAGGTACTTCTAGAGAAGTATAGAGACCTCAAGGAAACACTTGCAGCTACCCAGGTAGAGTGTGATCGCTGGGTACAATCCTGCAAGGGTTTTGAAATGCTTCTCAGTAAGCAATCAGCTTCTAATGTGAAGTTTGGCATTGGTTATAATCACACTGCTCCTCCTACAGATTTTACTTCCAGAGTATAAGTAGAATCTGAAGGAGAAAGCAATAACCAATCCTTCTCATCATGTGATTTACTATCTGATACAACACCATCAGAGGTTGAAGTCAGCATTACTTCATCACAAAACCAATCGGCTGATGCAGAAACAGCTGATGGTTCAAATGCTGACACTCACATGATCAAAAGGTTGATCACTTCAGGTGTTATCTCACAAAGTACTAAAAGTACTGAAGAGCAAGTTATAACACCTGAAGAACAAACCCATTCTACTGCAAGTACTGAAGGAAGAAAACTGCAAGTAGAAAGGGTGGGAAAACTACTAAAGAAGATATCAGGAATGCAAGTACTAATAGAAAACTGCTGAAGAACAAGTCTTCAGTAGTTTCATCTTCCTCAGCAGATGATCACCTAAAGATGAAGAAAAAGCCATGTGAAATATGTGGCTTATTCAATCATCTTACTAATGATTGCTGGTATAAAAAGGACTCTAAACTTAAACACAATGTGACCATTAAAAAGAAAATGGACAAAATGAGAACTGAGTTTGAGACCAAGTTTATACCAGCAACATCAAAACCTGTAACCCCAAAGTCCAAAAAGAAATCTAAAAAGGAAGGGGTAAATCAGGCAACAGTTGAGGTTGCTCAAATGAAGATGGTACAACACAGGAATCCATCAAATTCAAGTGCTAATATGTCTGATGAGCTGAAAGCTTTATCACAAAATCAGACACAACTTGTTATGATGGTTCAACATCTATTGGGGAGAGTCAACCAATTAGATGCTCCTGTGCTAAAACCACAAAAAAGGAAATCCAAGCCAAAGGATTCCTCTTCCACACCATCTCCATCACCTCAGGTTGTTATTCATAACAAACCAGTTAGTTTACCATCTGTTGATGAGAACAGACCCAAAACCCAAAAGGTTTGGGTCTTAAAACCTAACTAATTTGTTATGATGATTGTAGGGTTCTTCAGCATGCCAAAGAAGCATCTGGTATGTAGACAGTGGAGGATCCATGCATATGACAGGGAGCAGCTCTCTTCTTAATGACTACTCTCAAGGAAAGAAGGGGTCTGTCTCTTTTGGCAATGATGCTATGGGTTACATCATCGGCAAAGGCTTTGTTTCCAATGGGGAAATAAGGTTTGATGATGTTAACCATATGGAGAATCTCAAGTACAACCTCTTGAGTGTCAGTCAAATGTTTGATAAAGGCCATGTTGCTATTTTCACCAGTCAGAACTGCAAGATTCTGTCATCCAAAGTTCTGAGATTGATTGACAAGGTGTTGGATGATCATACTCTCCTGAAGGCCAATAGGACAGGAAGAGTATATGCCTTAGATCTTTCCAAGAAAATAGATCTAAAAGACCATCCTTGCCTATTCTCCAAGGCTTCTCCTCAAGAATCTACTCTATGGCATAGAAGGATGGGTCATGTGAATCTCAAAAACATGAACCAGCTGATACACCATGGTTTAGTAAGAGGGTTGCCTATGAAGGAGTTCAAATGTGAAGACAACTGCACTGCTTGTTTACAGGGGAAACAAAACAAAGTCTCATTCCCTCTAATAGAAGAGCCAAACTCCACTGTCTGCTTGCAATTACTACATATGGATCTTTTTGGTCATGTCAGAGTGATGAACATGGCAAAGAAGAAATACTATCTGGTAATTGTGGATGATTAATCCAGATTTGTATGGACTTTCTTCTTGCATTCCAAAGATGAAGCTGCAGAAGCTATTGGGTCATTATAAGGCCTGTGCAACCAAAACCACTTCACATAGTCATTTTGGTGCCACACTCAAAAGGCTTCCGAAGCTAAGTATGAGATCTTCTGAAGTCTGAAGAATAACAGCTGAAGTCATCAGCTGAAGAAAGAGCTGAAGACTATCTTCCGAAGACAAAGTCTGAAGATTTCCGAAGACAAAGTCTGAAGAAAGAGCTGAAGACAAAGTCTAGTTCCAAGACAGAAGAAGACTCCAAGCCTCGGAAGAAGTAGTCTTCCGAAGTATAAGTGGCTTCGGAAGAAGTTATTCTTCCGAAGAAACTTATCCTTCGAAAGACACTGCTATGTCCAGTAGACATAAGTATGGTCTCTGACAGTCCGTTGCAGACCTCTGATACAGCATGGCTTCTTCCTAAAGAACCATGTTGTTGACCATACTTTATTCTACTGTATACCTTTTTATGATAGTACATGTTACCAACTTTAGTTGGTGACAAAAAGGTAAGTCAGGGACATTTCCTGACTACCAACTCTCAGGCAAAATGTCTGAAAGACCTCACCTAGAGTCTTGTAGTATAGATGTTTGGTTAGAGGTTTCCAGCTGGTATCAAAGTATATCCGGCTGTAGATAGTATTATATATCTTCTCTATGTAACTCATTAGAGAGAGATTTTTGAGTCCAAGAGTCTTGTAATTCTTTGAGTTGAGAAGCAATATATAAAAGTACCTTGAAAAGTTTACTTCCTGTGTTCATTTACTGCTTGTTACTTGTTATATTGTGATCAACTCATCATTGACTCTTGCTGAGTGTTGTTCAAGGTGAGTTTGAGAGAAAAAACCATCTGTTGAGTGACCAACAAACGATCCTGCAATTGGTATCAGAGCTCTCAGGCTCTTGATTGTGTGATCTTACCATCCAAATCAACCAGTTTTTCACTCCTCACTTCAAACCACTCACTCAAATGGCCGCTCTCACTAAGGCTGATATGGAGACCGGTACCATGACAAAATCCCCACTGATCACTCCTGAAGACTTTGACACATGGTGCACTAGAATGGAAGGCTTCATCAAGTGTCAAGACTCAAGGATGTGGGACTCCATTGTCAATGGTCCCTTCATACCAAGCACTACTTCTGCTACTGGTAATCGCATCATTCCAAAAGATGTTGATGATTACTCAGAAGAAGACAGAAAAGAATAGAGCTAGATCAAAGGGCTATGACTTGTCTTTAAACTGCTATCCCAAACTCCATCTACAGAGGCTTCAAGAAGTGCAAGACAGTCAAAGATTTATGGGATGCATTGAAGCTCATGTATGAAGGATCCAAGGAAACCCAAGAGAACAAGAAGGATCTGTTGAAGCAGCAGTTTGAGAACTTTACTTTCGAGGCTGGTGAGACCTTGACTCAATAATACTTCAGGCATGTTGATATAGTAGATACTCTGGTGGATATTGGAGTAGCTCTTGAGAACAGAGACATAGTTGGGAAGTTCATGTCTTCCCTTCCTAAACTATGGACACACTATTGTTGTAATCAAGAGAACTTCGACCTTAAGACTCTTACTCTTACAGAGTTGTATGGTATCCTAAGTTCATTCCAGATGGAGATGAACATGCAGAACTCCTCTGGTCACTCTAATAACCAACTGAGTTCAGCCCTTCATGTGGTTGAAAGGGAAATCATAGAACCACAACACCAGTTGCTATGCTACCCTGACAGCTCACATAATGGACCCTACGTTACTCTACCTGAGACTCCAAAGTCATATAAGGTTCAACACAACTCCTTTCAGGATAGTTATGCCTTTGTCTCTGGAAGTGGACACTCTGGTGATTTCAATATTGCTTTGATGATCTTGAATGCTTCAGTCCAGATGATGTGGAGTATGTGGACATTGTCCAACAGATGGCTCTTTTAACTTACAGAGCAAAGAAGTTCTTCAAGAGAACTGGAAGGCAATTCCCTCAAAATCTAGCCAACAGCAAGTTTGGGTTTGATAAGAGCAAAGCAAAGTGTTACAACTGCAACCGACTAGGTCACTTTGCTAGGGAATGCAAGGCTCCCAAGAACAACCCAGGAACCCCACAGGCCTCCACACATCCCTCAACTTCAAAGCATGAAGAGAAGTCAACTGAAACAGTTGCAATAGCTCAAGAAGTTGACTGGAGCTTCATGGTACAGGATGTGACTCCCGCTCAAGCACGCATGGCCAGAACAGATGATGATCAGGTATATGAACATCTTTGTACTCCAGCCTGTATTGCTAAAGTTAAACTATATAAGGATTACAATACGGAAATCAGATCTGATGTTGAGTCTTTAAATATCTTAAAATCTGATTTTAAAAGAGCTGAATCTGACTATCAAAAGAAAATTGAGGAGTTAGAGAAAACTGTGTCTCTTTTAAAACATCAAAAAGACCAACTACAAGACTCAAATTAAAGATCTGATATCCCAACTGTCTGAAGTTCAAGCCCAGTTGGTCACTGCTGAGGCTCAGGCCAGGAAGCAAGCTATTGCTGAGCAAAACTTCCAAGCTATTCTTGCATCATCCTCTCATTCCAAAACGTTTTATCAAAACAAAGAAGGGTTGGGAACCAATGAAATAGCTCCACCACACTCTTATGAGTATATTAGACTACCTTGATGTGGTACTGAAGAGCAAGAGGTTCCAACTGCTGACCCTTCTCCATTGGAACTAGAGGATGAGGCAAAAATAGTGGCCACCATAGGGGAGAAACAGGAAGATATACTCATCTCCACCTGTGAAGAACAAATCCTAACCATCAAGGCAAGAAGAAGCAGAGCTAAAGCTGCAAGAAGGACTGCCAAGAAGGTTGCAGAGTCCAAGCTTAAGATTGACCCAAAGCAAAAGGGTGTCTTCATCTCTGCTGGATTCCAGGTTGTAGGTACTTCTGATTCAGGAAAGAGTGTAATACCAGCACTCCTGTCCTACCAAAGGATCAGAGGTTGAAAGGGAAAGTTGCTGATGAAGAGAAGAAATCCAAGAAACAGCAACCTGCAAATTCCCAGAAGACTAACATTGCATGCATAATGTGTGGTCTGCATAACCACATGGCTAAAGATTGTTACTACAATCCAGCAAGCACACATTATGCAAATAATGTTAGAAGAGAAGGAGTCAGGGAAGGTTTCTCAGTTGGACCACTTCAAACAGTACAAATGATGAAGAAGGGAAAGTTGGTCTCGGAAGCCAAGTTGTTTTCGGAAGAAAGTACTTCTTCCGAAGGGAAAATGGCTTCGGAAGCCAAAGGTTCTAAGGTTCGGAAGAACAAGAAAGCTCCCTTGAAACCATCCCAGAAGAAGACTACTTCGGAAGAAAAGGTGGTGAAGGCTTCTTCCAAAAAGGAAGCTTCGGAAGAAGACCATGCTGCAAAAGCTTCAACAAGCTCATCCTCAAAGATCAACCAAGGGATGGATTGGAAGATCAAGGAAGATGCTGCAGCCTAAACCTCTTCTTCAACGACCTCTATTGAACCCCAATGCATATCTTTTGGTTCAATTATGTCATTATCTTTGGAAGAACCCAAGACCAGCAAGGCTTGGGCTTCCAAACAAAACTAATTATCTCATCTTATGTGCAGGGACATCCATTTGACAAGAAGAACAATGTCTGGATTTTAGACAGTGGATGCTCCAGGCACATGACAAGGAACATATCTCTCCTTCAATAATTCCAGAACTATGATGGAGGGCCTGTCCAATTTGGAGGTAAGGCGGATGATATATTTCTGGCAGAGGAAGTATATCCAATGGCAGAATAAACATTGACAAAGTTCACTTTGTCAAACAGCTTGAACACAATCTGTTAAGTGTTTCTCAATTCTGTGACCAAAAGCATCAAATCTTTTCACAGAACATGAGTGCATTATCCTCAAACCAGGGATGACAATTCCTCCGAAATTGGTGCTTCATAGATCTCCCAGGAAAGGGGATATGTACAAGCTGAATATGAACAATGCTTCTCCTATGGGTGAAGTATCATGCTTTCTTTCCAAAGCTGATAGTGATGAGTCAACACTATGGCATAAACACATGTGTCATGTGAATTTTAAAACAATGAATAAATTGGCTAAAAACAACTTGGTACATGGTTTGCCTAAAAAGGAATTTTTCTGCAAAGATAACTGTGTTGCATGTCTAAAAGGGAAACAACACAGGTCATCTCATAAATCCCAATGTTTAACTCCATCACTACTCCATTACACTTATTGCACATGGATCTCTTTGGTCCACAAGTATAATGAGCATTGGAAGGAAATCATACTGCCTTGTGATTGTTGATGATTTTACAAGATTTACATGGGTATTCTTTTTAAGAAGTAAAGATGAAATGGCTGAAACTCTAAATCTTTTATTCTTAAAATAGAAAATCAAATTGATCACAAGGTTAAGATCATTAGAAGTGATCAAGGGACTGAGTTTAAGAACTTTGTTCTTGACTTATTCTGTGACTCAAAAGGGATTGCCAGACAATATAATGCTCCCAGAACTCCTCAACAAAACGGTGTTGCTGAGAGGAGGAATAGGACACTTATTGAGGCTGCTCGGACCATGTTAGCTGATTCAAAGCTACCTCTAACATTCTGGGCAGAGGCAATCAGCACTGCATGCTATGTCCAGAACAGGGTTCTTGTAGTTAAGCCCCATGGAAAAACCCCTTATGAGTTATGGAACAAGAGGCCACCGTTCATTGGCTTTCTAAGGTCCTTTGGCTGCAGGTGTACCATACATAACACAAAGGACAACTTAGCAAAATTTGCTAAGAAATCGGAAGATGCTATCTTTGTTGGAAACACTTCTAGCTCCAAAGCTTATAGAGTATACAACATCAAGAATCAATAATTTGAGGAGTCATCCAATATAGTTGTAAATGAGCACACTCCTTGTGTTAAGGGGAATGGACCTGATTATATCTTTGATTTAGAATTGTTTCCAAACTATTCTAAACAATCTTGTGAGAACGTTTCAGCTGGAACAGGTGCTCAAGGTGATGCTGATACTGATGCAGATCAACTATTTGAGCTTCCCAGACCTCTTCCAAATTCTCTAAGAGCTGAAAGGCAACAAGCTTCAACCATTCACAGATCTGATAGTGTAACTATCTCCAGGAATAGTGAAGCTTCAACAAGTGAATCACCTGATGAACCCCAAAGCTCTTCAGGTGATCCATTACAACACCAGGTTGAGGGAAGTAGTATTCTGAAGGAACAGGCAACTGTTAATACTACTTCACAACCAACCATTGATGATGTTTCTCAATCATTCAATCAGTCCTCATTGAATGACTTTGAAACAGCAGCTGGACAGAGTGATCCAGTTCCTGATTAGAATATGTCCAACCTAGACTTATCTCTGCAACTGGAAGTGATTCCTCGCCTAGGATTCACAACACTAGTCCAACTGAGAACATCATAGGGAATATCTCTTAGGGTGTGAGAACAAGACGACAAACTCATCATGGGAATGTCTGCTTGTACTCATGCTTCTTGTCTCAGATGGAACCCAAAGAAGGTGGAAGATGCCTTAAAGGATAGTAGTTGGGTTGAATCGATACAGGAGGAGCTGCTTCAATTCACAAGACAAAAGGTCTAGAATCTATGCCCACTACCATCTGGTCAAGTACCCATAGGCACTAAATGGGTGTCCAGAAACAAGAAAGATGATAGAGGCTTAATTATCAAGAACAAGGCAAGATTAGTAGTTCAAGGGTATACCCAAGAGGAAGGAATCGATTATACTGATGTCTTTGCACCTGTTGCAAGACTTAAGGCAGTTAGGATCTTCCATGCTTATGCTGCATCCAAGAACTTCACAGTCTACCAACTTGATGTCAAGTGTGCATTTCTATATGGGGATATAGATAGGGAAATCTATGTATGTCAACCTCCAGGATTTGAAGACCCACAGCACCCCAACTAGGTGTGCAAACTGGGTAAAGCTCTATATGGGCTGCACCAAGCACCTAGGTTATGGTATGAGAACTTGTCTTAGTTTCTCCTGAAGAATGGCTACACCAGAGGTACCATTGACAAGACTCTCTTCATCAGGAGTGGAAAAGACATATTTCTCGTTCAAGTCTATGTTGATGACATCATATTTGGTTCTTCAAATGACCAAATATGCAAGGACTTTGAGAGCATTATGAAGCAGAAATTTGAGATGAGTTCCATGGGAAAAATGGATTTTTTTGGAATTCAGGTGAAACAGATGAAGGAAGGGTTCTTCATAAGTCAATCTAAGTATGTCTCAGACATCTTAGACAGATTTGAAATGAAGGACTGTAAACAAGCCAAGACACCCATACCCAGAAACCATAATATTTGCCCTGACCTTGAGGGGGAGGATACTGATCAACATCAGTATAGAGCAATTATTGGTTCTCTGATGTATGTCACTGCTAGTAGACCAGATATCATGTTTGCCACATGCATTTATGCAAGATATCAGGCTGCTCCCAAGGTGTCTCACCTGGCTGCTATTAAGAGAATCCTCAGATACCTTAAAGGAGCACTTAAACTAGGTCTCTGGTATCCAAGAAATACTGATTTCAATCTCTATGGATACTCTCACAGTGACTATGGTGGCTGCAACATTGACAAGAAATCAACATCAGGAGGTTGTCAATTTCTTGGTGGAAGGATTATCTCATGGCAATGCAAGAAACAATCCTGTGTCTCTACATCAACTACTGAAGCTAAATACATTGCTGCTACTAGCTGCTGTGCTCAACTGCTATGGATTAAAAATCAGATGTTAGACTATGGATTCAACTTCATGACTACTCCTATCCATATTGACAACAATAGTGCTATCTCCATTACTGAAAATCTGGTGAAGCACTTCAAGACAAAGCACATTGATATTAGGTATCATTTCATCAGGGATATTCATGAGAAACATCTGATAAAGTTAATCAAAGTTGACTCAAATGAACAATATGCTAATTTATTCACAAAGGCATTTGATGAACAAAGATTTAAGTATCTCATATTAGCTATTAGGATGATAAACATTGATTAACTACCTCTTTTGAAAAGCTTTTTAAATGTGTAATGTCTTGTCTCAATACAATTTAAGCCCTGTCACAAAAAATCTTTAAATTATTCCTAGTGTAAATTCCTTCCGAAGAGGAATTAACTCTCGGAAGATATTCTTGAATATCTTCCGAAGCCAAATTCCTCAATGGAAATTTCTTCGCGGAAGAGTTTTTGGTCTCGGAAGAAGCGATTGATTTTACATCAGATCTACTTCCAAAGCTTATATAACTCTCCATTCGGAAAGACAATTTTACCTTCGGAAGCTATGCCTTGCTTCGGAAGAGAAATTGCCTTCGGAAGACAATTACCTTCGGAAATGTTTTACATTTGGAAGTAAAGGTTTTACTATGTAACGGATATCTTTTGGGGCCACTCTGTAAAAGGTAAAGATTTTGCTCATGATGGTCAGATTATTTAAAATTATCCCTTGCCGCCACTATCATTTCTCAGCCGAAAACCACCATACCACCCACAGTAACCTCAAACAGTTACCCTATTACCGCCACTACAACAATTCATCCCCTTTAAATAATCTTGACTGATCAATTTCATCTTCTTTTACCAATTTACTGCCCTAACTATTCTCTTCACTGTCCAACCTGAAATTTCACCCAAATTCAAGCTTACTTTCTCTGAAATGGCGCTAAGCCCTCAGCGCAACCAAGTCGCATTACTTGATTCATCAAGAGATGCTGACTTCACCCAAATCATCACCTTTCTTACTGAATCCACCTACCTCACGGCGCTTACTGTCAACCCCACCGTGTACACCAACCACATGACTGAAATCTGGAGTAACGGTCAAGCTGATGTCCTTAATGGGGTTCGTGTCCTGAGAACCCGCATTTGTGGACAGGAGTTGATCATCAGTGAATAACTCATCAGGGAGCATCTCAAGCTTCATGATGATGGGGCTCCTACTGAGTTCCCCAAAGAAGACTTGGATGGCACCTACATCCTAATGGGATATGGTGGAGATGTGAGGAGATCAACCGCCTACAAGTTCAACTTCTCATACAATTGGAAGTTCCTGCTACACATTGTTCTACACTGCTTATCCAACAAGTCAGGGGGATGGGCTCAAATCCCATAAGAACTAGGATGCCTAGTTCATGAGTTGGTGAGAGGCCTGCGCTTCAACTACACAAGATTTGTATTGACCAACTTGATTGGAAACCTGAGAAGGGATACATTCTTTATGTATCCCAGATACATTCAACACATAATCAACTGTGAGCTGGAACCGAGCAAGCTTGTCTGTGCGGCTGCTCTTACTGTTCCCTAAGTGCGGCCTACCATCTTCAAGACATTAAAGAAGGTGTCCACCAACTTTACTGGACGGTACACACCATTACCTCGAGAGATGATTAGCGCATAGCTCCTGGTGACATCCCTGCTATCCCCACAGGTGATGAACCCACACCAGCAACCTCCACCACAAATGTCCCCACACCTTCTCTACCTATCAAAATCACTTACCAGAGACGCCCCAAACGAACCCTTGTTCAATCTACTCTGATTGAACAAGCTCCTCCAGTTCAAACCAAAAGGGCTAGAGTGGAACCATGGGCTCCCACTCAGTCCGAGGTCACACCATCCTTCACATTCGAACTCAATGTGGGTTTTGAGCCTCCTCAGTCTCAAACCCAAGAGCCCGAACCTCAAGCCTTTAGCCCACAGGGTGAGTCTCTACACTCCCCTGTGCAGCCTTCAAGGGACAGCCCCACCATAGGCTCAATGCCTGTAGACATTGATCTAGGTCCCGGGTCAGTAGGTTTAACCTCCTTATCTTTTACTGACCTTTTACTCCGTACTGATGAAGAGATAACATCTCTCCATGGCCATGAAGTTGATCTACAACAGCCTCTCAAAGATAAACAGAGCCTAGAGAGATCCCTTATCTCTAGCCCCCATCAGCAGCCAGCTACTGAGGTGAGGCCCACTGATGTGGAGGGGACTCATGTAGGCTCAGCTGCCACTACTCAGAGTCTCTCATTTAGCTCTCAGGACAGTGGTAACATCATTAGGACTGAGTCTATGGCAACTTTGCCCATTGACATCTTTGAAAGAGATTACTTTGAGCAAAGGTATCCAGGGAGCCAAGAAGCCACATCTGGTGGTGAGACTGAACATACTAGGTATGTTATCTCATCTCCCCGTGATTCTTCACATGAAGATGAGGGAAGTATGCAACTCACACTTCAGTACTTGCTCTCTAAGGTATCAAACCTGGAATCTTAGGTGAGGATCTTAGAGACAAGGACAGCCACTCAACAACTTGAGATTGACAATCTCAAGGCTAAACTAGTTGAGAAACAGACGGAGAGGTCTGTTAGGCATGTACCTATTCAAGTCTCATTGACTTCTTCCTCTATCTCATCTAGCTCTCAAGATGATGCTACCAAAAAGGGGGAGAAATTCAGAGACAAACATCTGAGGAGCCACAGACCCAGTCCTTTACTTCCCAACTCATCACACTACCTGAGTCATCTCAATCAACTTTGAAGATTGACTCACAGATGCTTCATGATCTCTACAAACTTTTCACAAAGTTTGTATTGAGATCCTCCTTAGAACAGCCCAGCCCTGACACCACACTCATATATTTTGGGGCTGAGGAGCTTCAAAGACTGACTGCACCTTCTACAACTGTGGAGGAAGTTGGTCAACCTAAGGTCCACACGGAACCTAAGATTAACTTTGAAGGGGAAATGGGGACTGATGGCCCAGCAACTAAAACAGATGGGACAGAACTTGCAGCAGCCTCTTCTTCCGAAGCTCAGGCAGAAACTTCCGAAGCTGACATTGAACCCTCGGAAGAACAAGACAAGTCTTCCGAAGCTAAGATGGAAGCTGCGGAAGGTTTGTTCCAAATGTCCAAGGAACTGACCATCACAGATGTTATTGCTGAAATAGCATCTGAGGTGAGCAGGGAGGACATTTCTTATATACCTCCATCCCAAACACCAACTGAACCTCTCTCTCAATCTGAACCCTCTATCCAAGAACCACCACAGTCAAGCTCTGCCAAAGACAAAGGTAAAAGGAAATTGACTGAGGAAGAGCTTCAGGAAGAGGAAAGGATTGAGAAGCTCAAGAAGAAAGGTAGGTTTCCCACTGAGAAGCTGCTAGCTTCTAGTTCTAAGGCAGCTGCAGCTAATCAGGAGGAAATCAACACTAAGAGAAGGATAACACTCATTGACCAGCTCATCAACTTAGGAGCTGCCAATGAGGAAGTACTCCTGGTACCACTAGAGGAGTTGGTGACATTGGAGAGAACAACCAGGCTAAGGCTAGAAGAAGAAGCCAGGTTGGCCATGGAGAGGGAAAAAGAAGAACAAAGGAAAGCAGCCCTGCAGCTGAGAGAGGCTAGGATCAAATTCCTACTCTTAAGAGGCTTTAGTCTTCCTGAACTATCTCCACACGATAATGACATGATCCTGCTGCTCCACAACAAAGAGCAGGATCAAATAGAGAAGGAAAGGAAGCAAGCTGCCAGGGACAACTTGAAGGAGAGGAAGCAGAGGGAGGAAGAAAAGGGGGTCACTGCCACCAAGAAGTCCAATGACAAAGCCTGGATGAATGACTATCTCCGGGCTCATGGCTTCTCTGGTAGGCAGGTGGGACCTATGTCCGAAAGGACACTCCAACGGATTGTCAGTGAAATAAAAGCTGACATCCGTATGGGGAAAAAGAAGGAGATGTATAGGAGGGGACAGGAAATGGTCTTCACCCCAACCACTCAACCACAGCCAACCACTCAACCACAACCCACACTAGAAGAACCAATTCCATTTCCTATCAAAACCGAACCCTCAGATGAAACCTACACCCCTGAACCTACAACTCTACACAAACCTACCTCATCACCTCAACCACCTAAACTTCATATCCTTAAACCCAAAACACAACCTAGAACCACCAAACCTAAACCTACCCAACAGAAACCAAGATCATCCTCTCAGCCTTCTAAACATCTCTCTCTTGAGGAAATAAAGGAGCTCAAGACAAGGCTCATCAACTGCACTACCATGAGCAGCATCTCCTGTGAGGTTGACCTTATCAACATCACCTATGTTGATAACTCTTCAAGCTCCCTCACTCTAGGTCAATTCCTTGAGTTGCCTAGAAGTACTTTGGGCCAGGCTGCAAGACTTCTCGGTCTCAACTCTGATACTCTCAATGCTGAAGAGAAGAGACTAAGAAGGAAACTGGCGACTCTACTGGATACAAGGAAGGAGGACAAGATTCCTAGTTAGTCTCCTGGACCTAGGAAAGTTATAATCCAGTGGAGGTTCGATGAACCTTCTCACAACTTTGTTATGGAAAGGGAGAATGGTGAAACTAACAGGCTTAATGCCACTTCTCTACTGCATCTCAGCAGATTTGACATTGCTGAGCTTGTAGAGAAGCCATTCTCCAACCCCTCCTACTCTGAGACTGCTGCTATCATCAGAAACTATCTCAGCAGTCTTCATCTAGCCGAGCTAATTACAAAGGCCAAGTTCAAAGAAGAGTTGAAGTTGAGAAGATAGGAAGACAAGGAAAGACCTACCACCAAGGGAGCAGCCTTTCTACAGATGGTGGAGGGTCCAGAATTGGAACCTATAGTTAGATGGAATATGACTATAGTTCCCATCAACTAACTCTTTTCAGAGGGCCACAACAAAGGGTACATATAATACAAGGTGACAGACTGGATGTTCTGTCTACCAAGGATTTGTACAAACTTCTCAACACCACATCAGGGAAGAACAAGGACACAGATAAATATCTACTCTCCTTGGTGCTGAAAGTTTTAAGAAGAAGAGAGAAGTGAAGTTTTGGTAGCATCAGCCTAGGGGGAGTTTGTTGGGTCATTATAAGGCTGGTGCAACCAAAACCACTTCACATAGTCATTTTGGTGCTACACTCAAAAGGATTCCAAAGCTAAGTATGAGATCTTTTGAAGTCTGAAGAACAACAGCTGAAGTCATCAGCTGAAGAAAGAGCTGAAGACTATCTTCCGCAGACAAAGTCTGAAGATTTCCGAAGACAAAGTCTGAAGAAAGAGCTGAAGACAAAGTCTACTTCCGAAGACAGAAGAAGACTCCAAGCCTCGGAAGAAGCAGTCTTTCAAAGTATAAGTGGCTTCAGAAGAAGTTATTCTTCCGAAGAAACTTATCCTTTGGAAGACACTACTATGTCCAGTAGACATAAGTATGGTCTCTGACAGTCCGCTGCAGACCTCTGATACAGCATGGCTTCTTCCTAAAGAACCATGTTGTTGACCATACTTTATTCTACTGTATACCTTTTTATGATAGTACATGTTACCAACTTTAGTTGGTGACAAAAGGTAAGTCAGGGACATGTCCTGACTACCAACTCTCAGGCAAAATGTCTGAAAGACCTCACCTAGAGTCTTGTAGTATAGATGTTTGGTTAGAGGTTTCCAGCTGGTATCAAAGTATATCCGGCTGTAGGTAGTATTATATATATCTTCTCTGCGTAACTCATTAGAGAGAGATTTTTGAGTCCAAGAGTATTGTAATTCTTTGAGTTGAGAAGCAATATATAAAAGTACCTTGAAAAATACTTCCTGTGTTCATTTATTGCTTGTTACTTGTTATATTGTGATCAACTCTTCATTGACTCTTGCTGAGTGTTGTTCAAGGTGAGTTTAAGAGAAACACCATCTGTTGAGTGACCAACAAACAATCCTGCAGAAGCTATTATGAAATTTGTGTTATATGTGCAGAAGCAGTATTCCCTTCCAGTCAAGTGTGTGAGGAGTGATAATGGCACAGAATTAGAAATCATACACTTGATTACTTCTACTTGTCAAAGGGAATTAAGAGGCAGTTCAGCATTCCAAGAACTCCTGAACAAAATGGAGTGGTGGAGAGAAAGAACAGGACCCTTATTGAAGCTGCAAGGTCAATGTTGGCTGATTCAGGTTTGCCACTGACCTTTTAGGCTGAAGCTGTCAACACAGCTTGCTATGTGCATAATAGAGTGCTAGTGAATCAAAGTTTGATGAAGTCTCCTTATTAAGTACTACATCATTTGGCCCCTTGATTTCATTCTTTAGAGTATTTGGTTGTCCCTGTTACATTCTCAACACAAGCAATCCACTCCAGAAGTTTGAATGAAAGGTGGATGCAGGGTATTTTGTTGGTTATTCATTAACTTGCAAGGCATATAGAGTTTTCAACTGCAGAACAAAGATAGTTGAAGAGACTTTACATGTGAATTTTAATGAATCTCCAAAGGACAAGATTCCACAAAACCCTGTGGAGTTATTTGATTTGGACATACTGCAATATGTTCCTTATCAGGCTCCAGTTGTTGCTCCTATCAACAGTTCTCCACCTGGTGGTACTGATGATGATGTAGCCAGTACTCACCTTTTCAGGTTTAGTGACCAACTGCCTGAGTCTTCTAAACCTGATGCTCATGTAGCTTCAGCAGTTCCATCCATAACAAATGCTGATGAGATTTCTAAATCATCTACTTCATTTGAGTTGCCATCTCAAACATGGTTTCAAGAATCTGCATCACCATCTGTTGCTACTGAGGGTCCTACAAACACTTGCACAGATCTCATTATTTATCAAGAGGTGAAGAATCACCAATGTCTCAAATTATTGGTGATATCAATGCTGGAGTTCCAACAAGAAGTCAATTGTCCAATTTCTGCTTCTATGCTCTCTTCATCAGTCAGCAAGAGCCAAAGAATTATCATGTTGCACTAAGAGACAATGGATGGGTTGAAGCAATGCAGCTTGAGCTTCTTCAGTTCAAAAAGCAGCAAGTGTGGGAGCTTGTTCCTTTACCCAAGGTAAGTGTGCAATAGGCACTAAATGGGTGTTTAGGAATAAAATAGATGAAAAGGGCCAAATTGTTAAGAACAAGGCCAGGCTGGTTGTACAGGGGTTTGCACAAGAAGAAGGTATTGATTATGATGAAACCTTTGCCCCTATAGCCAGACTGGAGGCAATTAGATTGTTCTTAGCCTATGCTGCCTTTCACAATCTTAAAGTTTTTCAAATGGATGTCAAAAGTGCCTTTTTATATGGTAAAATAAAAGAGGAAGTTTATGTGTGTCAACCACCAGGTTTGAGGACAATAAACATCCTGATTGGGTGTATAAGCTTGATAAGGTTCTTTATGGGTTGAAATAAGCTCCTAGAGCCTGGTATGAAACATTATCAAATTTTCTTCTCCAAAATAATTTCACTAGAGGCTCCATTGATAAAACTTTATTCATCAAGAAAGTGGGACAGCATAAGATACTTGTTCAAATTATGTTGATGATATTATTTGCATCCTCTGATCCACAGTTGTGTGCTGAATTTACAAAATTAATGCAAAAGAAGTTTGAAATGAGTGCCATGGGAGAATTACAGTTCTTTCTAGGTTTGCAAATCAAACAAAGGACTGATGGAACCTTCATTCATCAGTCCAAATATACAAAAGCTCTTTTGAATAAGTTTGATTTACAAAACTGTAAGCCCTGTTCTACTCCCATGAGCAGCACCACATAATTGGATGTTGATCAGAAAGGTAAAGCGGTTGATGAAACCCTTTACAGATGTATGATTGGGTCCTTGATGTAGCTTACAGCTTCTAGACCAGACATTATGTTTGCCACATGTGTCTGTGCTATATTTCAGGCTGCACCTAAAGAATCCCATTTGATTGCAGTCAAAAGGATCTTTAGATATTTGCAAGGTACTCAATCACTAGGACTTTGGTATTCCACTGGCATTCTTGCAAATTAGTTGCTTTCTCTGATAGTGACTATGCAGGATGCAAAGTGACCAGAAAATCAACTTCTGGAGGATGCCAATTCCTAGGCAATTGTTTAGTTTCTTGGCAGAGTAAGAAACAAACATCAATTGCTACATCCACTACTGAAGCTGAGTACATTGTTGCTGCAAGTTGTACATCTCAGGTACTCTGGCTTCAGAATCAATTATTGGATTATGGCATTACAGAGACTAAGACTCCATTACTAATGGATAGTGCTTCAGCTCTTTGTATTGTTAAGAATCCAGTCCAGCATTCTAGGACCAAACATATTGAGATCAGACATCATTTTATTAGGGATTGCTATGAAAAAGGTCTGATTGATCCAAAGTTTGTGCCTAGTGCTGATGAGCTTGCAGATATATTTACTAAGCCTTTAGATAGTGCCACTTTTCAAAATTTGGTGCTAAGGCTTGGTATGCTGCAGCTGGAATAAATTGACTGATACTAGTGCTGATCAGCCAAGTGCTGATCAGCATTGGTATACAAAAGTCAAATATAAGTACTGATGAGTTATTTAGTCTTCAGCATTTTCATAACTACTGAAGCCTAAAATACTTCAAAGTACTGAAGTGCATTATTTGTTGAAAACAGCTGGTGTAGTTACAACTACTGATGTGGTTATATCTACTGATGCCTAGTTTTCACAAATAAGTGCTGCAGAACAAATTTTGTCCTCAAGTACTGATGAGTAATTTTACACATAAGTACTGAAGACAATATTTGTTCACAAGCTCTGAAGAATAATTGATTTCATCAGACCTTATGAACATATGTTCACAAGAGCTGAAGCATAAATATTCACAAGAGCTGAAGGCCAATGAAACATCTGAAATTCAGACAAAACTCTGATGAGTAAATGTTGAGGTCAGAATGAAACAACTGAATTGACGACAACAACTGATGAGTAAATTTTACTCTTCAGCTGATTTCAATATCTGTTGTTTCATATTCAAACAACTGAAGGACAAAACCATGTCTTCAGTAGTTTTACAACTACTGATGAATAACACCAAGTTCTCAGTTGTTTACAACAACTGAAGCAAAACCATGTCTTCAGTAGTTTACAACTACTGATGAGTACCACCACGTCTTCAGTTGTTTACAACGTCTGAAGATGAAAACCATATCTTCAGTAGTTCTCAACTATTGATGATTAACAACAAGATTTCAATCGTTTACAACCTCTGAAAGAAAAACATGTCTACAGTAGTTTACAACTACTGAGGACTAACACCAAGCTTTTAGTCGTTTACAACCTCTGAAGGTTAACACCATGTCATCAGTCGTTTCAAACAGCTGATGATTAACACCAAAACCTTCAGTCATTTCCTTTCAGCTGTTTCATAACCATTATAAATACCTAACCCTAATTTAGAGGTTTTCATTCTCTCATGACCTAAAGTTCAAAAACTCTAAAACCTCTCTCCTCATTCATGGCGACCATGCAGCTCAAACCCAGACACAACTGTGTTGCCTACCTTACAAAATCACCATTCTGGACCAAGTTCGACAATGCCATAGATCTTATGGTCGACTCCCAATACCAAACGACCTTTCTCCAAAATCCAACAATATATGCCGAATCCCTTCATCAGTTCTGGACGAACGTCACCCTCACTGGAGAGAATGACGCCGAGATCTCTCTCCAGTCGTTCGTCAACAACCATAAGGTGGTCATCATTCCGACAATACTTCTCCAAACCCTAAACCTGGACGATGCCACTTTCCCCACTGGATATCCAAAGGGCACAACTGATCTATCCTTTGCCCACCATGGATACCAGGGTAACCTCAGTGCTTCTACCATCCTAAAGAAGTATTTCCATGACGCGGAACGCCTTATATTCCACATGGTGAATGTCTGCTTAGCCCCAAAAACCTCTTCATGGGATCAAATGTCAACTATGTGGCAGCAGGTATTATTCTCTATCCTTGAGCAACAACACTTAAATTTTTCTGAAATAATATTTTTAGAACTAAGGATATGGCCTCAAAACCTATTGCTAACCGATGGATATTATATCCATGGTTCATAACGGCCATTATAGAGAACCAGCTGAAAGCTGAGGGCTTGTTGGCCTTGGAGTACCTGCTATGGCTGTTTTGCCTGAGGTATACTCCAGGCACAACTCTGACCAGACACTCAAAAAGGCTGCCAAGCTGCGAAAACCCATGCAGCAGGAACCCACAGCCTCTATCTTCAAATCCAAAGTCCCCACCAAACCCAAATCCAAAAGGCCCAAAAAGGCTACTCAGGGAGATGAGTCCCCGCGGATGCCCCTGCAACACAAAGGTAGGACATATCTACTGGCCCTAATCTCCCAGTAGATACAAGGACTCCACCAACCTCAACCGCTCAGGCATCATCTCAACAGGAGCCTGAAGCAACCATATCAGGGGCACCTACACATCTGGAACCTTTCTCACTTGAGGAGGTTGCCATTGAAAAGTGCCAATCTCCCTGGGTGCACACTGCTTCTACCCCATCTCCCACTGCAATCGCCCCTCAAAGTCCAACCCTTAATATTGCAAAAATGTTGACTCAGCTCAACACTCCATCCTCTCCCAGGAACCTATAACAACTGGGCAAACCCCAACCGATGAGAGGGAGGAACCAAGTGTTGCTGAGAGCCCACAGCAAAGGGATTATCATGTTTAATCTCCCAGTGTGGAAGAGGAGATTAGCACATCTGGTGAGGCTGCCACTTCCCCTGATTCAGCACATGAGTAGGATGAAGTTGGTACTATAGCTAAGTCCTCACCAGAGGCAACTGCCGATGAAGGTTCTCATCCTGAGGCAGGAAGTCCCCAGTACCAAGGACAAGGGGCACATGTGTATACTGAGCCACACTCAGCACATGTACATCCGGATCCAATCAGGAGGTCAGGTGATTCAGCAATAGCTGATGATGACCTGGGCTTCTTTTATGATGTTCTAGCCCAGAACACTCTTCTTGAGGAGGAGGTAAGTAGATTAAAAGATCTACTTGCCCAACTCTCTCAAGAATCAAGTCCATCTGCCACCAAAATAACCCAACAGATGGCACCTTCATCTGAAGGTCTCACAAACACCGAACCACTCCTAAAATCTCTCCTTCTGGCACTATTTCTCAGGGACAGAACCCCCTGAGCAAATAGTTGCTATCTTTCAAAACTCCCTGCCTCTCATCACACCCATTATCACTAATATAGTGATCAAAACCCTTGATGAGAGGCTTCCCTCTGTTATACAACCCCTGGTGGAGGATGTTGTGGCAAAGACACTTTCTGACAGTCAAACACTTACAACCAATGCAACCAAAAAGGGGGAGACTCAGTAAGTGAAAGTAATCAAGAGGAAGAGGATTGAGGGGGAGAAAGAGAAAGAAGTTGAGGAAGAGAGGGAAACTGAGATGGAGAAAGTGACTGAAAGTGCAAAAGACTTTCACGTCACATACAAGAAGAAGAAGAAAGAAAAGGAGTCTGAGAAGAAGTTGGATGAGCTGATAAAGGAAGCTGATGCCGAACACAACCGATCAATGGATAACATCATTGATCAATTGTTTAGGCAAGGTTTTGATACTGCCCAACTTGACTCAGAGATCAGAAAATTAGAGGTGCAAGAGATAGAAAATAGATTGACTTGCTATAGCCAAGAAGAGAAGGAGAGACTTGAGGCTATGGAAAGGTTCACTTCGAAGTATCTGGGGAGAACAGTCCTGGAGATCAAGTCATGAACCAGGGACAGCATCTTGGCAATAACCACCAAGATCTGTTCGTCTGAAGCATTTTCCAAGGGGCTGATCATAGAAGCCCTGAGTGAAGCAGGTACTGGGAACAGGACTGCTCTGCAAAGCAAACCAAATCTTCACTCACATCCAAACTGCTAGAACAGCCTGCCAAAATTCCCACACCAAAACAACCACTACCATAACCCACTAAACCAACTCCTTCTCCCACAAAAACCAATAGCCGATGATGCACCTTTGAAGAGGAAGAGAAGGGTGTTGAGGCTGGAAGATGAAGAAGAAGATGATGATGAGGAAGAAGATAGGCTGCCAATTTCAGCTGTCATTCAGTTTCCTAAGGCCAAAAGTCTCCCTCTGATAATTACTCCTGAGCTTCAAAGACAAACAGTTAAAGTGAAGCTAGAAGAAGAAGAGCATCACAAACTACATGATGAGGAGTTGTTAAAGAGGGTAGACAAAGCATATGCAACCTCCTCATCAATCATAAGCATGAGGAAGCAAGCTCAGAGATTATACACTCTCAAGCATACATTTTAATATCAGAAAGATAGAGTGAGGATTTGGCCTGACCCCATGGTGTCTCACAGGATCCAAAAGAAAAACATTCCTCAGAGATACAATGGGCAAGTGAAAAAGATTATAGATGCAGTGATCATACTTGCCATTGAGTATCACCCTGGGAGATCCTTAAAGATTTCAAGAAGGCTTATACATCAAATATGCCCCCGCAAAAGATACTGGAAAATAGAATGGTGAAAAAGGGGCTGGTGTATAAGAGGCTTAATGAAATCAGAAAGGATTAGCTCCAATTGTTACTTAAGGGTAATCACCTGGATGAGTTTGCATACAGAGAGATCACAATAGTGGAGCTCAAAAATGGAAAACAGGTCAAATACCTATCTGAGTTCTATGGGCCAGAAGAATTCTTTGAAGGTGAGGCTGAAGAGCTAACCATGGAGGAACAGATCGTGTTTTTGGAAGCCTACACCAGAGAATCATATAGGCTCATAGTTTGGAAGTAGATCTCATGGATGGGGTAACAGCTCTGTGTCCAGTTCCCCAAGACAGAGTTCCCATCCATCCTTTGCCAATCAGATCCTTGAGACTTCTTCCTAGGCCTGTGCTGACAAGGGTCACTTTGAGCTAATTCAGAAGACAAAAGACCAATCTTTCTGCCTTAATAAGTGGGACTCTTCAATAAGCTTAAAGGTTTTGGCTGCATTGGTTCAGGGGAGTTTGTTGGACCAAAAGAACCAATGAGCCAGATCAGAATAACCTTTAAGTCCCACAAGATATCACAACAACTCCTGAAAGCCTCATCAGCTGTTTGATAAAGACTGAAGACTTCAACAGCTGAAGACTAAAGTACTAAAGATCAACAGCTGAAGACTAAAGTACTGAAGACTTCAACAGCTGAAGACCAAAGTACTGAAGATCAAAAGCTAAAGACTAAAGTACTAAAGATCAACAGCTGAAGTACAAAGACTGAAGACATCAGCTGATAACAACAACTGAAGACCTCAGCTGATGACAACAACTGAAGTTCAAGTCTGAAGTCCAAGTACTGAAGCCTTCAGACTTTGTTACAACAGCTGAAGAAGTATTCTTCAGTTGTTGTGATGGTTTCCTTTCAGTCTTTTCTTTTCAGTAGTTTCATTTCCTTTTTCCGTACTTGTAAAACGACTGAAGAGCATGTTCTTCAGTCGTAGTTTCAGTAGTTTCTTATCAGTAGTTGTAGTGATAGTTAACACTTAGTATTTTTGTAAGAAGATGTCAGCTGTTTGACATCTTCAGTAGTTGTGTTAACTTTCAGTAGTTTGTTATAATAACTGTTAGATGTCACTATCAAGTGACATCAGCTAACGTCATCTTTCTCTTTAAAAGGAAAGATGACCTAATTGTAATATCGCCGAAGCACATATTGAATGAAATATATCTTTTAGCAGAAACTCTCTATTATTCTATAATCGTACTGTTTTATTGATAAATCTCTTGTGTTCTTGTTTGAATTTGTTAATTCATGTGCTAATTCCGCTACAAATCTAATCTAATTGATCAAACTATATGCTGAGATCCTTTCACGGACCTTTCAGTGACGGATGTCACAAACGATCAGTGTAAGTCGCATGCGCAGCTCCTACCATAGCGTGGTTCCAGAACTCATGCTCCAACATCTGCATCTCATTGAGTAGATAGTACTCTCCGGTGATTAATGCTTTGAACTCATACCAATTCATTTGCATTGCCGATTCTCTTCCCCTTGCTTGAAGTTGTGTGTTCTCCCAAGTTAATGCCTTGCCCTATAGTGAACACGTGGCATACTTACTCTTCTGACTGTCTAGGCATTCACTTATATCAATGACTGCCTCCATCTTCTCAAGCCACCTAGTTAGGGCTATCTCCCCACCTTTTCCATCAAATTGCTTCAGTTTGCAGGCCATAAACTCCTTGTATGAACATCGCTGTCTTGTATTACCAATTCCAGTCTCGTTACAAGTAGTACCACCATTCTTAGTTTCTTCCCCCGTTCCTTGGTTATGCTCATTCCCAACCAGATTCTCAATTCTTCCTTTGTTACCAGCCTCACCTTGTCCTCCTTCTCCATTATCTCCATTGTCATTGTCGTCATTCCTATGGGGGTTATGATTCAGAAGAGTGTCGCTCACTTGGGCCACTATTGTTGGAATCAGTGCGGCTAGCTGTTGAGCGGTCATGGCAGCTATATCGGGGTTTCCAGTCCCTTGATTGTTACCGGCGGGACCACCACCTGTTCCTGGTGTCCTACCTCTACCGCTTCCTCTGCCTCTGCCCCTTGGGGCCTCACCTTCACGACTTGTACTGCGGGTGATTCTTCGAGGTGGCATTTTCTAATCATAAAAGGAGTAAACACGTAAACTTTAGTCACTTCAAGGTACACTATTAATTCCACTCATGAAGATCCAACATTTCAAGTCAAAATCACAATATTGACACCATTCGTCATATACAGATCGTGTTGTTTTTCATACCCCTTGTGTGATATATATCTTTGTGATATATATCTTTGTGTTGTAGCTCTATCTAATCCTTTATGTGATTATATGTGTGTTGTATGCTTTGTATTATGATTGTTATTGTTGTTGACTTTGTTAACGAGTCGGGGGTCTCTTCGGAAGCGGTCTCTCTATCTTTCTAGATAGAGGAAAGACAGGCCTCCATATACCCCTCCCAGACCCTGCCCTCCAGCGGGATACCTGGGTATGTTTGTTTGTTTGTTTGTTTGTTGTTTTTCATACCCATGGATTTATAGTATTCTAATAGTGGTCTGTCATAACGATTGAAAATTCCAAGCATATAATCTCAGTTAGTATAACAAAGGTTGCTTATCTCTTCTTCTTTCGATATTTCTGGCATAACTATCTCAGGGTCGGACTCAATATCCGGGATCAAACGCTTCGCGTGATCTGTGGAGATCCCTTCAGGTTCGGTACCCGAACCTAATAGAACAATGCGGCGTGAATGGAAACAAAAGATCAAGCAGAAGACATCCCGTAAGGGAAAAGTATAGCACTTTCCTCGAGGTGAATAGTTAACAAGACAGAGAGATAAAAGAACAAGTATAGAAGGAACATACATGCAATATCAGATGCACGCAAATCCTAGCATGCACTCTACATGAAGGTTCCTAGGTTATAGTCTAGGTCAAGTGATTTACCTAATTCCCTATAACCAATAGCTCTGATAGCAGTCTGTCACACCCCCGCTAAGAGCGGAAACACGAGGATGTAGCGGACGGGACCGTCATAACATATTGTAATAAATGAGATGCAATATATATATATATATGTATATATATATGAATAACATGTCATGACGATGCCCGACACAAAGGAGACTTGTGTCTAGTCTAGTCAAGAACCACGACAACATAGCCAAAAGTATTAACATTGTAATAGAATTCCAACAACCTAGGAACAAGTATCCAAAGTATGATAATGTTCAATTAGACCAACAATGTCAAGTAATGTATAGTCTTAAAATGCGTCCTAGGGTCTCCACTAAGGCCACACTCCTAGAATCTTCAGTTATTTGTATCACCTGAAAAATATGCTCAAAATGGTTAACATGATTGTTGGTGAGTTTCAGGTTTAATAGTAAACAAAATTGATGTTGTGTAATAGTTTTGCGGAAAATCGTGAATACAGATATAAGTAATCAAAATCACATGACAACATGAGCATCACAACTAAACCTACGACGTACACAAAGATATTGTCGGAATATATTCACCCTAGGGCCCGTTCCTGGCCGTGGTTGGTACTAACTAGTATACCAACAAACGAGGGTGGGGGTGTCAACCTAATAGTACTACCAATACCTATCCGTCAGTTCTAACACAAGAATTAATAGTTGTGAATCAAGTCCCACACAGCAAACTCATGCATGTATCAGATTAAGACTTACAAAACAGTAACATGATAATTCCAAGAATATGAGTTGTACAGCATGAAAAGGGTCAACATACTTTTCCCCTAAGTTTGTATATAATTGAAGTAGTAAATCAACATAAAAAGGGGCCACGAAACTCATTTGACTGATGATAGAAGTACATGAACAAAGGTTCCAAAGGATGAAAGCAACAATCGATCAAACACCTATTATTAATTACTATTAAGTATTAATGATAAGCTTAAAAAGAATAGATGCATTCGGTCGGTTCGGGTTGGATCGGTCACGCGAGACACACACATGTAAGCAAGCATAAGCATAAGGTTTTATATAGCTTCGTGTAATAGGAATCGTCACCATCGATAATGAAATTAGTTTAAGGGTTTCATTGTTACTAAAGGTGTACTTAGTATGACAAAATGGTTATGTTGATAAAAGTAATAAGGATATTAGTAGTTACTAATATTTGTCTTGATAATCTTAAAAATGTTAGCATTGATTATATTTGTGATAATATTAGTAATAATCATAATGTTAATATTAATAATGTCATTAGCAATGGTAACTGTATCGATATTCCTTTAACATCACACGACCTACACATACTACACACAAGAATGCATTCACACACATACAACCTTCAGTCGCACGACTCAACATCCATTCGCACGAATCAACCTTCATTCGTACGAATCAACCTTCATTCATACGAATCAATCTTCATCGTACGAATCGCATTTAGTCGTACGACACAACATTCATTCACACCAACATGTCCAGTCGTACACACACATTCGCACGGCACAGCATTCATACGCACACACACTCATTCGCACGACACAACATTCATCCGCACACACACTCATTCGCACGATACACACTCAATCCCATACTTCCAATCGCACATCACCATTCATTCGCACTCACACACTCAATCGCATGACTAGGCATTCATTCGCACACAACTCGTACGACATACGCTCAGTCATGCGAAACAGTCCATTCGCACAACACACACTCAGTCGCACAAGAGCAGACATTCAGTCGCATACGCAGAACATAGAGGTGTCGGAGTGCTCACAGCAGCCTTCGGCCGCTGTGACCACTCGACTGGCACCATAACACACTCAGAATTCGATTCCCAACACGTTTTAAGCAATTGATGCACACAAAAGCCTCGACAACAGTCGCACACTCAGTTATACCCAAACACTCGTAACCGACGTGAGAAAGAAGAAATAAGGCGAAGTAGGAGGCGACGGTGGTTGTCTACTTGAGAAATACCGAGAGACGGGACTTGCGACCGCGTTTGCAGGAGAAAAGAGCGAAGAGAGTCGGAGAGCAGAGGGAGGGGGCGAATGGTGAGGGTAGGGTTGGATAAGGTGAACAGACTGGTAATGGGTATTTATACCCATTTAGACTTTGCGAGATTGGCAACTTTAGTTCCTGGACTTCCAAAGCAATTATTTCTTTTAGTTTAGTTAATTACAATTTGGACCCTTAACTTGGTAATTATATTAATAATAGGATATTAGTCGTATGATTTTACTATATTATTGATGATAATATTATTACAAATACTAATACTAATAGTAGCTTCATGAATAATATAGTGATGATAAATGATAGTAATAATAACAATATAATAATACTACTAATAATAGTTTTTATAATAATAATAGTAATGGTAATATAATAATGTTAGTAATATTTGTAATAAATTAACCTTTACATACTGATATTTTCTTAAATAATTATGGAAAAGAGGGAAAATATATTGGGTAGATTTTGTTAGGTTTTTAATATTTAGAATTTATCCACAACTAAATAATGCACATAACTAATGAAGCAAAAATTGAAATTAAGGCAATTTGATTGTGTGCTAAGGTTGAATGTTCAAGAAGGCTAACGAATACCACGTTAATTGACGAACATTTTGGTGACGGATGTCACATCTATATACACAACACACACAACACAGCGCATATATCTATACTACTATATAATGCATTTTAGGAGAACAAGATAGTAATTTACTAAATGTAAGACCTTAATGTAATATTTTAAGCATAGAGTTCAAGTGCCCTATGCGATAGTTCTATTTTTACCCCTATTTAATAAAATCTTTTGATTAATACACTATTTAATACACATTATTACTACATTATTTAATAATATGATATTATTATATCAATACATTAAATCATATTATTTTAATACATCAAAATGACATTTAAATTTATTAAATACTATTTAAGTAATTGAGTTGCAAAGAATATTATAACAATAACAGTTATATTTTTTAGGGGTAGTTTGGGTAGTCGATAACTTTAATATATATAACTGAATTTATTAGTAAATGACGTATTATTTAACACGTCTAAAAACATAATAATAAAAAATAATAATAATATTTTTTATTAAAATGTTAACAACAACAACAACAATATTTGTGTTAAAGTTTAATACTGTGATTTTATCATATTATTGTATCTGTAACAATATAATAATAACATATTAATAATGATACAATGCTCTATATTTTATGATAGTTTTATTGAAAAACTTTTAACGTATTTGTTTTATTTGATATCCACGACTTATTTAAATATCATATATTCAATAATAGTATAATAACGATATAATAAGGGATCACTAAAGCATGTGTAGTGAAAAGCCCCGTTCCCGGGACGCTCATAGCTGGCAATCATCACACGTAAAACATATATTGCATTAACTTAAATAAAACATGCAGCGGAAACCTTTAAATCAATCCTTTCATTTCCTTTAATAAACACTTTTGCAAATAATACAACATTCATTACAAAACATCGTTTGTTCGTATTACAATGCAAAAGCGTTAAACAAAAGAATGCCATCCAAAAAGAGCTGAGTAGCCGTCCCGTGCCAACTCAGCAACGTTATGCTGCCACTGGAAAACACAAAAAGTCAGTGTTACTGAGTGAGTTCTAGTTTTACAATAAAACATAATTTTCTTTCGTTAGAACCGTTCTTTACTTACATGTGATACATCATACGTACACATAGATAATATTATTATTATCTTCATCATTGTTGGTTACCTTTCGTTCATTTAACGTACATCGTTAACATTCACGTTCGTTACTTTCGTTCACATTCATTCGTAAATTCTTACTTTCATTCGTACGTTCCTTACCTTCATTCGTACATTCATTAAATTCATTTGTACGTTCATTACATTCATCACACATTCATACATTCATTCATATGTTCATTACTTTCGATGACATGTACATACCCCGACCAATGTGCACGAAGCTGTTACTAGGATGAGGTCTTTCATAGACCTCGAACATTGTGCACGAAGCCGACTCCAGTACCTAGGGCAAATACATTCACCACTTATCTTTTATCTTTCATTACAGATCAATGTCATGTGCTATACCTCGAACATTGTGCACGAAGCTGGTTACTGGCCTGAGGTCTTTTGTAAGGCCCCGTTTCCGGGCACCTCACAGCTGGTCATCATCGCTCTCAAAACATATCATTATAATCTTTACTAAAAATCATGCATCGGAACTTTATAATAACTTTTCATTTTACTATAAATACTTTTGCTAGTAATACAACGTTCATCAATTACAAAATATATATTGTGTATTACATCACAAAAGCATTAAACAAAAGAATGCCATCCCAAAAGAGCTGAGTAGCCGCCTCGTGCCATCCTCAGCAACCTCGCCTGCCAACTAGAAACACATAAAAAGTCAGCGTTGCTGAGTGAGTTCTAGTTTTATAATAAAACATACTTTACTTTCCATTAAAACTGTTTCTTACTTTTATGCTATACCACACATACGTACACATAGATAATATCATTATATCTTCATCATTCGTTATCTTTAGTTTTATATGGATCTTGTCACACTTTACCCTCTTCACGGCACGCAGCCATGATTACGGAGGTCTAGTGGCAAGGGTTCTGTTTCAGACTTTATCATTTCATTTCTTCTGTTCATTACTTTCATTCATTCATTCTTTAACTTCCATTCATTCGACGTACATCGTTATCTTTCACTTCTTTCTAGATCGGTCAGACTTACCCGCTTCGTGGCACTCAGCCACGATTACTGAGGTCGAATGACTAGGATCCGCATCGTTCCTACTATGATCATTCATTAATGTCATTTCATACATATCACACGTTCACACATTTCATACTTATATTATTATTCATTTCTCCTCTAGATCCTATCAAGTTATATCCTCTTCATGGCGCTTAGCCACGATTACTTAGGTCGAATGACAAGCATCCCGTTCGTTCATTATCTTACTTATCACACCTTCGCATCATCGTACTCGAAGTACATATCACACAAATCGCACCAATGGAGTTGCTAAGACCAACTCTCCCTGTGTGTGAGAACTCTTGGGGTTTAGCCAAAAATCGCACGCTACATGATCCACATGAGGTAGCCAAAATCGCACGCTACATAGCACACAATAAATACCACATCGCATGTATCGGAGCAGTTACCAAAACTGAACTCCCACTGTGTCTATGTCCCTATGAGTTAGCCAAGATCGCACGCTATAACACACCCACATAGTTGAGCTAACAACTCTTCATGAGCCGTGAACCTCCTTTCCTTCTACTTGGAAGCCAATCTTACTCTCATTCATCTGGATCCTGTCTCCTGCATTACACGGAGTACGCGACAAGGACCTCTTTCGAGTTTGTTTGTTGCGACATAGAGGCTCACCTAATACATTGCTAGCAAGTCTTTGTTACTCTCATCATTAATGTATGCATTCATTCATCATGTTCCTCTTTATTATCTTTCATTTACATTACATAATACTTTCATTGCATTATTTATCATAACGCGTTAAAGCCACGGGAAGATAAACCACGTATCGAAACAAGGAACGTCGACATCTACCAGTCATCAGTCATCACCATCATACAGGGCTACATCATGCTTAACATACATACATCATGCATAACATGCAACACTATCATCATGCCAGACATAAATTTTAAAGCCTCGACGGCCATCTTTCATGTACTTACGGAACTACCATATCATTACTTACCCTGCTCTTTTCCCCGAAAGTCAGTAATTAAACTATGCCTCACCTCGTACACAACAGCCCTATTTGGGCGATTGGGCACCCTTCAGTAGTATGGCCTCCATGAGACTAAACATCCTACGAATAGACCAATGCGAATGAAGTCCCATGCGACTGAACCTCCAATCGGTGAATGGACCCTCAATCGTGCGATTGGACACTATGCGAAAGGACCTATGCGACTGAGCTCTCAGTCGTGCGATGAATACCTATGCGACTAAGCACGATGCGGCTGGGCTCTCAGTCGTATGACCTATCATGCGACTGGACCCCAATCATGCGATTGAACCTCAGTCGTCCCTCAGTCAGCCGATTGGCCCTCCAGTCGTATAGCCCAACTGGGTGCAGATTGCAGTTCATCCCGAGCTGCAGTCACGATTTTCAGCCTCCAAACTTATTCTAATCCCAAATCAACCCTTCTAATCCTCAGGAAAGAATACTATGATACCATTCAAGCACACACAAGCCCCAAATCGCACTCTAAACACACTATACACAATCACACCCAAATGGGTCAAACACACACATTTTCAAAAACAGGTTTCTATGTGTTCCAGCCCCAAAATCGGTTGAAAACAAGTAAAATAGGGGTCCTAGAACTCACACAAACTACAAGAAGAAGAAGGGCTTCATCTAGACCCGCTACACGATGATTTTGCACACTCGAACCAAGCTTTCTTCTTCTCTTCCCTTTTCTCTCTTTTCTCTCTAGGCTGATATGTGTAGGTGTGGGGGAGGAGGGTAAGGGGCTGCCCTCTCTGTTAAATACTACAATCCAGTCGCATGACTCCCATGCGTATGGACACTCCAGTCACGTGACTTCCATGCGTATGGACTCTCCAGTCGCGTGACTTCCATGCGTATGGACACTCCAGTCGCGTGACTTCCATGCGTATGGACACTCCAGTCGCGTGACTTCATACATATGGACACTCCAGTCACATGACTTATCAAACCAAATTTCCGGGTGTTACAAGTCCACCCCCCTTAAATGGGTTTCGTCCCCGAAACCTATTGTTCCTTAAACCTTTGCGGGCAGTACTGTCTCATCTCTCTTCCGTCGCTCACCTGGAATCAATCGCTCTACGTCGTTTTATCAACATACGACTTCTGGTCTATCTTTGACTATCTCCATCAAGGGCTTTAGTCCTTTCGAGCTTTTTGGTCGTAGTCGCGATCACCTCAATACTTTCCATACGGATTTGGTGCTCGGCCCATACTTTTAAACAAGTAAGGCATTTACTCGCATATTCCACCATATCACTTTTCATGCCCACCACCAATGATCTTCACTCGGTCTCGTTACATCTAACAGTTGCGATATTAGTATATCCACAAACCTTGCATCGGCCATGTAGGTAATACATCTGCTCCTCATGCATTCTCCCGCCACTGTCATCGAAATCACCTTCGGTATCGTCGTGACTTAATCACCTTAAACTGTCACCATGATCTCATCAGGCGCTGTCAATCGTATCATCTTTTGTGACGCACATATTCGCTTCATAGTCTGCCAAACAATCCGTTCCTAGGTGCACATCGAAGGGCACATCTATGTCCTTACTCAACAGGAATTTAGCATAGAAAGTAGCAGGAATAAAACTATTACTAGCGCCATAATCGAACTACACAAAGGCTAAAGGTTGATTGACTGGAAACATACCTGACATAACATCGGGGTTCTCCCTAGTCTCTCCTGCATCATCGTGTAGGCGCTGCGTTTGCCCTCTGTCCTTCTCCTCCAGCCCTCTTCGTTCCCGAATCTTCCCACTTGGCTTCTTACAGTCTTTGCTCATATGGCCAATTTCTCCACAATTATAGCATCTCACGGTTCCACATTCTCTAGCCACATGACCACGCTTCCCACACTTGAAGCAAGTATTTGGTCCCCTTTTGCATTCTCCCGAATGCTCCATCCCGCATTTACCACATCTATCCAACCCCGCACCAGGTGCGACCACACGACGGTCATCCCCCCGTGCGTGCTTATTATTCGTTGGAACACCACCTCGTCCAGTTCTCTTCCCCCTCCAGTTCCGTCTCCATTATCTTTCTCACCGTCTTCAGCCACCACCACCACCGTTCTTCATCATACAACCTCCCCGCCAAATCAACTTCCGACCTAAACGTGCTTCGTCGGGCAGCGAACATGTGCCTACGGATATCCGCCGGCAAGCCTGAATATCCTCTTAATATTTCACAAAAGTGGTCACCTGATCTGGCACAACCATGCCATTTCATTGAATTTGGTGGTGTACTACTGATGCGTCATCGTCCCCGCTTCCAACTACAGGAACTCCCTTTAACTTTATCCATCTCACGATGAGGACAGAACTCCTCAATCACCAGCCTTTTCAAGTCTGACCATCTCATCCTTACGATAGCCCGACTACCCTCAACTTGGACTATGTTGTCCCACCAGCACAAAGCTGAGTCCACGAAAGAGTGGGCAGCAAACTTTACCTTTTGGTCCTTCCGACACTCACTGATATTTAGAACAACTTTCATTTCCTCACCAATCGGTGAGCAGTAGCAGAAGTGCCGTTACCATCAAAAGTAGTGGGCTTGCATCGTTGGAACGCCCCATAGTTAAAGCCTCGTGCTGCCTCCGGCGCAGGCTCCTCCTCTTCCTCCTCATTATCGGAGCGAATCGTTTCAGTCTCCGGTTGCTCCCGTCTTCCCGAGGACTGGTCCTCTCTTGTCTTTCTCCCATACAGCCTTTATCACTTCGGTCACCACAGACGGTAAGATCGTCTACATGACTTGATGAACTTCCTACTATAGCCTCTTTTACCGAGGCTCTCAGATTGGCGCTCTCATCTACACCTCCGGATGAAGGGTCTCTGTTCTTCAGGAACCACCTTTTCAACTCTAGGCCTGCCTCTTTGGCCAGCGAGCAGCAGCAAGCCCACCATGCGAGGCTTTGGATGATCTACCACGGCCATCCTCTATCACACACTAAAGGATTCAAACACCAACACGGTCATTCAAGGGAATAGGTCAGTTATGTCAAGTATAGTAAGTCCCTAATTACAGTGGAGTTATGATTAGCCACTTACTTTACTCTTCGTACCCCAAGCATTATGTGTCCTGACTACATCAGTATCTAAATCTACCAGCAACACATAAACACATAACATGCGCACATACTACCGGTTAACTTTAAGAAAAACCTGATGGCACGCAGCTACTCAGATTGGCATCCGATCCCTTTCCGTCCCATTTTCAGTTCAAGCTAAGGTTTATTGAAAAAATTACCCATTTAACTTAAACTTTGGCTCTGATACCAACTTGTAAGGTCCCGTTCCCGGGCACCTCATAGCTGGTCATCATCGCTCTCAAAACATATCATATATAATCTTTACTAAAATCATGCAGCGGAAACTTGATAATAACTTTTCATTTTACTATAAATACTTTTGAAAGTTAATACAACGTTCATCAATTACAAAATATATATTATTGTATTACATCACAAAAGCATTAAACAAAAGAATGCCATCCAAAAAGAGCTGTGTAGCCGCCTCGTGCCATCCTCAACACACCTCGCCTGCCAACTGGAATCACATAAAAGTCAGTGTTGCTGAGTGAGTTCTAGTTTTATAATAAAAACATACTTTACTTTCCATTAAAACCGTTTCTTTACTTTTATGCTATCACACATCATACGTACACATAGATAATATCGTTATTATCTATTCGTTATCTTTGGTTCTATATGGATCTTGTCACACTTTACTCTTCACGGCACGCAGCCATTATTACGGAGTCGAGTGGCAAGGGTTCCGTTTCAGACTTTATCATTTCATTTCTTCGTTCATTACTTTCATTCGTCATTCTTAACTTCCATTCATTCGACACATCGTTATCTTTTACTTCTTTCTAGATCCGGTCAGACTTTACCCTTTCGTGTCAGCCACGATTACTATGGTCGAATGACAGGATCCGTATCATTCGTTACTATGATCATTCATTAATGTTCATGTCATACATACGCACGTTCGCACATTTCATACTTTATTATCATTCATTTCTCTTCTAGATCCTGTCAAGTTTTACCCTCTCATTGCACTCAACATGATGAATTAGGTCGAATGACAAGGATCCCGTTCGTTCATTATCTTACTTATCGCACCTTCGCATCATCATACTCGAAGTACATATCCCACAATCACACCAATGGAGTTGTCACTAAGACCAACTCCCTGTGTGTGAGAACTCTTGGGGTTTAGCCAAAATCGCACGCCATCTCAGGAGTTAGCAAAAATCGCACGCTACATGATCCACATGAGGTAGGACAAAATCGCACGCTACATAGCACACAATAAATTCCACATCGCACGTACGGAGCAGTTACCAAAACTAAACTCCCACTGTGTCTATGTCCCCTTATAAGTCAGCCAAGAACGCACGCTATAACACACCACACAGTTGAGCTAACAACTCTCGATGAGTCGTGAACCTCCTTCCTTATACTTGCAAGCCAATCTTACTCTCATTCATCTGGATCCTGTCTCCTGCATTACCGGAGTACGCGACAAGGACCTCTTTCGAGTCTATTGCTACACAGAGTCGCTCACCTCATACATTTGATAGCAAGTCTTATTACTCTCATCATTATTAATGTATGCATCATTCATCATGTTCCTTTTCATTATCTTTCACTTTACATTACATAATACTTTCATTGCATTTATTAATCATAAAGCATAAAGCCACGGGAAGATAAACACGTATCCAAAAACGAACATCGACATTTACAGTCATCAGTCATCACCATCATACAGGGCTACATGATATTAACATACATACATCATGCATAACATGCAACACTATCATCATCGTGCCCGACGAACTTCTAAGCCTCAATGGCCATCTTACATGTACTTACGGGAACTACCACATCATTACTTACCCCTACTCTTTTCCCCGAAAGTCAGTAATTAAATTATGCCTCACCTCGTACACAACAGCCCTATTTAGGCGATGGGGCACCCTTCAGTCGTATGCCTCCATGCGACTGAAATCATACGACTAGACCAATGCGAATGAAGTCCCATGCGACTAAACCTCCATCTTGCGGATGGACCCTCAATCATGTGATTGGACACTATGAGAAAGGACCTATGCGACTGAGCTCTTAGTCGTGCGAATGAATGCCTATACGACTAAGCACCTATGCGGCTAGGCTCTCAGTCGTATGACCTGTCATGCGACTGGACCGCTAGTCGTGCAATTGAACTCAGTCATCCCTCAGTTGGCAGATTGGCCCTGCAGTCGCATAGCCCTAACTGGGCGCAGACTGCAGTTCATCCCGAACTGCAGTTGCGATTTTCGGCCTCCAAACTTTTCCAAACTCATTCTAGGCCCAAATCAACCCCCTAATCCTTAGGAAAGCTACTATGATACATTCAAGCACACACAAGCCTGAAATCACACTCTAAACACACTATACACATCACACCCAAATGGTCAAAACACACACATTTTCAAAAACGGGTTTCTATGTGTTCCAGCCCCAAAATTGGTTGAAAACAAGTAAAATAGAGGTCCTAGAACTCACACAAACTACAAGAAGAAGAAGGACTTCATCTAGACCTGTACACGATGATTTTGCACACTCGAAACAAGCTTTCTTCTTCTCTTCTCCTTTTCTCTCTTCTTTCTCTCTATGGCTGATATGTGTGGGTGGGGGGAAAGAGTAAGGGCTGCCCTCTCCCTGAATACTACAGTCCAGTTACATGACTCCATGCATATAGACACTCCAGTCGCGTGACTTCCATGCGTATGGACTCTACAGTCACGTGATTCCATGCGTATGGACATTCGAGTAGCGTGACTTCCATGCGTATGGACACTCCAGTCGCGTGACTTCCATGCATATGGACACTCCAGTCACATGACTTCTCAAACAATATTTCCGGGTGTTACACTTTCATAGACCTCGAACATTATGCATGAAGCTGACTCCAGTACCTAGCAAGCGGCAAGGATCCCATAATATGGTCAATCACAAGGGTTGGACCCCAGTGTGCATGCTTCGGGGGTAGCTAACCCGCACACAGTTGAGCTAACACCCTTCGTTGGGTGTGAACCTCCATACATTGCTTGCAAGCCTTTCTTACTTCATTCATTCGTTCGTTAATGCATGCATTCTTTCATTTCGCTCCTCTTTTCATTATCTTCCACTTTACGTTACATAATACTTTTATTCATTCATTAAACATGACACGTAAATCACAGGAAAGATAAACATACATCTAACGAGGAACATCAACGTACACAAATAACATCATCATACTACGGTAACATCATACATACATAACATACGTCATACAGATCATGCATCATTATCATTATCATGCCCAACGTAACTTCTAAGGCCTCAATGGTTATCTTACATGAACTTACGGGAACCTCCATGTCAAAAATTACATTTGCACTTTCCCCGAAAGTCAGTAATTAAACTATGCTTCTCCTCGAGTACAACAGGTCTATTTGGGCGTATGGGACCCTTCAGTCGCATGGCCTCCATGTGACTAAACATCATGCGAATGGACCTATGCGGATGAACACCATTGCGGATGAACACCAGTCGTGTGAATGGACTCTCAATCGTGCGAATGAACACTATACAAATGGACCTCATGCGGTGAACACTATGCGAATGGACCTCATGCGGATGAGCACCTATGCGACTGGGCTCTCAGTCGCATGACTCCCATGCGACTGGCCCCCAGTCGTGCCAATCGTGCGAATGAACACTATACAAATGGACTCATGCGGTTGAACACTATGCGAATGGACCTCATGCGGGATGAGCACCTATGCGACTGGGCTCTCAGTCGCATGACTCCCCATGCGACTGGCCCCCAGTCGTGCGACTGAACCTTTCGCCCTCCAGTCGGCCGTATGGCCTCCAGTCGGTCGCCTAGCCCTTACTGATGTAGAATGCAGTTATCCCGAACCCAATCTGCCATTTTCGACCTCCAAGCTCACAAACCCATTCTAAGCCTAAATCAACCATCCTAAAACTTAGGAATGCATACTACAACACCATTCAAGCATACATAAGCCCAAAAAAATACTCCAAACGCATCACAACGCAAACACAACCAAAGGGTCAAACACACCCAAATGGGTCAACACACACACATATAAAAAATGAGTTTACTATGTGTTCCAGCCCCAAATCAGTTGAAAACGAGTAAAATAGGGGTCCTAGAACTCACACAAACTACAAGAAGAAGAAGGGCCTCGTCTAGACTCGCTACACGATGATTTTACACACTCGAACCAAGCTTTCTTTCCTCTTCTCCTTTTTCTCTTCACTTTCTCTCTTTTGGCTAAACTTGGGAGTGGTGTGGGAGGGTGTGGGGGCCTCCCCTCTTATTCTCCTTCCCTTCCAATCTTTCTCGCGTTTTAGATGTGGGGAGGGTGTGGGATGCCTCCCCTCTTATTCTCCTTCCCTTCCAATCTTTCTCGCGTTTGGACTATATTTCTTTTTCTTCTTCGTTGGCTTGAAGGAAAATATCCGGGTGTTACATGTAGATATCCTAAGAATTCGAGCGCTTATATTATTGAACATACTAAAATCATGATAATCTTAAAACTATCATTGCAATGTTCACATATACATTAAATCAAACCGCGGCAAAGCGCGAACGTTCACTATACTGCCATATAAAGCAAACTTAGAATACAAATGTAATATTATAAAAATTAAGACATCTAATACAAGTTTTTAAATATTAGGTATAAGTGTTCAATGCAATCAATTCTTAGTTTACCCCTATTAATAAACTATTGTATTAATACATATTTTTAATATTTTAAATTAACATATAACTTTATAAATAAGTATTATCTTATTTGAATACTTAACTAATATTTTTATAATAATAGCGAACGTTCACTATACTGCCATATAAAGCAAAACTTTAGATACAAATGTAATATTATAAAAATAAGACATCTAATACAGTTTTTAAATATTAGGTATAAGTGTTCAATGCAATCAATTCTTAGTTTACCCCTTTGTATATTTTATTGGAATACGTAACTATATAGTTACTAAATACTTTATAATAATGATGATAATATAATATCTATCTATATCATCTACTATTTATTACTATCTATAAAAACATCTCTTTAATACAAGATAGTAATTTTATAATAATTTTAAGATAGAATATAAAGTATTGCAAGCTTTAATCTTAATATTATACTCTCAATCTGTTTTAAAAAGTATACCACATGTTTTTACTACTAATATATCTATATATAATATTTAATATTATAACAAATCTTTTTATTATTGTATCAAATCAATTCAACCTATACTATGTCGAATGTGAATTTTGTTAAAAATTTAGTTAAACTTTAATCATGTACAACACTTATTTTTATTTAAAAGTTGAGTCATTCAATATTTTTCTTATTTTAATTTGTTTTGTAACAATGTGTTAGCTCTAACATATGATAATATAAATCGTATAAGAGATTAAACCATAAAACAAAACAATTGAAAAATTAAATCAAAATAACTAGTCTAGATTTGTAAATTCTTCACTCCGCCGCAACGCGCAGGTTACCTACTAGTATATATACATATATACATACATATATATATACATATTATATATACATATATACATATTTAAAAGTTGAGTCATTCAAATATTTTCTTAATTTTAATTTGTTTTGTAACAATGTGTATTAGCTCTAACATATGATAATATAAATGTATAAGAGATTTAAACCATAAACAAAAAACAATTGAAAAATTAAATCAAAATAACTAGTCTAGATTTGTAAATTCTTCATCCGCCGCAACGCGCAGGTTACCTACTAGTATATATACATATATACATACATATATATACATATATATATATACATATTATATAATATATATATATAGATATATGCATATATATGTATATACGTGTATATTATATATATATATGTATATGCATATATATATATACCAATATATATATGTATATGTATATAGATATATATTATATATATGTATATATATATGTATATATATATGTGTATATATTGTAAATATATATGTATATGTAATATATATGTATATATTATAAATATATCAATGTATATATATTATGTATATATGTATGTATATATGTATATATATGTATGTATATATGTATATATATATATATGTATATAATGTATGTATATATATATATGTATATATATATGTGTATATATATATATATGTTATATTATATATATATATGATATATATGTAAGGCCCCGCTCACCGGGGCACTTACTGTTGGTCCTCATCACAAGTAAAAACATACATTTAATACATGATCATAAAATACGCAGCGGAATTAATAAAACATGCATTCTCATTTCATCATAAAAGCTTTTACATCATTGTCTTGATTACAAAAATACAAGCTTTCTTTACATTGCTTAACTACTATGATTACTGCTGATGCATATTCCACAGCAATCATAGGGTCATACAGCGACCTCTACCGAAGAAAAATAAATAAAAGAAAATATATTCTTCTTCATTAAGAAGATATTAAGTTCAAAAAATATATTTTTCTTCATAAAGAAGATTTCTTAAATAATCCTGTTTATCAGGATTATCAAGAAATCTTCCACTTGCATGCAACATAATGAGTTGCGTGCGTTATGGACCCACAACGCATGAGTTGCATCATTATTAAATGGAGAATGCCATCCCAAAAGGCTGAGTAGCCGCCTCGTGCCATCCTCAGCAACACTACATGCGAACTGGAAAACACATAAAAGTCAGCGTTGCTGAGTGAGTTCTAGTTTTATAATAAAACATACTTTCATTTTTATTAATGCTCTTTCATACATCATACGTACATGTAGATAATATTATTATTTCTCATCATTCATTACTTACTTCATTCGTGTACACTTCATCATCTCATTTACGTCATACATACATAATTCACGTACATTCATACGTACTTTACTTTCATTCTTACATTCATTACTTACGTTCGAACTTTCGTTACATTCATTCATACTTTCATTCTTTCGTTCGAACGTTCATTACATTCGGTGACATGTACAAACCCCCTTCATCATACATACTACTGGTGCTGGACCTGTGGTGGTTAGCCACGAAACGTTGTGCACAAAGCTGATCAGTCACACTGGGTAGGTACATGCACCACTCATCTTGTCACTTTACTTCTGGATCAATGCCATATGCTATACCCCGGCGTTGTGCACAAATGCGGGTGCTGGACCTGTGATGATCAATCACGAACGTTGTGCACTAATGCTGATCCAGTCACTAGGGCAAGCGGCAAGGATTCCATACATACTTGGGTCAATCACAAAGAATGACCCCGATGTGCATCCTTCGGGGTAGCTAACCCGCACACCGTTGAGCTAACACCTGCCAGGGGGGTGCACCTCCTTTCATTTGCTTGCAAGCCTTTCTTACTTTCTTTCATTAATGCATGCATTCATTTCATCATGTTCTTCTTTATTATCTTTCACTTCGTCTTAATACATTCATTTCTTCGTGTTCATTCATTCACGTAAAGTTATTAAAAAGATAACACAATACACATAAGGACATCTAATTACTTACATATCATCAGTATTCCCCTCTATCATGGCGACTTCATATAACTTACATACATCATAAGGAACATACACATAAAATTCATTCACATCAGTATAAAGCATCATTCATATATGCATACAACAGGTACAACCATGCATCATCATCACTATCATGCCTAAGTCCTCATTTTCCTCAATTAATCAGATCTTACTAAGCCTGATCGCATTTCTCATTCTGGTTTATCCGCATTGTCTGTTCATACCGCATTAGTCAGTGCGGATGAGTAATACCTTATCCGAATTAAATATCTCATCCGCATTAGTCAATGCGGGTGAGGAAGACTTAACGCATTCCTGAGTTGGTCTCCCGCAGGGTTAATGCGGATTACTGCTAACTGCATATGTGTGTTACTCGTATTAGGTTAATGCGGAGAAGGAAGGGCCTTGACCGCATTTGCTTGGTCATCCGCATTAGTCAATGCGGTTGCCTGATGCCTTGACCGCACTTTTCCCCTGGTCATCCGCATTGGTTAATGCGGCGGTTGACCGCTACAATTGCTTCGGCAGTTCGTATTTGGACAATGCGGTTGAGTAAGGCAACTGCAACTTAACCTGTGCCATTTCTACAATCCATACATCATCTCAATCATACATTAGCACTGATTTATCATATCAGCTGCTTAGAATCAACTAAACATCATGCATATCATAAGAAGGATTCCTAAAACCATACATTCGGCAGTACTTATGATCAACATGCTGAGATTCATCTACCTGCCCTAGAAATCTTACATACACTAGGCATAGCAGTCCAAACGGACCATACACACCTTCATACTCATACATACATACACAGATTGAGCGCTCAACGCTCGAAAACAGTTTTAATATGTGTTCCAGCCCCCAAAAATCGTTCAAAATACGTAAAAGAAGGGGTCTTAGAACTCACATGTGCTGCTGGGTATGACCCTTCGAATCAGTAGCCGTGGAACCCAGTACCTCGAACTCGTCTTCCTCTTCTTCTTGTTCTTCCTTCAAACTCGTAGTCTGCTCTCTTTCTCTCTCTAAAACTCTCGCTGATTGGGGGTTGTGAGAAAAGAAATGGGCAGACATCCCTATGATATCAGATATTTGTTTCTCTTTTTCTTTGTACTTTTACACAAAACCCCCTTCTATTTCTCTTCCTTTTCCTTTTCCTCCAAAATTCTCACGTCCACCCCCCTTATTTTAGTTTTCGTCCCCGAAACCTGTCATTCCTCAAACAGTCGTGGGTACTGTTGCCTCATTTCTTCTTCAGTTTTCCACGTCGACTCGGATCCCTTCCTGTGAGTTTCCCACGTCGACTCGATCCCTTCCTGTGCCGCCACTGTACACGCACAAGGGGACCACTTTATTTCTCAACCTCTTTTCTTTGCGATCTAAGATCGCCACTGGTTGCTCTACATAATTGAGCTTTCGTCTACCTCTATATCATCCATGGACACCCTGTCTTCGTCCGCCAACATTTCCTCTATGAGACACGTGGAAAGTCGGGTGGATTCCACTTAGTTCATCTGGCAGATCCAGCCTATAAGCCACCTCCCCCACTCGATCAACATTCGGAAAGGCCTATATATCGCGGACTCAACTTACCCCGCTTCCGGAATCGAATGATCCCTTTCCAAGTGAGACCCTTCAACATAACCCGGTCTCCCACTTGGAACTCAATTGGCCTGCGTTGTTTGTCAGCATACGACTTCTGTCGGTCTTTGGCTGCCTTCATATACGCTTTAATTCTTTCGAGCTTTTCAGTCGTATCCTCTACCACTTCGACGCTTCCCAATTCTTTCTGACCAATATCACCCCAACAGACGGTGTCCCTGCATCTCCTACCGTATAGCATCTCATAAGGTGGCATGCCGATACTGCATGATACTGTTGTTGTATGAGAACTCGGCTAACGGTAGATGGTCATCCCAACTTCCCCCGAAGTCATAACACAGCTCGGAGTCATGTCCTCCAAGGTCTGAATGGTCCTTTTCCGACTGACCATCAGTTTGAGGATGATAAGCCGTGCTAATATGCAATCTCGTCCCCATAGCATCGTGGAATTTCTTCCGAATTTGGATGTAAACCGGGTGTCGCGATCGGACCACATCGACACCGGTACACCCGTGACGAGTCACAATCTCCTTGATGAAAAATCAGCCAACTTCTCGACGAATATGTCTCCCGCATCGGTAAAAGTGAGCACTCTTCGTCAATCGCTCCACAATCACCCAGATCGTATCATACCCTTTAGGGGTACGTGGCAACTTTGTGATAAAATCCATGGTGATGTGTTCCCACTTCCACTCCGGGATGTCAAAGGTTGAATCTTTCCATACGGCTTCTGTGGCTCCGCCTTTACTTGCAGACACGTGAGACATTTACTCACATACTCCCCACAACATCGCGTTTCACCCAGCCACCAATAATCTTTTCTTCATATCTTGGTACTCTTGGTGGCGCCGGGATGAATGGAGTATCGAGACTTTGAGCTTCATCCATAATTTTCATTCGTAGATCCCCGAGACGAGGAATCCAGTTTTTCTACTAGCTCCGCTACCAGTCCTCTCATTCGTTCAGAGTTAAGATGTTCGTCTTTCAAAGCCTCATCTGGAACTCTTTGACCTGTTCATCACGTCGGAGGTCATGATTAGCTGGTACGCCTTCACTCGAATTGGCTCGGGGGGTCTCTCCTTTCGGCTAAGGGCGTCCGCCACCACCGGTTGGCTTTGCCCGGATGGTAATGGATCTCGCAATCATAGTCCTTTATAAGTTCCAACCATCGCCGTTGCCTCATATTCAGATCCTTCTGCTCGAAGAAGTATTTCAAGCTTTTGTGGTCCGTGAAGATGGTGCACTTCGTCCCGTACAAATAGTGCCGCCAAATCTTCAAAGCGGGAAAACCACAGCTGCGAGCTCCAAGTCATGAGTAGGGTAATAACCTCATGAACTTTCAGCTGCCGGGATGCATAGCTATCACCTTTCCCCTCTGCATCAATACACATCCCAACCCCGAGTAGGAGGCATCAGAATAAACCACCAAATCTTCACTCCCTTCGGGTAATGCCAATACTGGAGCTTGGGTCAATCTCGTCTTCAGTTCTTCAAACGCCTTCTCTTGAGCTTGACCCCATACAAATTTCACATCCTTCCGGTCAACTTCGTCAGTGGAGAAGCAATTTGGAAAAGTCTTGGATAAACCTTCGGTAGTAACCCGCCAAACCCAAGAAACTACGGATCTCGGACGGCGTCTCGGAGATTTCCATTGCATCACTGCTTCCACTTTCGCCGGATCGACCGTAATCCCATCCGGATTTACCACGTGACCCAAGAATTGAACTTCACGCAACCCGAACGCGCACTTGGAGAATTTAGCATACAACTTCTCCCTTCTCAACGTCTCCAGAACTTCGCGAATGTGACCGGCATGCTCAGTCTCACTCTTTGAATAAATCAGGATATCATCAATGAATACAATCACTGATTTATCCAACATCGGCCGGCACACCCTATTCATCAGGTCCATAAAAGCAGCTGGCGCGTTGGTCAAACCAAATGACATAACGAGGAACTCATAATGACCGTAACGCGTACGAAAAGTTTTAGGGATATCCTGTTCCTTCACCTTCAGTTGATGGTAACCTGATCGAAGATCTATACGTGAAAACCAAACTAGCACCCTGAAGCTGATCAAACAAGTCATCGATCCTCGGCAAGGGGTATCTGTTCTTTACTGTCAGCTTATTCAGCTCGCGGTAGTCGATGCACATCCTCATACTACCGTCCTTCTTCTTTACAAACAGGACCGGAGCACCCCAAGGTGAGATACTCGTCGAAATAAACCCTTATCCAACAGCTCTTGTAACTGCTCCATCAACTCTTCATCTCTGTCGGGGCCAATCGGTATGGTGCTTTGGCAACAGGTTGGGCGCCTGGTACTAAATCAATCTGGAACTCGATCTCTCTGTCAGGTGGCAATCCCGATAAATCTCCGGGAACACATCTGGGAACTCACACACAACCGGAACATCAGACAGTTGTGGTGCTGGCTTCTCTACATCTTCACATAACATAAATAGGCGTTACATCCACGCCTCATACATTTCCCCGCCACTGCCATTGAGATCACTTTCGAATCGTAGTAACCCGATCCCCATAAACTGTCACTGGACTGCCGTCAGGCGCTGTCAAACTGATCATCTTCTTGCGACACACAATGTTCGCCTCGACATCCGCCACCAATCCATTCCGAGCACCAAGTCGAAACCACCTAACGTCATCGCAAAGGGTTTACTGGGAATTGTGACCCTCCAGTTCCACATCGCAACCCTCAATTACCTCACAAATCCTGGTGGTTTACCTATAGCAGTCTCTACATCAAACGGTACATCCACACGTCTACTACTAACGGGCAATTTGGCACAGAAAGCAACAGAAATAAAACTCCTACTAGCACCTGAATCAAATAATACGGAGGCTAGAGTTTGGTTCACCAGAAACGTACGGACACTACATCAGGGTCCGTCCTAGCCTCTTCCTGCGTCATCGTGAATGCTCTGGCGCTTGCTTCGACCCTTCACCACTACCTTCTTCCGCCGAAACTCCCAGGCCTCGGCTTCTTGCAATCTTTGTTCATATGACCACTTTCCCCATAGTTAAAGCACTTCATCGCCCTACACTCCTTAGCATATGACCGGGCTTTCACACTTAAAACATACATTCAGCCCCATCTGCATTCACCACCGTGCTCTCGCCCACACTTTTCACACTTTCTCGACCCTGCACTTGTCACGACCACACGGCGATCCTCAACCGTGCCTTCTTACTACTTGTCGAAGTATCACCCGACCAAACCTCTTTCCCTGCCACTTCCTCTCATCACTTCCCTTCTTGCTGCCCTCAGATTTCACCATCGCAGCCCGTTCATCGTACAACCTCCCAGCTAAATCCACCGCCGACCTGAAAGTACTGGGTCGGGCGGAAATCAAATGCCAACGAATTTCAACTGGCAACCCCTGAATATACGGTTATCTTGCGAGACACCGGCGTCACTTGCTCTGGCACCAACCGTGCCCTATCGTTGAACTTGGTCGTGTATTGTTGGTGGGTCATCGTTCCCGCTTCCAGCTGCAGGAACTCTCTCTCAACTCTGTCCATCTCTCGACGAGGACTAAACTCCTCGATCACCATTCTCTTCAACTCTGACCCCTCATCTTCCCAATAGCTCTGCTACCCTCGGCCTGGACAATATTGTCCCACCAGCACAATGTCGTCCCCGTAAACGAGTGGGTAGCAAACTTTACCTTCTTATCCTCCTGGCAGTCACTGATATCAAGGACGCCTCCATCTCCCTCACCCATTGGTGAGCATCAGCAGCCGTACCCGAACCATCAAAGGTCGGAGGCTTGCACCTCATAAATTTCCCCCGTAGTCACAACCCCGGGCTGTCCCCCTAACCTGTTCTTCCTCCTCTTCCTCTTCGTCATCGGACAATACGTTTCTGCCTCTGTCTGTTCGGTCTACCGGAGGACCGTCTCCTCCCTCGTCTATCCTCCTCTCGTACTGCCTTTATCGCTTCGGTCATTACAGTCGGTAAGATCGTCTGCATAACCTGGTGCACTTCCTCAATCACTGCCTCTTTTACCGAGGCTCTCAACTTGGCGCTTTCGTCCATCTCTTCCTGGTGAGGAACCTCGTTCTCCTCACGAACTACTTTCTCTTTCCTAAGTCTTCCTCGCGTGATACGCGGCTCATCACCACGTTCACCATCACGGGAAGCATCAGATGATCTATCACCGACCATCTTCTATCACACTGAAAGATTAAAACACCACACGGTCATTCAAGGAAATAGCTCAGTTTATGTTAAGTACAGTAAGTCCCTATTACAGTGGCCAGTTGTGATTAGCCACTTATTCTACTCTTCGTACCCCGAGCATCACCTATCCTGACTACATTAGTATCCCAGTCTAACAGTACACATCATTCACATCACATGCGCACATAATAACCAGTTAATCTTAAGAAAATACCTGATGGCACGCGACTACTCAGATGGCATTCTCATTCTCCCTGTCCCATTCTCAGTTTAAGTTTAGGTTTATTATAAAGATTTACCCATTTTACTTAAACTTTGGCTCTGATACCAACTTGTAAGGCCCCGCTCACCGGGCACCTTACTGTTGGTCATCATCACACGTAAAACATACATTTAATACATGATCATAAAATACGCAGCGGAATTAATAAAACATGCATTCTCATTTCATCATAAAAGCTTTTACATCATTGTCTTGATTACAAAATACAAGCTTTTCTTTACATTGCTTAACTATACTATGATTACTGCTGATGCATATTCCACAGCAATCATAGGGTCATACAGCGACCTCTACCGAAGAAAAAAAATAAAAAGAAAATATATTCTTCTTCATTAAGAAGATATTAAGTTCAAAAATATATTTTTCTTCATAAAGAAGATTTCTTAAATAATCCTGTTTATCAGGATTATCAAGAAATCTTCCACTTGCATGCAACATAATGAGTTGCGTGCGTTATGGACCCACAACGCATGACGTTGCATCATTATTAAATGGAGAATGCCATCCCAAAAGAGCTGAGTAGCCGCCTCGTGCCATCCTCAGCAACACTACCTGCGAACTGGAAAACACATAAAAGTCAGCGTTGCTGAGTGAGTTCTAGTTTTATATAAAACATACTTTCATTTTTATTAACTGCTCTTTCATACATGTGCTCACACATCATACGTACATGTAGATAATATTATTATTATCTCATCATTCATTACTTACTTTCATTCGTGTACACTTCATCATTCTCATTTACGTTCATACATACATAATTCACGTACATTCATACGTACTTTACTTTCATTCTTACATTCATTACTTACGTTCGAACTTTCGTTACATTCATTCATACTTTCATTACTTTCGTTCGAACGTTCATTACATTCGGTGACATGTACAAACCCCCTTTCATCATACATACTACTGGTGCTGGACCTGTGGTGGTTAGCCACGAACGTTGTGCACAAAGCTGATCCAGTCACCTGGGGTAGGTACATGCACCACTCATTTGTCACTTTACTTCTGGATCAATGCCATATGCTATACCCCGGACGTTGTGCACAAATGCGGGTGCTGGACCTGTGATGATCAATCACGAACGTTGTGCACTAATGCTGATCCAGTCACCTAGGGCAAGCGGCAAGGATTCCATACATACTTCTGGTCAATCACAAAGACTGACCCCGATGTGCATCCTTCGGGTAGCTAACCCGCACACCGTTGAGCTAACACCTGCCAGGGGTGTGCACCTCCTTTCATTTGCTTGCAAGCCTTTCTTACTTTCTTTCATTAATGCATGCATTCATTCATCATGTTCCTTCTTTCATTATCTTTCACTTTACGTTCTTAATACATTCATTTCTTTCGTTCATTCATTCACGTAAAGTTATTAAAGATAAAACACATACACATAAGGAACATAATTACTTACATATCATCAGTATTCACCCTCTATCATGGCGACTTCATACTAACATACATACATCATAAGGAACATACACATAACATTCATTCATCATCCTATAAGGCATCATTCATATATGGCATACAACAGGTACAACCATGCATCATCATCACTATCATGCCTAAGTTCCTCATTTCCTCAAATTAATCAGATCTTACTAAGCCTGATCCGCATTTCTCATTCTGGTTTATCCGCATTAGTCTGTTCATCCGCATTAGTCAGTGCGGATGAGTAATACCTTATCCGCATTAATCTATCTCATCCGCATTAGTCAATGCGGGTGAGGAATGACTTACCGCATTCCTGAGTTGGTCTCCCGCATGGGTTAATGCGGATTACTGCCTTAACTGCATATCGTGTACTCGTATTAGGTTAATGCGGATGAAGGAAGGGCCTTGACCGCATTTGCTTGGTCATCCGCATTAGTCAATGCGGTTGCCTGATGCCTTGACGCACTTTCCCTGGTCATCCGCATTGGTTAATGCGGTTGACCGCTACATTTGCTTCGGCAGTTCGTATTTGGACAATGCGGTTGAGTAAGGCAACCTGCAACTTAACCTGTGCCATTTCTACAATCCATACATCATCTCAATCATATTAGCACTGATTTATCATATCAGCTGCTTAGAATCAACTAAACATCATGCATATCATAAGAAGGATTCCTAAAACATACATTCGGCAGTACTCATATGATCAACATGCTGAGATTCATCTACCTGCCCTAGAAATCTTACATACACTAGGCATAGCAGTCCAAACGGACCATACACACCTTCATACTCATACATACATACACAGATTGAGCGCTCACCGCTCGAAAACAGTTTTAATATGTGTTCCAGCCCCAAAAATCGTTCAAAATACGTAAAAGAAGGGTCTTAGAACTCACATTGTGCTGCTGGGTATGACTCCTTCGATCAGTAGCCGTGGAACCCAGTACCTCGAACTCGTCTTCCTCTTCTTCTTGTTCTTCCTTCAAACTCGTAGTCTGCTCTCTTTCTCTCTCTAAAACTCTCGCTGATTTGGGGTTGTGAGAAAAGAAATGGGCAGACATCCCTATGTATATCAGATATTTTCTCTTTTCTTTGTACTTTTACACAAAACCCCCTTCTACTTTCTCTTCCTTTCCTTTTCCTCCAAATTTTTTCTTTTCTTTTCTTCTTATTATTTCCCGTTGTCTAATCAAAATTGCGGGTGTTACAATATATATATTATATATATATGTATATATATATATATGTATATATATATATATGTATATATGTATGTATATATATGTATGTATGTGTGACACCCTACACATATCCCACATCGGCCGTGGACAGGAGAGATTCCTGGCTCATAAGGAATGTCTGGCCTCGAATATCAACAACGCGTTTTGGGCGTATTGGCTGTGGATGAGAGGAGAACTCCACACTTAAGCGTGCTCAGGTGGGAGCAATCCAGGGATGGGTGACCTCCCTGGGAAGTTTTCACCCGGGCAACCTAAAGCAAATCCGTGAGCTCCTCGTGGGCGAAGCGGACAATGTTGTTGGTATAAGGGGCCGGGTGTGACAGAATGGTATCAGAGCCACTCCTGTGCCGTTCGGGGTGTGGGACATACCTCACCAAGGATGGTAACTTCTAGGGCTCATCGAGGACAATGAGTCCAAACAGGGGGTGCTTGTGACACCCTACACATATCTCACATCGACCGTGGACAGGAGAGATTCCTGGTTCATAAGGAATGTCTGGACTCAAATATCAACAACGCGTTTTGGGCGTATTGGCTGTGGATGAGAGGAAAACTCCACAGTTAACCGTGCTCAGGTGGGAGGAATCCAGGGATGGGTGACCTCCCTGGGAAGTTTTCACCCGGGCAACCAAAAGCAAATCCGTGAGCTCCTCGTGGGCGAAGCGGACAAAATTGTTGGTATGAGGGGCCGGGTGTGACAGTATGTATATATATGTATATATATGTATATATGTATGTATATATATACGTATATATATGTATATATATGTATGTATGTATATATATACGTATATATATATCTATATGTATATATATATGTATGTATATAGATATACATATATATGTGTGTATATATATATATGTATGTATATATATATATGTATATATATATCTCTATATTTATAGATATACATATATGATAGGATCAAATGTATAGATCTGTGATGATATTAGCAACAATTCAATTAAAACACAATCAAAGTAATCAAATCAAAGCACAATATCAACAAAATTCAATGAGTTTATTGATATAAAGCAAAGACAATTAGAAAGAAGGGTAAGCAGATTCTCGTTCTTAACCTACACTAGTCTATGCTATATATACTATCAATGAACACAAAAGGAACTAACTAATTACAATACTAGCCCCTATACTGTTATAAAAGACAAAAAGACACATAAAACAAAATATCAATCTTTGAAGAAGCATTAACAATACTCCCCTAAGATTACATTTTCTTCGGTCTTCAAAATCTTCTGTCTTCAGACTCTGTCTTCTTAAATCTTCTTATCTTTAGTCTTTATTAGCTTCATTCTTCAATTCTTCAGTCTTCAATCTTCGCTTTACTCTCATCTTCCCTTAATCTGCAAAGAAATCTTCAGGTTCTTCTTTTACTTTGAACATTGGCTTTGTCTTGAATTTCTCTTGATCCTTTAATGCATTTGCAATGGTTGATTTGAATTTTCCTCCAAGAATTCCTTGTTTAGGACGAGCTTCATTAGTTTTTATCTCTATTTGGCTCATTCGCTCTAGAGTTTCTTTGGAAAGTCCAGTGATATCAATATTGGCGTATAATTCAATAGGATTTGAACTTCCTTTTGAATATACTTCTAATACTCCTTTCCTTGAGATACACATAAACTCTGTGTCCTTTATATCTTTGTTTACAATATTTGCATATGCAAGAGCTTTTCTCAAAGATATTCTCTCTACAGCAGCATTCATGACATTGATAATACAGAGAAAATTTTCTTGTCTTGCTCTGCAATCTCTGATGACACTTTCTCAAATTTTTGAACTGACAAAAATGAGATATAGCTTGGATGGAGTAGTTTCAACTCAAAAGCACCAAACAAGGAAATCATGTCCTCATCCCAGTGTTTGAGATTTTGGACCAACTTGAGCTCAAACGTTTCTTTATTATAGAACCATCTAAGAATTGGTTTGGCCTTTTGATTTCCATCTATCACCTTCGGTCCTGGGGTGGTTACTTTTTTAAAACACTTATCACATAATTCAATCATAAAGTGTTCTTCTTCTGATTGTAACCCCCTGATCTTCTTGATCTTCTTTAGCATAGAAATGTATTCCTTGTCTTCTTGATCACAGCGAGTCTGAAGGAAATTACTTGTTCTAGCTAGACCTCTATTTAAAAGCTCTACAAACATTTCTCCTCTTTTTGATCCAGATGGATTAATCAAGGGAAGTTTGTTTAATTCTTTCAGATCTTGAACAGGAAGTTTAATGATGCTCGAGTAAAAGTGATAAACATCACAAACAACATTTACTCGTTTAATCAAGAAAGCATCAAAAATCTTATCATATTTCCATGATATGATTTTAACTTGGTTTGTGAAGTCAGTAGCAATCATTGCATTTAACAATTCAGCTATAGATTGTGCTCTCTGTAAAACATTTCTCACCAAGTCTCCTGTTGATCTAGCACTATCAAAGATTTGTCTCTGTTCAGATGAAGCTTTGTACACTTGCTTTTCTGAACGTGGAAACATCTTAATTAGCTCTTGTCTTCTTTCATGTGCACTCGTCTTCTGTGCCATTTGACTTATCTCCTGTGGCTTCAAGATTCTTGTTCTTTTAGTGATATCTAAATACTGCGGATTATCATTATCTAGAATGATCATTTTGTTTGATTGCTTTATGTTTGTTGGAAGCTTCTAACAAGATTTCTCAATGAAATAGATTGAAGTCATTTCAATCTCTTCCATGGATAATTCCTAGACTGCAACCAAGACCTTAAAGCCGGAATGCTCATTTCATCTGGGTCTGGATGGTGCAGCTCTGAACTTGGAACTTCTTCAACATTTATGCTCTCTTGAGCTCGATTCCATTGACCATGCTCGATGATAATCTTATTTGGGGTCAATTGGAGCAACAGATTCTGCAGCTATACATTTTTCATACTCGTCATTGATCTATGATACTGTAGGCCCATCCAAAAATACCATGTTATACTTCATCCTCACAAGGTAATTGTATCTTTCTTCAAAGTCTTGAGGGAAATCATCATGCTCTTGAACTTGCTCAAATGAAGAATGAGTTTAAATTCTTCTTTAATATCTTCATCCTCAAGAACTTCATCGTACCACTCATCACCATACTCTTCTTCAATATCCTCTAAGGCACCAATTTTCTCTTGAATGTATGGTTCTTGAGCTTCTTGTATCTCTTCTTTAATAATCTATTCAGACCTTTGTACTTTTGAAGATGACTCAGGTGAAACTTGAGCTTTAATATCATCTAATTTCCTTTTTCCTTTCTCCTTCTCACACTTTTATCAACTTCAATAGGGACTATCTCAGACACAATTTCAACTTCTGGAGAGATTGGTTTCTGAGAATCCTTTGATTTACTTAATTCTTCTTCTAACTTTTTAGTTTCTTCAAGCAATTTCTTATGTTTTTCTTCAAGCAATCATAATCCTATATCATTACTTCAAAATTTTTGATCACATCTTCTTTACCTTTAGCATATTTCACAATCTTTTCATCTTTATTCTTATTTTCTTCTTTCAATTTTTCATTTGCTTCCTTCAGCTTTTCATCTCATTTTCAAGAGAAACATTCATCTGTTTCAGTTTTTCATTTTCCTCTTTCAATTCATTTATTATTTTCTCTTGAGCATTGTTTTCATCTTTTAACTTATCAAGCTCATCTACATCCAATATTTCTTTAGTTTCTACAAACACATTGTGTGTTGTTATAACTGGTATATCTTCTGTTTCTTGTTGAGCAGAACTTTGAAATACTGGCTCTGAAAGCATTGCTTCCATAAACTCAAAATCAAAAGTTTGATTTTATGAATCTTCAAGATGCACTGTTGTCTCTGCATGCTCATGAACAACTAACTCTTCACCTTGAGCTTTAGTTTGAGTTTCCTCGGGCATTGCACTAGTAGAAGTTCCTTCACCCAAGTCATGGGTCTCACAAACATGCTCAACAACATGCTCAGATACAGTTCTATCACTACTGACTGTTTGATGTGCCTCATCTGCACCATCAACACCATCATCATCATCACTATCATTATTTCCTTCAGATGAACTATCAGTAGCATCATCATCATCTTCATCTTCCTCATAAGATTCATCAATCAACTCTTCCGAAACATCTTCAATTAGATCTCTTGGATCTATGGGCTCATCTTCTGATAGGTGCAAATGTTGTTGATTGATATCTACATTGTCCATAGCAACATTCCTAATGTAGTCAAACGAAGGAATATTTGGAGCACCTGAAATCATAGCAAGTCTTTTGTACACTATTTCTGACATGTGCTCTAATTGTAATTTATCTCCTTCTACACCATCAACATAGAAGTCAGTATTCTCTTCATTAATCAACATCTGAAGAAATCTAGGATACATCATATATTTATGTCTCCTTCCCTTTTCTAGATTATAAATGAATCCATTCATTATCCATTTAGCCATGTAAACCTCCTGTTTATGGCTAATGCAATGATTGGAGATGCAATATCAACAGGAAAGGAATCCCATCCTACACTCCTTTTTGACATACACTGCTGAAAAATGTAACATGTTGATTCGCTAGCGTTATAGCTTTGTAGCGAGCCAGGGGTCTCCTTGGAAGCGGTCTCTCTACCTATCCGGATAGAGGAAAGACTTGCCACCACCTACCCCTCCCAGACCCTGCTCCTGAGTGGGATATACTGGGTTTGTTTGTTTGTTTGTTTGTTTGCTGAAAAATGTAACACAGAAGTTTCCAGTGATTATACACTCTAGCTCTGCAAAATTTGCTTCTTTGGGAAGTTATCTGGATGAACCATTTGTAAAAATACTTCCCTACATTCATTGAATGTATATTCAGCTAAGTCTTCAGCATCATTTTCTCTAAGTCTGAGAGCTGTACAAATTGCTTGTTCTGAAACTTCAAGCATTCTGTCATTTGAAATAAAAGCTCTCACTACTTTGTGACTAGTGACTAGAGTTTTTGAGAATGATATTATGAATCAACAAGGATCGAATATGAAGACTGAGTCAAAGATTGAAAGGCGGAATCAAGAAATCAATAAACATAGAACTCTTGATATACTCATAAATGTATTCTTGTATTAATTAGATGAACTGTTACAGAGTAAATGCTAGGGTTTAACAAGCTACGGTAACAAGACAGCTAACATGGGAGAGAAACAAAGTATATTCTGATTGTCTATTCTCAAAAGTTGTGTAAAACAGTCACACGAAAAGTCACCTCACATACGAGGTTTCTAGTCTATTTATAGGCTGACTTACAGCTTGTACAAAATGACTAAACTACCCTTAGTCTAAGTCTTCATCATCATTTGTTTTTTTATCATCCGCAATAACTAATGCGGATGAGTATTTCTTCATCAGCATTGGTCTTCTATTAGTCGTATTTGTTTGGTCATCAGCATTAGTTAATGCAGATAAGCAAGCACTTGGCCGCATTTGTTGCCGGTCATCCGCATTAGTTAATGCGGAAGAACAAATGCCTTGTCTGCATTTCGTCGGCTGTCCGCATTAGTTAATGTGGAAGAACAAATACTTGTCAGCATTTGTTCTTGGTCATCCGCATTAACAAATGCGAATAGCCGACACTTGTAATTTTCTTCTCATGCAGGATCTTCTTTATGTGCATTTTCTTCTTGGACTTGGGGAGAAACCACGAGAACAACCATCCACCTCTTGAATTGGCCTGTATGATTCTTTCAGGGTCTAACAATACTCCCCTAAGGATTATACAGCCTAAGTACTTCAAGGGTATGAGGGTGGATCAGGTTGTGAAGATTATGTTGGGACTTGTGCAGTAGGAGGAGATGACACAGGAGCTGGGTCTGTGTAAGAAGGATCCAGTATAGCCTTGATCATGTTAGATAACTGTCTTGCATCATCCAGCTTCTCTCTGCTTAGTACGTGGATCTTCATTTGTCTCATAGTATGGATTGCTTCAATGGGCAGCTTCTTCAGTGAAACAGGCTCCCAAAATGACACAGTTGACAGCCCATCTCTGTGAATCAGTAAAGATCCATCAGCATCTACTTCTAACTTCACAATGTTTCCAAACTGCAAAGGAGTCTTCTTCTTCCTCCTTTGCTCTCTCTTCTTGGTAATTCTATCATAGGCCATTTTCAGGAATTTTATGCACTTTAGAAAGAAGTATATATCAGCTTCACCAAGCTTATTTTTGATCTCCCTGAAGTGCCTAGAGTAGATGTAGTGCATATAGGATTCATCTAACAATCTTACCTCATATCCACTAAACAATATGATCTCCGCTCCTTCCTTTCCTCCCCACTTCCTTTCAATCACCAACTCATATGTTTTCACATTATAATAAACATTACAGATTGGCACAGAAGTGTGAGTACCAGCAACCATCTTTCTCTTCAATGATTCGGTGGGCTTTACACTAAGCTCAGGGAATACCACTTCTTCTGTTGTTTTCTTTTTCTTCTTATTAAGAGGATTGACAAATGATCTATCACTACTCATGTAGATAGTCTTCAATGATTTGAAGTTGTCAGTTCTCTTGAACATCCTTAGGATGTCCTCAAACTCATATCCCCTGAACATAGCCTTGTGATTGATCAGTCTTAAATTGGCTAGTTCCTTCAGATCATGGATCTCCAGAGATTTCACCAGAGCAGAGTACTCTGTGAAGAATTGGACTAATCCAGATAATCTCTTCACCATGAACATATTCCAATCACTATCATACTTCCAGGCAATAATTTTCTGATATGTCTTGCCTTTTGGAGTAGACACACCCTTGATCATTTTAGCAGTTGTGAGTCCTTCATATAGCTCTAGTTGTGAAGGCTCAGCTAACCACTATGGGTATCTATAAAGAATGGGTGCCAAGGAATCATGATCTCCCTGAGTGAGGCTCATATCTTGAGCTGAAACTCTTGTTCTTGGTTGGGTTCTGGTGATCTCCTCCTCCATCTTTTTCAATCTGTCTTTCTTTTCAAGTATCATCCTAAGGACAGCAGCCCTTAAGGAATTGGTTTTCATGTTCTCTAGTTTTCTTTTAGTGAATCCTTGAGCAGACAGATAATCCATCATCTCCTTATCTGTCATGCTGTATGGATCGGATACATAGATTGAGGAGAAGTAGCAGGTCTGGCTTTTGTTGCCTTGACCTCAGAAGCTTTGGGAGATTGAGATTTCTCATATTCAGTTTCAAAAGTTGGATCTAGCAGCTTGGTTAACTTTTCTTCTTCTGCTAGCATCCCTTCATATGTCATCCCAAAGACTTCATCAGGGTCATAACCATGGTCAATCAAAAATATGGCCTTTTTCATCAAATCATTAGACTTGGCCTTTTCATCAGTCTCAAAGACAGAAGGATCTTCATTCACAGGGATTTTACTGATCACTGGCTCATCAACCATGTATCCACCTGGAATTTCTCCTTCTTTTAAGTCAATCACTTCAGCATTCTTTTTCAATAATGCCTCTACTTGTTCATGTTCATCCAAGAATCTAGCAATAGCTGCTGGACTTCTTGGGCCATCTTTCTGCTTTTCTTCACTGGTTCTTCCTCTACCATTGGCCTTTTCCCTTTAGCCTTTTCAGTCAGATATTTCCTTCTTCTGGCATATGTTTGCATTCTTGGGCCAGAAGAGGGTTCAACCATTTCAGCTTCTTTTGGTGGTTCTTCAGATGGTTCCTTTTTCAGGAACATGTATTGCTGCAGCTGCTGATTCTTCTTCTTGTAATTGCTGTTCATAGAGCTTTCTGATTAGTTCTTTTTGCTCATCAGTCAGTGACACAGCAGGAACCAGTTGCATACTCAATTCCTTTTCAATTGACACTGGAGATTGAGGTATGACAACTAAAGGCTCAGTATCTGTCCTTTGGTTCACTATGAAGTCCCAGTATTCGTCATCAATGACAAATTCTTCAGTAGAGAACATGTCCAACGCTTTTATCATGTCACTGAACTCTGTCTCTTCAGAGTGGACATCTTCAGGTTGACTTGTGTATACAATCATCTCCATGCTAGACGATGTATGCTTTGATCCACTAGGTTCTCCCTCTTTTTCAGCTTCAGTGAATCTTATCTTTTTGGCTGGAGGGGAATCATCACCACTGTCTCCAGATGATTCTTTGTCACAATCACCTTTGTCATCCTCTCTCTTTCTATTTTCTTCTATCTTATCACCTTCATTTTCATTGTCTTTCTCGACCTCTTGCTTTAGTTTGACAAGCATTTCCAGCTCAGAGACTCTCTTATTAAGAGCTTCCACTTGCCTATCAAGGTCACGGATAATGGTAGACTGTTCTTCAACAACTTCTTCTTGATCTTCCATTACTATTGTTTGAATGTTCAAGGTGTCCACATGACCACTAATCTCTTCTTTTGAGTGTTGAAGAGCAGCTTTCAACATCTCAATCTCTTTATCCTTCTCCTTCTTTTCACTCTCATTATTTCCTTCACATCCTTCAGTTCTTTCTCCTTCTCATTCAATTCCAACAACCTGTCTTGCAAGATAACTGATCTGGTTCTTTGCATCTTTTCAATCTTGGCAATCTTCTGAAGCAAGTTAGAAATCATCTCATCTTTCTCTTCAGGCTTGTTCACTCCAGAGTCAGCATAACTTTTTGAAGGAGCAGCCTCCGATACAACTTGCCTTACAGGTATCCTGGTGGGATGATCCTCCTCATCAGATGATGATTTGGATTCCTTGTAAGAGCTGGCAGAGTCACCAAACTCTTAAGGTTCAGCTGAGGGTGGTGATGGGATAGGTGTATGGTGAATAGGAGATTGGATAGGGTGATGGATTGGTGAGTGTATAGGAGAGATATGGGGTGAGATGTGGTTATGGTTGTGAAGATGGAATTTGTGATCTGGGTGGTGATGGTATTAGAGATTGTATAACTAGAGAGGCTAGGTCAGCTTCTTGTAGAAAAGGATCATTATGAAGATCACCACCTACATCACCTTGTGGTGACACTGACCTTTGTCTTTCCTCAGTCATAGCAGCATGCTCCTCAACATGTTGTTGACTTGGAGCAGCTTGTGCGTCTTCATGAGCGGCCTCATCAGCAGGAGCCTCTTGTTCTTGTACTCCTCCTTGATTGATCTGTTGCAACATCCATGGGAATAGAGGGAAGAGTGTACCACTGTAGAAATTCTTTGGATCTCTCTTTTTGATGTACTGATAGGACTTAGCATTGTAGTGAAGGATGTCCATCACTAGTCCTATGGTGCAAGATCAGGGAAAGCTTCATTGATGAAGCACTGTATAAATCTGGGGTACATCAAAAACATGTGCCTTCTACCCTCTCGGACATTTGAGACCAATCCATTAAGATGTATGCAGACATGTTGAAAGGTTGGTTAGTGCACACAGCACATATGGCTGAGGATGTAGTCACTGGAATATCATTCCATCCAGTCTTCCTCTTCGATAAGTAATGTTGGAAGAAATGAATCAGAAACCTCCATTACAAATCCACCAATCCTTTCACTATTTGCTTTCCTTCAAAACCACCTTCATAACCAATGTTGGCAAAGAAGGCCATAATCTCTTCATCCTCAAGCTCTAAAGGAGTATTAGCATCATCTCCAAACTGTAGACACTGTCTCACAGTTTGCTCAATGATTGCAAGAGTATGGTCATCTGTGATTCTTCCAGTTAAGGTCCTCACACCATCAACTTCTACTACTTCAACAGTTCCCCAAAATGATCTAATGAAATTCTCATATATAATGGGTCTAACTGTCATAGCATGAGCAACTCTTGTAGTCAAAATGAATCAAATCGTATCTTTTAATCCTCCTGCCTCAACAACATCAGGGTCAAGAAAACCACTGACATTATGGAGCTTGCTCCATTTGAGGTTAGCCACTGTACCCTGCATTCAAGGCATATGAATTAGAATAATGAATACTGTATATCAGAAGGTTTATCATAAATCAGACTAAGTTTATCACATTTTGAATTTTCTTGGTCAAAATTGAGTGTTCATGTATACTATTTCTTATGAATTTGACCTAATCTGATTTAGTGATGCATGTTCATTTTGATGAGTTATTCATGATTGTATTGATTATCCTCTCTCAATTTTAACTCATTTCAACCATTGAATTGTCGTTTGATTTCAACATTTTAATTTTGACATGCCCTGTTCATACGACGAACAACACTGATGAAAATCCTTTGTTTTTGATTTCTTCATGATTAGCATGTGTCTTTCAGTTGAAATCATCAATGGTTCATGAACATTTGTTTGATTTTGCATGATTCTTTCTTGACCTAGGTTACTAAGTTCATGTTTCGGGTGAATGTTCGACAATTAGGGTTATGAACATGTTGGGATTTTCACCTTTTCCTCGATAATACTGTTGTAGTGAATCGAAGATGAGTAACTAGTGATGAAGCGAACTTAGAACACAGCTTTGGAAGATGAAGAAGATGATGAAGATGAATAGTAATTTTAATGGCGCTCTTCGCACTTTAAATCTCTCAATTTTGAAAAGTATTAAATGACCCTTTGATTTTGGTTTATATAGTCAATTTAATGTGGATTTCAAAATTTGATAAGTTTTAAAACAAATGCGCCCAAGTTTTAAATTTACTGTAGCAAATGCGGTTGAAGAAATGTTCATCAGTATTTGTGTACTGTAGCAATGCGGAAGAACAAATACTTGTCAACATTTGTTCACTGTAGCAAATGCGGAATAACAAATACTTGTCAGCATTTGTTCACTGTAGCAATTGCGGAAGAACAAATACTTGTCAGCATTTGTTCACTGTAGCAAATGCGGATGAACAAATACTTATCAGCATTTGTTCACTGTAGCAAATGCGGATGAACAAACTCTTCAACTTTCATCAAATACGGTAGAGTAAAAGTCTGTCCGCATTTCTTCCACTTGTGCTTAATGACAGAAGAGTGTGATCACATATCATACTTTATGATGACACAAGTTTACACCTAAGTTTAAGTGTTGATTTCTTCTTTTCAAAAGAAATACAGTTGAGGAAAGAAAATGTGGATGATCATAGATTTCGTCCGCATTAGTTTTGCATACCTAAAACTTGGTGAGACTAATGCGGTAGAGTGATTTTGTCCGCATTAGTTTTTCACTTGTGTTTTAGTTCAAAAAACCATTACCCGTATTGGTTGAATGCTTGGGTTACCTTCACCCGTATTAACCAATACTCTTACCCGCATTATGTTTTGTACTTAATGTTTTTGCTTTGGTTGGTTTTGGATGAATTTTCTCTGATGTTTTATGAAGCAATGTCTTTGCCTTTATGAAGATGTGTCTGTTGCTTGGTTCTTATGATGTTTTGACTGATTTTTGTGATATCAATTCTTGCTTGGATTGACTTGTTCATCAGTGGTGAGTCAAGTTTCCCATTGTTGACTGATCTTGGTCTTTTGTGCATCAAGATGTCTGCAAGACTGAGATACTATGGTATAACTTCTGCAACAACACAGACAGATTTTCTGATTTGGCAAATTGTTTTTGGTTTTTCTAATTTTAAGAAAGGAAACACCTGTACAAAATTGATCAAAATTTAAAATTACTCCCCCTAAAGTTTATATCCATAATAGATAGAAACTTTTAAGGATTTTAAAAATTTTGAAAATAAAATCTTTTTGTGATTTTTGCTTTCTTCACTGTACAAGAAGTTGAGTTATACCATTCTTTGGGATAATATCAATCTTACCTTTCACAAGTGCAAGCAATTGTTAGTAAAACAGACATGGTCATGAACATATTGATTGCAGGTATGTTTGTCCTCTTAAACTCATACTTGGTTAATATTCTCATGCAAATGATCTTATCATGTTTTTGGGTTGATTGGGTATTCAACATGTACCTCACACTCACAAGCATGGCAAGGTCAACCATCTATATGCAATGTATGGTAGAACTTTCAACATCTTACTTGACCAGGATACTTAAAATTAGAAATCTCATATTACTTGATCCTCATTAGGATTCTTTTATTTGTGGTCCTTTTATCACTTTTGATCCACATTAAGATTCGTTTCACTTCACTTTGGAAGGTGATCTCTTAGGATTCTTTTATTTCATTCATTTTGAATGATTTTTATTCTGTTTGTTTAATACAAGTTGGATGTGTTCCTCATTCGGAATCTTGATGGATCATGACATCAGCACTATGTGCTTGTTTCTCCAGGTCTTTGCTTAGCAAAACAAAGGAGGAACTGATGTGAGTAAAAGAGATTCATAAGTCATCATTACCTGGGGTGTTTAGGTTGCTACACACACATTTGGATAAGTCAAAACTTACACATACTATGAGATGACAACATCACAGTTGAATATAAGCTTTAATTTATCACTGCATGTGGTTTCTTTTCCAAGTTGTGCCTACCAACATATCAGATAAGTCATGTCAGTCATTTATGTTTTATAAATAAGCACAGTGAATGATACAACGACTGTAATTATATCATTTCCTGTAGACAAACTATATACTTCTTCTTTTGATTTCTTTTTGATAATTTTTGAAATACTTGAATGTTTTTGTTTTTTTTCATTTTACTCAAGATTAATCATTCCAATTTATTGAACTAAGAATTCCAATCTGGTTGGATCAAATGCCTTAGTGAATAAATCAGCTAATTGATTATCAGTGTGAACTTGCATCAATTTGATTAATCCTTTTTCAGCACAATCTCTCAAAAAGTGATATCTAATTACAATATGTTTTGTTTTTGAGTGTTGAACTGGATTATTAGTTATAAACACTGTTGCTGTGTTGTCAATGAAAATTGGAGTGTGCAGAAAGTTAAAACCATAATCAAGCATCTGGTTTTGAATCCAGAGAACTTGACAACAGCATGCAGATGCTGCTATATACTCACCTTCTGCTGTTGAGACAGAAACATTGGTTTGCTTTTTGCACTGCCAGGATACCAGTCTGGGACCAAGAAATTGACAACTGCCAAAAGTGGATTTCCTGTTAAAGTTGCATCCCCCATAATCAGTGTCAGTGTATGCATAGAGATTGAAATCTCCTTCCTTTGGATACCATAGTCGAAGGGCAGGCTTGCCCTTAAGATATCTGAATATCCTCTTGACTGCATTGACATGAGATTCCTTGGGATCTGCTTGATATCTGGCACACACACAAACACCAAACAAATGTCAGGCCTACTGGCTGTTAGATACATTAGTGAACCTATCATGGAACGATGGTATGTCTGATTCACTGATTTGCCTTCAGGATCAGGTCCAATCTTCACTTTAGTATCCACAGGAGTTCTGATGGACTGACAGTCAGCAAACTTGAACTTCTTCAGCATTGTTTCCATATATTTTGATTGATTGATGAAGATTCCGTCTACTGTCTGATGGACTTGTAATCCCAGAAAGAAAGTGAGTTCTCCCATAGCACTCATTTGGAATTTTGAATGCATGAGATTTTCAAAGTCTTTACATAGAGTCTTGTTTGTTGAGCCACAAATGATATCATCCACATATATCTGTACAAGCAACATGTCCTTTCCTTTTGTTTATCTGAAGAGGGTCTGATCAATCTTCCCTCTCTCATACCCATTTTAGAGAAGGAAGGATGATAGAGTCTCGTACCACTTCCTTGGAGCTTGATGAAGCCCATACAAGGCTTTGTCCAGCTTGTATACCCTGTGTGGAAAATCTAGGTCTTCAAATCCAGGAGGTTGACTCACATTGACCTCTTCAGCAATCTTCCCATACAGAAATGCACATTTCACATCCATTTGATAAACAGTGAATTTCATGGATGCTGAATATGCAAGAAAGATTCTTATGGCTTCTAGTCTGGCTACAGGGGCAAATAATTCATCATAATCAATTCCTTCTTCTTGTGTGTATCCCTGAGCTACTAGTATTGCTTTGTTTCTAATGAGAATTCCCCCTATCATCAGTTTTGTTTCTGTATAGCCACCTGGTACCGATAGGGTATTGTCCTTCGGAAAAGATCTACCAGCTGCCATACATCTTGTTTCTTGAATTGCAACAACTCTTCCTGCATTGCTTCAATCCAACTGTTGTCTTGAAGAGCCTCTTTGATATTTTTAGGCAACTTTTGACACAGAAAGCATGAGAACAAGCAGATGTTAGCTATGCTTGACTTGCTCCTTGTCACCCGTTCATTTAGTTCACCAATGATGTTGTCAACTGGATGATCTTTGTGTATTCTTGTGGTTGGAATTGAGTCACCAGTAATGGTTACATCAGGATTGGAGACATTCAGTTCATCTTGGTGCGAAGCAACTTCTTCTTGTACTTTGGGGAGCTAAGAAAGTAATCAAAATTTGTTCCAGTTCCTGCTTCAATGTCAGCAGGGATTTGATTACTCCCATCATTTGAAGTTCTTTCAGTGTCAACCAGAGGGATGACATGAGTTTGTGTTCTAACTTCTTCTTAGTTTCTCGCTTCAATAGATGGCATCTCTGATGGAGAGGGTATTGTACTAGGACCATCCTCAATTGAAGCACTTTGATGTTGGACAGTATGTCTGACAGATCAGCTTGTAGTGGAACCTCTTCATAAGTTGCTCAGTAGAAGTTGGAGGAATCATTAAAAAGTCACTCCTTCTTTCTTCCAATGATGCAGGTACAGCTGATTGTAGGTTTCCTGCATTAGACATGTGAAATTGATAAAAAGATTTAGTAAATGAGCCAATATCAAACAACCAATCAGGACCATTAGTTGATTTAGGAAATGAATGTTCATTGAATTGAACATTTGCTGATTCATTTTTAAATTATGTCCCATTATCACTCCTTATTGTTTTGACTTTAAGATCTGTAGGGTTTGTAAAAACACAAAATCAAAGTTTAACCATTTAAACTTTCTGAAAACGCAGCGGATATATAGCTTTATAAACTTGATTATAAGCTTAAAATTATGTTATTTAGGTGACCATATAAGTGTATAAAACATACCCATTAATCAAAGGATCATTATATGTGAATAAACATGCTATGTGTACATAAAAACAACACAATATGACAGCCACAAAGGGGCTGCCAAACTACCTTTCCAGCAGTAAGATTCGACCAAAGAAAGGTGGAGATGAGGCTGAAAATGTGGCCAAAACTTCAAGCTTAGAAGTCCTCTAGTGTTCACTCCCACAAGGCTCTAAGTAAGCATCACAGTTCCTTGGATTTGGACACCAAAACTCCAAAAGGTAAGCTGCCAAAAGGTCTTCAGAACTGTGAACTTTCAGCAGCAATGTTGATGAGATGAGAGGATGAAATCGACCAAGATTCCAAGAGGAGGAACCCTCAAATGTGTATACCCCAAGCTTATATGCAAAACAAGTCTTGTTAGGGAGATAAGAACACCAAAAACTAACTAAAACTCTCTTTCTTTCAGCTGCAATTGCCGTGGGTTAGAGAGAAGAAAGGAGAGAGTTTTTGTTCAAAGTTGCATGTAATGTGAGTGGTAGTTGGTGGAGTGTAAGACTTAGTTAATAATGTGTGTTTCAAGAAAAGCAGTGGTCCAATGATAATTCAAGGGGGGGGGGCGGCCAAAAGGATTTAAAAACAAGATTTCCCACTTAAAACTTGAACACACACTTATTAAAACTAGTCATATGTCACACATTAAAAAGTCACCATCTAGACTAATTTTAAATTATGACATATGTCTTCTTTAATTAAACAATTTAATTAAAGTGCACTCATATGTTATTAGTGTTATTTAAACCCTTTTAAATAACAAGAATAACAATAAACTCATCAACAAATTATCCTTATAATTTGTTCCATCTCATATACAATTTATTTAGAAAACCCATTTTCTAAATTTAGTGTAAATATTTAATTGCATGATCACATCATCAATTAAATATTAATTGGTGTTTGCTAAGCTTGTTATTGGGTATAACCCGACTTGGATCATAACATACTAACCGCATCAATATTCTATGTGTCTTGGGCACATAGAATCCTACAAGATCAATTTGAATTTCTATTTTGGTGATAAAATCTTTTATTAATTGTGATGCTTCATTTTTATGAAGTAGGAAGAAGACCCATGTGAATCTAGAAAAGTCATCTATGATCACCAAACAATATTGTTTCTTTCCCATACTCATAACATGAGTTGGACCAAAAAGATCCATATAAAGTAGTTTCAATGGAGAATTGTTGGTGTTCACCAACTTTAGCTTGTGAGACGACTTGTGTTGTTTTCTTTGAGACGCGCTAAACAGTGGTCAATGAAGTGGAATTCTTTTTGAGGTAAACCAAAAACATGATTTCCCTTGACCAGTCTGTTCATGTTTTTGAAATTTGTGTGTCCCAATCGTCTGTGCCAAAGTTGTGATTCATCAAAAGATGCTTTTGATAGAAGACATGTTTCTTCTTTTAGTGATGCAGAATTAAGGTTAATGACATAGGTGTTATTCATCCTTGGTGTTTTCAATACAACCCATTCTTTAGGAATTTGAAATCCTGGTCTCAGAATGTAGCAATGAGTGTCAGTGAAGTGAGTGGAATACTTCTTGTCACAGATCTAAGACACGCTGAGAAGATTGAAGTTCAGTTGTTCGCAGTAGTTCACTCTATCAAAGCTCAGCATTCCACTTGTCACAGATCCTTCACCTGTAATTCTACCACCTTGTGAATCTCCTCCAAATGCCACAGTAGTTCCTTGAATGTGCTTAAAATCATGAAGGAGGGAACGATCTCCAGTCATGTGTCGGGAGCATCCACTGTCCACATACCATAAACTGTTGGACCTGTATGAATGTCCCTGCAAGCACAGAAAGAACTACATAGAGTGGGAAACCCAAGCCATGATGGTCTTGGGCTTACGTTTCTATCCATGATAGTAACCTGTTGGTATTTTCCTCTAAACTGGTGCTTTGAAGATGGAATCATGCTTGATTTGTTTCTGAAACTCGAATGGTTTATTACTTCAACAGAAGAGTCAGATGAGTATTCAAACCTTTGATCCTTGTTTTTTTCAGAAAGTTTATTCGTTTTTTGTTATCAAACTTTGCTTTAGAATTATAAAAATCATTAGTTTGTTTTACTGCTTGATTTTTATTTCTTTTGATTCTGTTTGAAGTTCTCAGATTTTTCACATCATCATCAAACTTGGGGACTCTGTGATGAGGACGGCCATTGATCTTATCATTCTCAGACATGATTGGAGATATAGGCTTGTTCTGAGGTATTCTCAATCCTTTAGTTTAAAGAAACAATCAGATGTATTGTGATTTGTCATGTTGCAGACAGAACAGTATTTGTTGAAATAACAGTTCTTGGTGGTGTGATAGTTCATATCATGTTGCAGACAGAACAGTATTTGTTGAAATAACAGTTCTTGGTGGTGTGATAGTTCATATCACAGATTGAACAGTACTGATTGTAAAAGCATTTATCTATTCTGTGATTAGACCTCTCACACACATCACAATACATGTGTTTGTTTCCAGCTACAGATCCTGGTGTTATGGATTTTGTAGCTTTGGCAGATTTGGAATTAGTTTCATTTCTTGGTTTTGATGACAAAGCCTGATCAACCTTATTAGTAGTTTGTTTCACAATACTACTGATTTTACTTTTCTGAGGCTGATTATGCTTTCTTGATTTTTGCCTAATCTCTCTTTCAAATTGATTCACATGATCTTTATTTAAAATATCAAAGCCAACCCCTTGCTTTGTTTTTGAAGTTTGAGGGTCTGAGTTAGTTTTAGTTTTTGTGACCTGAGAAACTTTTCTTTTGATGGTGGTGAATCAGTGTCTGATTTGCTTGAATTTTTAGGAGAGTTTATCTCACTATCAGATCTACTTTCAGTAAGTAGATTCACCTTATTAGCTTTTATTTTCTTTTCCTTGGAAATTGCAGGAATGAATTTCACAAAAGGAACAATAGCCCTGATTAGGCTATCTATTTTGATCACACTCACTGTTTTGTCTAAACACTCCTTGATTTTAACTGGGTGTCCTAACTTGATTTATTTTGAGGATTGGTGACTTGTTTTACTATTGTTTTTGGTTCAATAGTGTTAGGTTCTTTTTCCTGTTTGAGTGTGACAGAATCAGGCATGACAGTGTAGTTGTCATTGTATGGTGGTGGACAACAATTGTATCCAATACCAGACATATCTTTAGGATCCTTTTGAGAATCAAGCATCTCTTGTAGCTTTACTGATGACTGTTGAAACTTTTCTAGTTTTAGTTCAGTAAGATTTTGTTCAGTTTTAGATTGAGCTAATTTTTCAGTCAATTGCTCATTCTCAGCTGCAAGAATGTACTTTTCACCATGCAATTTCTCAATGTCAGAGATGAGAGATTTAATTTTGATTTCAAAGCTTTTTATTTCTCTCTTAAGCATCCCTGACTTCACCTTTTCTTCTTTAATTTTATTAGCCAGTTTATGATTATGCTCTCTATACCCTTGCAGTTCTTTAATGCATTTATCACTACAAAGGTTAGATTTTACCTCAGTAGGCATGGGAGAAGGTCCATCATTGATGTGAGCCATGAGTGCATGATTTTGAAATTGAGGCTTTACTTCCTCAGCATACATGCTCCGGTCACACACTCCATCCTGCCTGATAACAAGAGCATTTGCTGATGACTGATTACTTCCATAAGCTTGATTGGTCAGTTGGGGTTAAGTCTGATGTGATTGTTGATGATGATGGAGTTGTTGTTGATGACTGTTGGAGTGAAAGCCTGAAGATGGTTGTGATGATGATTGCTCTAAGAAGGCATTTGAGCGTTGTAGTTTCTTCTGGGAGAATTGCATTCTCTAGAGAAGTGGCCAGTCATACCATAATTGAAGCATTTCACTTTTCATTTGTCATATTCAAGCTTGGTGTTTTCATTAAGGTGAAGCTTTTTCCCTTTTCAAAAAAACCTCTTTGCTCTCATAGCAATCATGGCCATTTGCCATTGCAAGTCCATTTCCTCCACATCATCTGGATCTATTTCTTCCAGATCTTCTTGGATCAGATGTGCAGATGTAAGTCTTCCACCCAAATAGGCTTCAAAGCTGGCAACAAATGCATTTTAAGTTGCCTTTGGTTCTTCAGATTTTGAATCATCAGGAGTAGGAGTTGCGGAGAATCCTGATGCTTCACTTGTTGATGATGATAGGGAGGATGTTGATGGTCTGTTGGATGGTGGGGCTGTAGTGAGTCCAGTTGCTTTAGTTTGATCCCTTGAGGAGATGAAATCATCCTCCTCAGTAATAAAGGCATTTTCCATAGAGTGACTATCTGTGGGAAACTTGTAAGCTTAACTACTCTGGGTCATCCCAGATTTCTGCTTCTTTCATCCATTTCCAAAGCTTCTATCTTTGCTATCATGATATCCAGGGTGGTGCTCTCCAAATCAAGAGTATTCTTCAGCATAGTTACATTTTGTTTCCAATTTTCAGGAAGACTATGTAACATCTTCTTGTTTAAATCCTTTGACTTGTAAGTAACACCCATGATCTCTAATCATTCACCAGCTGCACAAATCTATGCAACTGTTTAGAGATGGACTCCCCTTTGGAGTGATGAAATGTCTCATACTGGTTCACAAGCTTGTCTTTGTTGATTTCAGCCACTTCATTGCTTCCTTCACACATGATTTGCAGTGCATCCCATACAACTTTTGAAGTGCCATACTTTTCCAATCATCTAAGCACATCCATTTTAAGTGCTTGAGTAAGTATGGAGTAAGCTTTGAGGTCAATCTTGATCTTCTTGTAATCATCATCATCAAGAGTAAGATCTTCAATAGGAATTCTTATGGTCTTGTACAGTGTAGCTTGATCTGCAGATAGTGTAATTGAAATGTGTGGGCCTTTGCATATTGAGATCCAATAATCAGGATCAACACCTGTAATATAGTTCATGAATCTGATTTTCCATTGTTTAAATTCAGATTTATGTTTGAGCATGGGTGGTTTTATGGCATGCCCAAGTTCAGAATAATTATGTGAATCTATAGTTACTAATTAGTTTTAACTTGTTTAGATCTGGATTTAAGTGGTTTTATGGTTAATTAGTCCAAATAGTCCAACAAGTCCGAACTTAGTCCTGTAACAATGGATCTGCTGAGAATATGTAATTTTCAGCTTTTGATTTTCTGTTTTTAGTGACTGTGCAACCTGAACTATTTGTTTGAAGAGCAGATCTTTGGGTGAATAGTAGCAGTGGAGTATATCAGTGAGTATTCAGTTGGAATACTGAGAAGAGATGCTTGAAACCTCTAAACAACAACTCAATCAACAGATCAATCGGGTTAAACCAAGATCTGAGCAGATCTGAGTAATAACCGAGAGCCAAAGCTCTGATACCAATGACTGGAGTTTTTGAGAATGATATTATGAATCATCAAGGATCGAATATGAAGATTGAGTCAAAGATGAAAGGTGGAATCAAGCAATCAATGAACATAGAACTCTTGATATACTCATAAATGCATTCTTGTATTAATTAGATGAACTATTACAGAGTAAATGCTAGGGTTTAGCAAGGTACAGTAACAAGACAGCTAACATGGGAGAGAAACAAAGTATACTCTGATTGTCTATTCTCAAAAGTTGTGTAAAACAGTCACACGAAAAGTCACCTCACATACGAGGTTTCTAGTCTATTTATAGGCTGACTTATAGCTTCTACAAAATGACTAAACTACCCTTAGTCTATGACTTCATCCACATTTGTTTCTTTGTCATCCGCATTAACTAATGTGGATGAGTATTTCTTCATCAGCATTGGTCTTCTATTAGCCGCATTAGTGTTTGGTCATCAGCATTAGTTAATACGGATGAGCAAGCACTTGGCCACATGTGTTCTGGTCATCCGCATTAATTAATGCGGAAGAACAAATGCCTTGTCTGCATTTCGTCGGCTTTCCGCATTAGTTAATGTGGAAGAACAAATACTTTTCAGCATTTGTTCTTGGTCATCCGCATTAACAAATGCGGATAGCCAACACTTGTAATTTTCTTCTCATGCAGGATCTTCTTTATGTGCATTTTCTTTGGACATGGGGAGAAACCAGCAGAACAACCATCCACCTCTTGAATTGGCATGTATGATCCTTTCAGGGTCTAACAACCAGCATCATCAACTTCAACTTCTACAGTTGTCCAAAATCTTTTAATCAATATAGCATGAATCATTGGTCTAGCACACATTGCATAGACATATTTGGTCCTTAGCAAAAATCTGATTATCTCTTCATATCCATTTTCTTCTCTACATTCCTCATCTAAGAAAGCAGCTACCTTATGTTTGGGCTCAAACTTCAACTCTGCCATCTGCAACAAACACAAACAAGTTTGTTAAGATGATGAATTTGATTAATTTGATTATAGTTAAACTTTGAATTTATGTACATGAACTGTTATGTTTTAAACACTTGGATAGATTTATCAACAAGTATACTTACTCACTGTCTAGAATTATATCAATTCTATCAAATGATGTTGTTTACACTTGTTTTATGATGATTTAAAACATATTAGTTCAATTAACATTGATCAAAGTTAATTTTCAATTGAGTTATTTTGAATTAATAATTAATTTTTGTTTAAAAATATGTTCAATTTTTTAAACTGTTTATCTTCTTCATTTGAATAAGGAAGAACACCCTGAAATCAAAGTTCATGAAAAAATCAGTTTCAATTGTCAAATTGTTTGAAATTCAATGTATATCAATAATCTTTGATCAATTTCATGTCTTCTGTTCAGATTAATTCATTATTTTCAATTTTTCCAACTATTAGGGTTCAAACCGTCCGAACAGACGAGAACCGTCTGACCTAGTTTGATTATAAGACTTGAAATTTGATGATTATACTCTGAACTTACATTTGAAAATCACTGATGTAATCTTTCTAATATGAATGAATCAAGAACAGATGACAATTTTTGATGAAATAGATGAATATGGATCAACAGGGTTTAAGAGGTTTTGAGTCTGTGTTGAGAATGAATGAAAAATGAGAAGTGTGTTGTATATACTAAATGTAAAATTTGGGACGGATGAGCACAATTTAGACGTTTGGGGCTAGAATCATGACAACTGTTTAGCCGCTTGAGAACTGTTCAGACGGTTCTGAGCTGTTCAGCCGGATGGACTGTTCAGCCATTTGAGCACTGTTTAGCCGTATGAATCTATAGAAACGTCCAACACTTGGTCATTTTACACAAATCGTCTTGTACTGTGTAGACGCATGAGATTGAAGAGCTGTCTAACACTTAACCAATTCGACTTATTTCTCAGACGGTTGACAACAGTTCAGACGCTTGATATCCTGAGAATCGTCTAACACACTTGTACAAATTTTACAAATTTTTAGACGTTTGACAACTGTTCAGACGCATGGGATCATGAGAACCGTCTAAACACTTGTACAAATTCTGAAACATCTGCATACATCTAAAAAACAGACTTATGGTCACTGTTTGGACGTATGATATTCAAAACACTTGCATTTTTCTCATCTTTTATCCAAACATTGTTTGGATGTATTAGCACTGTTCATGTACTAATATTCAAACACTTTTCAAGATTTTGAATTTTTCTCTCAAAATTACATCTTGGAGCCTCAATTTTCACTTAAATCCTTTTTAACCCCTTTTTATTTTAATTTAAATTTTCAAAATTTAATTTTCCCTTCATTTTAGTCTCAAAATAAACAAATTTTCTTGTTTTCAATATTTGAAAGAAGCTTTTCCACTTGCTAATTTTTATAGGTTCATTTTATCATAATCAAAATTTTATATTATCAACCACACACATACTTTGAACATAAAGCATCATCCTTTCAATTCAACATTTTTATTTTGATTTTCTGAGACAAATCTTCTATTTATTACTACCCTTAAACTTTTAAGTTTTTGAAAAACTTAGAAGTTTCCCAAGATAACATAAGAAGATCACACTTATCATTGTTAAATTTCCTGCACACATAGAAACATGCATAAAAGCAAAATGAAAGCATAATGAAAAGCTATTAATTACAATAGAATCATTGTCTGCAGTGAGATCATATCAGAGAAGATCAATACATTAAAATAAAAAATATGTGAATAGTCATAGACAATGAATAAATCCTGATCAAGTGTGTTCAAGGTCAGTGATATCACAGCAAAGGAGACACAAGATCTAATGACAGAAAATGATTGTTTTTGACAAAAAACATCAGCTCACTTGTTCAATTCTTAGATTGATTAGGGTAGAATTAGATATGACATGATGTGACTCATACCAAGACTTAGAGGATCAACTATCATCAAGACATGCAGGTAAGCACACATTCTCAACTTATTACCTGGCAAATATGCATAACCAGAGCTCATGTTACTTAATATAATAGAGAATGATCATGTATAACCATTTGATCAACTCTATCCATCGATTTGAATGGGTTGTGCACTTCAGGTGTGTAATGACTTACAACAGAGGATATCTCAGCACTTCAGGTCTATGATGACTCATAACAAAGAAGTGAAATAATGCTTGTAACAGATCTTATGATTAGTCACATCACCATCAGGTGTGAGTGTTGTAACTTAGCAAGCTAACAATCTGATAAGCTAATACAACTCAAAAGTACTTAGATGAATACACTACAAGCATATAGATTAAGTTTAATCACAAGAATTTACTTTTCAGTATACTAGCATGATATTGTCTACACATCATATCTGGTCATGTCATACTTTATTAGCGAGTAAAGTATGCAACTGATCTCACAATGTACTATCGTTTCTCACATGAGGTAAAACATAGATTCATTCCTAAAAATGAAATAGAAACTAAAAAGAACTCTATTTTTTGAGTTTTTGTTTTATATTGTTTTATCTTGGATTTTTGAGTTTTCTATTTTTGTATTTTGTTTTTCTATAAAAGAAAACACACACACAAAAACAATCAGGCAAATAACTATGAAAGGTGCACTTATGAAGACCTTTTGGTTTAGGGAGGTGCTAATCATGTAATGATTCAAAGAACTAAACTAAGAACCTAGAAACCAGGTTTACACATGGTTAATAAGGCCAATTGACTCCACTAAGTACTCAAACCTTCCTGGTAGAAAGCCTTTAGTAAATAGATCTACCAACTGTTTTTCAGTTGCAATTGAATCAAAATGATTAAACCTTTTTCAGAATTATCTCTTGGAAAATGATATCTAATTTCGATATGTTTTGTTTTAGAATGTTGAACTGGATTAGCTGTAATGAACATAGCAGCAGTGTTATCAATGTAAATGGGTGTTTTAAGAAAATTGAACCCATAATCCAGCAGTTGGTTTTGCAACCGAAGGATTTGAGAACATCCTGCTGATGCAGCTATGTACTTAGCTTCTGCAGTTGAAACAAAGACATTTGTTTGTTTCTTACATTTCCATGAGACTAACGGGGACCAAGAAATTGACAACCACCCGTTGTAGATTTTCTATCTTGACAGCATCCACCATACTTACTATCTGTATATTACCCTCGTAAGGATACCAAATCCCTAAAGCTAGTGTGTCTTTGAGATACCTGAATATCCTTTTGACAGTAATTAAGTGAGATTCTTTCGGGTCTGATTGATACCTGGCACAGACACAAACAACATACATTATGTCTGGTCGTGATGCAGTAAGATACATCAAAGAACCAATCATAGATCTGTATAGAGTTTGGTCTACTGATTTTCCTTTAGAATCAGGCTCAATCTTGGTGTTTGCGTCAGCTGGAGTTCTTATGGACTGACAATCATGCAGTTTGAATTTCTTTAAGAGTTTGTCAACAAACTTCTCTTGATTTATGAATATACCATCTGCACATTGTTGAACTTGCAATCCAAGGAAGAAATTGATTTCTCCCATAGAACTCATCTGGAAAGGAGACTTCATGATTTCTTCAAATTTATTGCATAATTTTGGACTGGTAGAACCAAATATGATATCATCTACATACACTTGCACACATAAAAGATCATTATTATCCTTCTTTATGAATAAAGTTGGATCGATTTTCCCTCTTGTGTATCAATGTTGGATCAAGTGTTGTGATAATGTTTCATACCAAATTCTATGAGCTTGATGAAGTCCATACAAAGCTTTGCTAAGCTTGTACACTCGACGTGGAAAATCTGCATCCTCAAAGCCTGGAGGTTGCTTCATACACACATCATCAGTGATGGGACCGTACAAGAAAGCACCATTGACATCCATTTGATACACCTTGAATTTCATGAATGATGCATAAGCCAGAAAAACACGAATGGATTCGAGTCTTGCAACTGGAGCAAATACTTCATCATAGTCAATTCCTTCTTCCTGTGTGTATCATTGTGCAACTAGCCTCGCCTAGTTCCTTACAACTATCCCGTGATCATCAGTTTTATTTCTAAACAACCATATAGTACCTATAGCATTTTCTCCTTTAGGTAATTCCACCAAATTCCACACTTCTTGTTTGTGAAATTGAAGTAATTCTTCTTGCATCGCTTCAATCCAACCATTGTCCTTTAATGCTTCGGTAACGTATTTAGGAACAATTTGAGAAAGAAAACAATAGTATAAGCATAAGTTTGCTTTTCTGATTTACTCCTTGTTGTTCTCTCATTCAGTGGACCAATAATCTGTGATGTTGGATGATTCTTATGAATACGAGATGTTGGAATCTCATCATCTTGAACATTAACAACCAGATTTGTTTGATTCAGGTTGGAGAGCTGATGCAACAGGTTAGAAGAATGTGGATTGAAATTTGGAACTTGAGTCGGTAAGTTGATAAAGTAATTAAAGTTACCAGTATCAACTGCATCACCAGAGATGGATGATGTTCCTGACTCAGGTTGCACAAACTCATTACCATCATTAGGAATTGGTTGAGATCCCTCTTGATCATTTGAAACTGAAAGATCTGAAGCTTGATTAGGTTGATCATTATCATTGAATCTTATTGTTGAATCCTTGACAAATGAAAAGAATGGGTAATCTGGGCTTGAATCATCTGGGTCATCAGAATCTGAATCTTTAGTGAAAGATCTAAGATCTCCTCTAGAGCTCTTCTTACCTGTAGAATCAAAAATGTGTGATTGATTAAACAAGTTAGATTGAAGAGAGTTTGATAATGAATCTAAATCAAACAACCAAGCAGGACCATTTGAAACTGATGGAAAGCAATTTTCCAAACATTTAACGTTGAATGTTTCACAAATTATATTTGTCCTAGAGTTATAAACTCGATAGGCTTTTGAAACAGATGAGTATCAAATGAAAAATCCATTATTAGATTTTGCTTCAAATTTTTCTAACTGATCGCTTGAATTAAGAATCATAACCGGACAACCAAATGATTTTATAAAGTTTATATTTGGTTTCCTGCCAAACATTAACTCATAAGGAGTTTTCATATTATCTTTCACAATTAAAGTTCTATTCTGAACGAAACACGCAGTTGATATAGCTTTATCCCAGAAAGTGATAGGAATCTTTGCATCAGCTAACATAGAACGAGCAGCTTCAATCAGTGTTCTGTTTTTCCTTTCAGCAACTCCATTTTTATGTTAGCATTTTTGAATTCCGTTCCATTATCACTTCTTATTATTTTTACTTTGTGTTCATGTTGATTTTCAACTTTAATGATGAATTCTTTTAGAAATTCAGCCGTTTCAGATTTAGCATGTAAAAAGAAAACCCATGAAAATCTTGTATAGTCATCAATGATAACTAAACAATATGATTTTCTTCCAATACTCTTGACGTTTGTTGGTCCAAATAGGTCCATGTGCAACATCTATAGAGGTTTGGAATTTGAGTTTATGAGCTTGGCCTTATAAGACGCTCTGTGTTGTTTTCTCTTCAAACCTGCTGAGCATAGATCAGTTGTTGCAAACTTCTTGGATGGAAGTCTAATATCATGATTTCCTGCTGCAAGCTTGTTCATGTTCTTGAAGTGGAATGTCCAAGACGTCTATGCCAAAGCTAGCTTTCATCATTTGATGCTTTTGCAATTAGGCAAGTTGTTTCTGTAGAAGGATCGATGTGAGACATATCCAGCTTGTATACATCTCTATCCCTTTCAGCTTTAACAATTACCTAATCCTTGCTAATCTAAAAACCTGGCTTTAAAACATAACAGAAAGAATTATCAAATAGAACAGAGTATGCTTTATCACATATTTAGGATATACTTAAAAGATTAAAGTTCAACTGTGAACAGAAGTTGACTTTATCAAAACTGATTATCCTATTTGACACTGTTCCTTCTCCTGTTATTTTGCCACCAACATCACCACCAAAGGCGACTTGCGTTCCATCCTTTAATTTAAAATCTTGTAACAAGGCAGGATTGCCTGTCATGTGCCGGCTACACCCGCTATCCACATACCATGTATTCAGAGGTCTTCTCTGGCGAACCTGCACAACAAGAAACGAAGTTAAGATATGTACCCAAGCCGAGATGGTCTTTGGTTTTCCATATTTGTCAACAATGGTAAATTGTTTGAAATGAAGATTATTTAAATCAGGTTTATTTTTGATGAATTTACCAATCTTGTTATGAACATTGCTAGAATTATTTCTGTGAACATTCATACCACTTGAGTAATCAATTTTGAAGAGTATTGATGACCAACATTTTTATTAGTAATTCTCACTGATCTTGGTATGAATTGTTCTTGCACAGCTTGTTTAGGCCTCACAAAATTGTTCATTTGAAAAGATCTCAGACCTAAAGAGGGTTGGTTAGTTAATTGTTGAAATCCATCAGATTGATTTCTCATATACTGATGATTAACATAACCTTTACTCATGTTTGAATTGGCAAATCCTCTAGTAGGTTAGCTCTTTCTAAAATAACAATTTTCCGTATTATGAGTTTTCTCATCACAATAAGTATAATATCTGTTAAAATAACAATCTGCTGTAGAATGATTTCTCATGTCACATATGTGACAGTACTTGTTGAAATAGCACACAGTAGTATTATGAGTTTTCATATCACATATGTCACAGTACTTCTGTGGAGTTCTAAACAACTGTTTGTTAACTTTTGAAGTTGACGCTATATGTGATTCATTTTTAAATGTAGGCGTCAAAAAGTTAAATTGTTGTTTCTGATTTTGCAATTTTGCCTTTTGTGACAAATTATTTTTCATCTTTTTATCATGAACATCCTTCTTTAATTCCTTAGGAACAAATCCTTTTGTTACAGTGGAAGTCTTAGAATCTAAACCCGTTTTCAGATCAGAGTGAGATTTGTTCACATGACTTATTTTGTTTTGATGAAGAGGTTCATGTTTAACAAACCAGATGACACAAATTTTATCGGTTTGAGTTTAGATGTCTGATTTGTTGGTTTATTCAGATTTTCTGAAGTTTGTTTTGTTCAGTTTTGGTTTTTGATGATTTCTTTCTTCTTCTCTTATTCTTTGCTTTTGATGAACTTGGTTCATTTTCAGATTGAACATCTTCAGACGAAGATTCTTTTTGATCAACGTTTTGTTTTAGATTCACAGAGTTTGAATCTTCAGATGTTCTTTCATGAAGTTTAGCTTTATCTTTGCTTTGAACTTTTACTTCTTCTAATACAGACTGAATTTGATCAGAAGTGTTCTGTTTTGTCAGTTTAGGTTCCTATGATTTTATCTTGATTAGATGACCATTGTTGATCTTTTCTTGATCGTTTGCAACAAAAACTTTCACATTATCTTTTTCTTCTTTAGAATTTTTGTTTTTGTTTTGAAAGGCTTTGAGTTTAGCCTTATTCTCAGGAGAATGGTCATGAGTATTAAAGTTCTCTGGTAAAGTATTTGTTATTGATTCAGGCATAGATTCATGAGTGAATCCTAAACCTGCTTTCTGTTTATCT